>CM052664.1:61743541-61774437 GCA_028533165.1 Leontopithecus rosalia | reverse complement strand
ACAGATTTTTCTCTTGAATTTAAAATTAATCTTTGGGTTTGATGAGGTTTTTAAGCTTATTCAGTGTTATCTGGAAATAGTAATAGTATCTACATTTGATTATCAGAAATGATAATTTCAAATGTCCCTCTTCTGCAATGTGAAATTACACTGCTGTATGTTCCACAACTGCCACCCAACTTGGACAACATAAAAGTCATCTCATGGCCCTAATGGAGGGCAGACTGTATTCCCTTGTTTAAAATAAATCAGTCACTTTAATGCAGTGTCTGATGGGAGAGAAGTGAGTAAGAGTTCTCTTTGTTTTAAGTTTGTGTTATGGTTTCCTTGGGCAGCAAGTACAAAAGTGCAGCCCGAAGCTGTAGCTCATTCTGTCTGTGGGTTTTATTTCTCACAGCAGTCCAGTGTCTATTTAACATACGGGGAGTGGCTTCAAGTTCATTACCAAAGCTTATAGGCTAAAGGGCTTTATGGGCTTGGCTATGACTTAAGTCGCTTTGGGGAGTCAGCCAAAACTGGGCTTGGGAACAGGAAGGCTTTCCCCGTTTATTTGGATTCTCAGGGTAGTCAGTTTTGTCCCCTCTTGGCTATCAGCTGCTTTGGAGATTGGTTTCACAGTAAGGATTCTTTCTTTAAAGTGATATGGAGCGACTACTTTCACAGGGGCACCAGGTTAGTAAATAACGTTTTGCACTTTCGGCCGCATGTGTCAGATTTTCTTTCTGAGCTCATGGTGTGATGATAGGGCAGACGGGGTTGCTACGTTCATTTAGAAAATAATGTGAGTTTGTTTAACCTGCGGAGGTATAGGCAGTTATGTTTCTTTTTGTAATATATGCATTGTTTGACCATATTAAATACAATTGATAGCCAAGAGAAAATGACATACTAATATATGTGTTAGATTGCAGTCTAGAAGTCTTGTTAGTAAATATCATTCCCCCCTCAACCGTTTTTTTTTTTTTTTTTTTTTTTTTTTTTTTTTTTTTGAGACAGGGTATTGCTCTATCACCAAGGCTGGAGTGCAGTTGAATGATCATGGCTCACTGTAGTCTTAACCCCTTGGGCTCAAGCGATCCTCCCACCTCAGCCTCCCAAATAGCTGGGATTACAGGCGCATGCCGCCACACCCAGCTCATATTTTTTAAATATACTTTTTAATAGAGACTGGGCTTTGCCATGTTGCCCAGGCTGGTCTCCAATTCCGGGGCTCCAGCAATTGGCCTGCCTCCTCCTCCCAAAGTGCTGGAATTACAAGCATGAACCACATTGCCCGGCCCTGTTTCTTTCTTATCATTACTTTCTTTGTGTCCTCGCACTAAATCTTCTAGGGCTAAGTAGGATTTTATCCGCAGTGGATTTGATTTTTTTAAACGTTCAGCAGCAGGGTGTTGTGCCTGAGCTGGTGTCCTCCCTCGCCACACTCGTGCACGCTTGTCTGATGCATGGGTTTTCCTCGGGCCTACTCCTTGGAGTTACAGTGAACCGGAATATCATTTTCATTTTCTCTTTGAAAAGTCGGGCACTTTCCCCGAATGCCCCATAAGATACTGGCATAAGAATTGATTCAGGCAGTGTGTACAGCTGGATTAAGCCCGACTGAATCCCGTCTTCAGTTTTGCTGTTTTTATTTTGAAGTGATTCTTCAGAATACGAGATTCTGAATACCGAACAGCTATTAAAAATGAATTGTGACTTGTAAAACATAAATGTATTGTTAACAGTAATTAAGAAATTAAGTCAGTATATTAAGCACAGAAGAAGACGTAGGTCTTATGGTTGTATCAGGAAATGTGGGAGGTGGTGATGCCACCCACCCTGGAAATTCACTATTTTAGTGATGTCAGTAAATACTTAACTTCCCAGAGGGATTGCAAAAGCTGAGGACAGAGTATACTCCTGGAGCTGATCTGACCACAGAGCCCCCCAGTTACCTGTATCTTTCTGAATGACCCAATTTAATCTTGACCTGGCATTTTGGGGTAGAGAGGCAGTGATGGTAGTAATAGTCATAGCAGACGTGGCAGATTAGTGGTGGTAATAATAATAATAATAATAATAATAATAGTGAACACTCAGCAGACATTTCCTAAGTGCAATCGCTGTTCTAAGCCTTTTTTTTCTGAAGCAGAGTCTCATTCCGTTACCCGGGCTGGAGTGCAGCGGTATGATCACTGCTCACTGCAACCTCAAACTCGTGGTCTTAGTTAACCTCCCACCTTGGCTTCCCAAAATGCTGGGATTACAGGCATGAGCCACCATGCCCGGCCTGTTCTAAGCCTTTTACTTCGTCCTCACAACAACCTTAAGTGGTCGATTTTCTTTATTATCTGCATTTTACAGTTGAGGAAGCTATCCAAGAAAGTTAGGTTGACCCAAGTCAGAGCAACTAGTAAGTAGCAGTGACCGTGTTGTGCATTAGAGAGTGTGGAGGGGGAAAAACTGAAAATAGAATCCGGTATTACAAAACTGTGAGGAAAAATATAATCCAATACATTTTGGATTATACTATATCCAATATAATCCAGTTTTATTACCGAGATATTGACATCTGTGCTGCTCTTCCTTTCGAAGGTGCTCCGTTGACCTACTGTCAACAAGCAAGGGAAGCTGTTCGTGTCCTTTCTCTACTTAGGTTGGGTGAGCTTGTGCTCTGCCTTCTCACTCACTCTGCTCATGACCAGTGGCAAGAACCTAGAGATCGAAGGCAGTATATAGAGGTTGTGCGTGGTCCATAAATGAGACCATTAGGGACCAGTCAACATGGAGAGTAGCCCTCTGCATTGAATACTGTATTTTAACGACTTAAGCTACTCTTGGGATTTTAGAGACTTTTTAAGGCTAAAATAATAAAACCACTAAAGCTAGTAACTTGGATTTTCTGATTGTTTAGCTTTAATTTGGCCTGTATGAGTATCCTCTTTATTTCTGCCCACTATGACTTCCTGCTAGTAATCAAAGCTGTGGTTATTTTGTCAGTCTTGAAGGTTTTCTTAAGCTTAATGGATAACCAAGATTATGAGACATATATTTTTTTAAAAAAGACATAAATGTGTATTTGAAAATACTGAGCAAACAACTTCTACCCAATTTGGCTCAAATTTAAATGTGATGAATAAGTTTGCAACGTTTAGCAATATAGAACGATACAGCCCAGACAGATTAAGGAGCTAACTTAAAAGAAACCAAACAGTAACACTTCTGATCTGTGAATGGGTAAGCACTTTCTCTTCCCAAAATCAACAGAGGAAATCACAAAAGGAAAAAGTCAATCGATTTAAATTTTTTAGGTAGGAGTGTAGCAGCTTTAAGTATAAAAATGTTAATTGAAGGATTGTTTATTACCATGAAAAGTTGCAAATAATAAAACATTGAGTAGCAGAAGAATATTGCATGGTGGACCATTACAATTTTATTTATGGAAAATTATAATAGGAGGAAATGATGATGACAGATCTTTAAGTTAAAATCCTGGATATTAAACTCTCTATACATCACACATCTGAATTTGTTTAAAATAGACCTCTCTGTGTGTGTGTGTTCTGCTTACACAGACAACAGAAAGGGTGATCACCTTAAGTTAACAGGGATTTGGGGGTTAGTTTGGAGGTGGGATAAATCTGATGATTTATATTTTCTTCTTATACACTTTTCTACATATTGGTATTTTTAAACATGATTACTTTATATCATTTATAATAGGGAAAAACTATTCATGGAGAAAAGAATGAGAATGTACCAACATTTAATAGTTGAAATAGACTAACATTACTCTTAATCTATTGAAGGTAATAGCTCTAAGACTGATTTTAATTTTCTCAAATTTTTACATATTTAAGGTTTTCTTAAATAATAATTATTTTTCTAATAAAAGTTAAAATCAATTAGAAGTGACAGGTTAGAGTTGAGGTGAAATGTGACAGGTTAGAGTTGAGGCGAAATGAACTTTTATAAAGGACAGGATCATTTTACTTTGGAGAACAATTATGTTTCTGCCCTTATACATCATGTTAGGAAACATACCTTTTTGACTTTTTGGTGTCAGGCTTATAATTTTAGTTAGGTTTTATAGTTAATTAAATTATAACGTTGATAGTTTAGTTAATAAAGGATATGGAAGAAGTTCACTGAAATACTTGAAACATCAGTCCAGGAAAGATTCTTTGAGGGATTTTCAATATATCCAGATGTCCGGATAATAATTCTTTGGTCTAAACGCAGTTGGTGATGTGATGAAAGGGACACGTCCACCTACCAAGGCAGTCCTTAGTAGGGACGATTTCACTGGAATGCTGAAGACAGCAGAAAACCTTAGAGTAGCTGACTTCATTCTTCCCCTTCCTCATTTGATAGATCAAGTCACTGAAGCCCAAAATGATTGTCCTCAAGGCTACAAAGTTGTAGTAGATTCGAATGGAGGCTTTTGGGGTCCTTTGCTACTCCCCCTTTGCTACTCTTTATAATATTCTGCTCATTTTCACACACTTTAGTAATGATGAATGAAACTGTATTTCCATTTATCTTAGTTGGTAAAAAGAAAAAGCTAACGCATTCGGCACTTATTTAATGATTGAGAAAGAGGTGGTAGGCTGATAACGCCTCCTGAGGAAGACCTACCAACTTCACCGGCATGCTCATTATCCTCACCATTGTTACTGGAACATTTTGTTCTTAGGTACAAGCCTACTTTACACACATCTGGTTTCTGTGTTTGCTCTGGAAGACATGAGCCACCTGGAGTGACTAGAGAACACTTGATACTGAGCCCTGAGAATCGTTTTTTAATAGCTTTATTGATATTGTATAATTTACAGATCATAAAGTTAAGCCCTTTGAACTATACAATTCGTTGGTTTTTCACATGTTTACAGAGTTGTGTGACCATAACTATCGTCCATTTTTTGAACATTTTCATCACTCCGAAAAGAAACTCTGTACCCATCCTCCCTACCTCCCTCTTTTCCTCCCCTAGCTCCAGGCACCTATTATTCTACTTTCTTCCTTTCTCTTCCTCTCTTCCTCTCTTCTCCCTCCCTTCCCCTCCCCTCCCCTCCCCTCCCCTCCCCTCCCGTCCCCTCTCTCCCCTTCCCTCTCTTTTCTTTTCTTCTCTTCTCTTTTCTTTCCCCATTTTGAACATCTCATCTGAGTGGAATCATACAATATGCGAGAATCCTGAACATACTGATTTGATTTTCAAAGACCACGTAGGCAAACATGACCTGGTTACCCTGCAGGCCTCGTCTTCCCGGCGGTGTCCTGAGTATGAGATGAAAACCAAATGAACTCTGTCAGTGCTGTCAATTATTTTATTAGATTAAATGACTTGTTTTTGGCCTCTGGAGTGTCTAACTCTTCAACTTTTCAAAGTTAAATAAAAGTACATACTCATTAATATGAGTCTGCTGTAGGCCATGTTGCAAAATTTCTGGGAGAGACCATTGCTTATTAGCTCTGACCTTGAGCAAATTACTAGACTTCTCTAAGACTCAACTTCCTTATCTATAAAATGCGGATAATAATATTACTTATCTTAGAGGGTTCTTGCAAGAATTAAATGAAATAATGTATAGAAAAAGCTTATAATACCCAATAGATTATAAGTGTTAAATGAATATTAGCAATTATTATGTGTCATTGAAAATAAACTGTAGACCAGGTGTGGTAGCTCATGCCTGTAATCTCAGTACTTTGGGAGCCTAGGCAAGAGGATCACTTGTGCCCAGGAGTTTCAGTCCTCCCTGGGCAACACAGAGAAACTCCATCTCTACTAAAAACATAAATAAAATTAGCTGGATGTGGTGGCATGTGACTATTGTCCCAGCTACTTGGGAGGCTGAGGTGGCAGGGTTGCTTAAATCTAGGAGCTCAAGGCTACAGTGAGCTTTGATCACTCATTTTAGTAATGGGAAATGAAATTATATTTCCATTTCTCCTAGGTATGTAAAAACTAAAAGCTAATGCCATTCAGCACTTACCTAATGATGTTTGAGAAAGAGGTGTTAGACTGATTCCTGCTTGCTAGGAAGACCTGTCAACTTCATCAGCATAGAGACAGAGTGAGACTCTATCTCAAAAAAAAAAGGGAAAAAAGAAATAGAATAAGCTATAGAATGTTATTTTATTCTATTTTTATGACTTTATGTTATACTAATTATTTGAATTGGCTTGCAAGAATCTTCGTACAACATTAAACATATACACATTCATACAAGAATAAAACATTAAAATCAGGGATCAGGAATAATTGTGTTAGTAGAAAGATAATATCAGAGGAAATAATAATAATAATAATAGTAATGATAGCCAACATGTATATAGCAGGTTCTCTTTTCTTTTCTCTCCCTTCCCTCTTCCCTCTCCTTTCCTCTTTTCTGTTTTAGAGACAGAGTATTGCTCTATTGCCCAGGCTGGAGTCCAGTAGTGTCATCAAACTTCACCACAGCCTTGACCTCCTGGGCTCAAACGGTTCTCCTACCTCAGCCTCTCAAGTAGCTAGGACTCAGCTGTGAGCCACCATGCCTGGTATATAGCAGGTTTTTAATAAACCTTTCTTTCAGTGTCTTTCCTTGTGAGTTGAGGGAATAATGCCAAATCATAAATGAGCAGAGACAACCAACGAGTGTCCCGGGCTGGGAAGAACCTCCGATGGTTTCTAGTCTACACTCACACTGGTGCATGAGACTTTGCCATAGATGACAATTTGGTGTGGTATGGTGATGGAACTCAGAGTGTGAGAGTGAGTTCACCAGCTCACAGTTTGAATAGCTATTATTTATATGTATCTTAAGCACTTACTAGGAGCTAAGCTAGAATTAGAATCCAAAATGACTCCAAATCTATATAATCAGGATATAAAATTGCTTACTTACCAGTTTTCCTGTTAATAGTTCTGTTTTACAGAATGTTCTCACACATGTTAAACTGAAATTTACACTCTTGTAGCTGCCCCCTCACCCTCCTGAGTCTTATAGTATCTTCTACAAGGAGAACCAAATGCCTAATCAGATAGTGCTTCAGGTGTCTGAAGACAATTACCATGGCCTTCATCTACCTCACTTTCTTGCTCAGACATCCAGAGATACATATATTGTTTCTTAGATGACACAGTCCAACGCACCATACCTCTTCCTCTTTCCTGGAATGGGCTTTCCACTCACATGAACTCTGAAGTGGATTTCAAGATTCCTGTCCAGGGAGCTTTACCAGCGGCAACCTCCCCATTGCCCAGCTGTTGAGTAGCTCCTCCTCTGGGTTCCCGCTACACTTCCGTTCACACGCGGGAATTCACTGCGTCCTCCCCTGGCCTGTGAGCCCCTGAGGGAGAGCTTTGTTTATCTTTCCGTTCTAAACCCCATCCTAGCCCCTGACACTTAGTAACTTCTCAATACAGTGGAAGAGAGAACTTGATCTTACTTCATGTGGACACCTAACTATATCTGGTTTTAGAGAGGTTGCAACTATAAGAAATGTTTTTGGAAAGGAAATGTGTAGGCAACCCTTGATTAACTGAGGGCTGAAGAAGATAACCAAAAAGCCCGTGGCTTCTCCTAGACCAAAAGTAGCATCATCTAGGGAATAAGACTGGGAAGGCTTTTCTCTTGGTTACTGCACCATTCATTTTCACTTGGTAAAAGTGTCCACTAACATCCTGATGTAAGTAAGGTGATTGTCTGTCAGACAGGGTTGATACCCACCACCTTTGCTCAGAGAAATGCAGATAACATTGGCCTATATCTAACATACGGTTGAATGACAAAGTTCACGGTAAACTTGATACCGGTGTTCAAATGAATGCTGATAAGAAGATACAGTCCAAAGTTATGTTTCTGTTTTAATCAGAGACCTTTGTAGTTTTCATGGAGTATGTATAGAGATCGTTTCTTAATGTGTGGATAGGGGGTTAATTTAAGAAAAAGCAGCCAGGCGCGGTGGCTCACACCTGTAATCCCAGCACTTTGGGAGGCTGAGGCAGGCGGATCACCTGAGGTCAGGAGTTTGAGACTGGCCCGACTAACATGGAGAAACCCTGTCTCTACTAAAAATACAAAAAATTATCCGGGCATAGTGGTTGGTGCCTCTAATCCCAGCTACTTGGGACGATGAGGCAGGAGAATCGCTTGAACCTGGGAGGTGAAGGTTGCAGTGAGCTAAGATCATGCTGTTGCACTCCAGCCTGGGCAACAAGAGTGAAACTCCATCTCAAAAAAAAAAAAAAAAAAGAAAAAGAAAAAGAAAAAAGAAAAAGTGTGTTAACTGTCCCTTTGGAAACAAAGGGACTGGCCTATATGTAAAGGAAAGAAAATGGATCTCACTCAGGGTTTGTTGTGATTGATAAAAACTGGTCCACAACTTAAATGGATTAATTATGGGTCCAACTGGAACATTCTACACAGAATGAGCCCAGGTGCTGGTTGTTTTGTCTGGGAGTCTCAGGACTTACCACGTGCCTGCTCTGAGCACTAGACGTAATACTTTCCCAGTCTGTAAATCCTAGGAAGCACTGCTTCTTGACACCTGGGTTTGAATTTGCCAGGCTTCTCCATCCAACTTGAGTCTGCCTCTCTTGTGCATGGTTGCAGCACCAGACACCCCAGTGAAAACATCTTCTTCTTTTTGCTTTATGCTGGTTTTGCCCTGGTGGAGGTCTGGCCTAGGTGTGAAGGAGGAAGAGGCTGGTGTGGAATTCTGAAGTTGAGGTAGATGCCAGGGTGCGTTTTCTGAGACCAAGAAGGAGGCTCCTCTGGAAAGCGCTGGCTCTTGGGAACTCGGGCTGATGGAGCATCTCCCTTTTTTAGGAAGGTCTGTATTTTCAAAGGCCTTTTAACTGTTGGATGACTTGATACATTAGAAAGTTGGTAACTTGCCATGGTCTGTAGAAGGAGGATCCAGACCCTGCTTTGCCTGACTATAAGTGTGTTCCTACGCCTTGCTCTGGTCCTTCCCAAGTAGCCCTCCTGTGAAATTGGCTGATCCAAAATTCCCAGGGCTTTCTCACAAGAATAGCTGCTAGTCCACACAACTGCCAGCTTATACATGTATGTGTGTGTTTAAACTTAAATGAGTATGTATACAATTATATTATTCAATTTTGTTTAGCAAGGAACAACTTCGTGTATGTTCCCTTTCCCATATTTTTACAGTGTGATTACCAGATCAAAAAGTAAAGATGCTTCTGTTGCTCTTCAAACATCCTACTAAATTTTGCCTGAGAATGGTGTCTCCATTGATAATGCCACCAGCAAGAGGTTGGTTTAGCACAATAGTGACTAGTTTTTAATACAATCCATTGCCGGTCTCATTTGGGCTGGGAACTTGAGTCTCTTGTGGAAAACTCATGCATTTGATTCTCTCCTGGAGTTCCTCAAGTCCCCGTTAAGCCCCCATCACTGAGGCTGACTCAGGCTGGTGAATTACCCTGCCAGTGCTCCCTTGGTAATTAACAAGTGCCTCCAGGTTGCAGTGGCCTCTGGATTCCACCTTGAGCCAGACACTTTGGGGCGGCAATGCCCCAGACTTTGCTCTGCTTGCCTCTCATCCTCTGACTGTCAGCATGCTCACTTCTTTCCTTCTCCTTCATTGTAAAATCCTGAGTTATTTTGGGCAGTTTATAGAAAATCTCTGAAACTAGAGGATGTCTCATGACAGTGGCAGAGTAAGAGTGTTGAGAATTAAAAGCTATTCTTTTTGTAGAACCATGGTGGTTGAAGGAGGGATGTCTTGCAAACTTTTTAATACCTGGATGACTAATTAGCAAGAAATCCATTCTAATTGTTCTCATTATCACTAGATGAAGGCAGGGAAAGTGACAGCAGAAAGTGTGAAGAATGTATAATGGAAGGCATTAAGGAAAAGAACCCACCTAGTAGATTTTAAATCACAAAAAGGATGAAACTCAATAAAAGAAAGAATTTCTACCTGTATACTGTGTCATTCTCTTAGTTCTTGGAAGTGTAGATTTGTAAATCATGTAATTTAAACAATTAAATGTAATTTATTTTTAAAATGAGAATAAAGAAAAAAGTCAAATACACATCTTGGCTTCTACTGAAACCCCTTTCATTATTTACATGACTTGTATAGGTGGAGTTATCAGGGTTCGAGAACGCTATTTAAACGGGTAAGAAATGTTGAGCAAAATAGACTCCATCAGATGCTTCCTAATCCTAACTCACAGTCCAGCATCACTCAAATCTCTCGTGAGAGGACAGCTACTATCCTGAACCTCTCAGCCAAAAATGCAGGCCACCTTCTGCCTGAATAAGGCATACCACTTAAAACCATAAACCCTACTGAAAAAACTCATTTAGATCCATTTTAAGTTCATTTTAAGCTTTAGCGTTGCATACGTGCCAAACAAAATTATGTTCATATTTAAAAGGAAAAAGTGACCTTGACAAGAGGCAGCTTCTGGATTGTGAAGGAAGGTGGTCCTATCAATCCACAGGGCAGCTCTACTCTGCTTGATGAGTGATTCAGTATTTGCAAAAGTCTCAATGTACTTTTATTGGCTACATGATACAATGATACAAGCTTCTAAAGACAGGTTTGGAAATTTCAGAGGAGAGTAGAGCGCTAGATACACTGCCTATAGGTTCAGTTATTGCTTCTGTCATTTTCTCTGGGGAGCCTCATAGGTCCTTCGTAAATATCATATGCCACTATCCAGAAGGAAGGTCCTGGGGCAGCCATAGCCAGTTGTTTTTGTCCTCTCTGGGCACAACGCTTCTGTCATATTTTCCTTCTTGGACAATCCTTCCTCCTGTCACGAAGGCAGTGTATTACTTTGGCGCTAGCCTAAATCAGTGTTTCGGAAGCTGATATGCACATGGCTTTCTTGGATGTCTTGTTAAAATGCAGATTCTGTTTCTGGAATATGACCAAAGTTCTGCATTTCCAGCAAGCTCCTGGGTGATGCCTATGCGGCTAGTTCATGGACCACACTCTCAGCAGCAAGGCTCTCTGGGTTTCTATTGTCAACAGTCCCAGAGAGACAGATGGTGGGGAAAGGTGAGCAATAAAACAGACGTTAAATGGAGGAGCAACATTTGTTCATTGATTACTGTGATTACTTTGGCCAGTGTTCAGTTACGTTCAAAGAGACAGCAGTGCACATTGATTAAGAACTTGGGCTGTGCAGTCGTCTTTCTGCCATCCACCAGCTGAGTCATGTGAACACAAGACCAGTGTCTCTAAACCTCAGTTGCTGAAGTTGTGACACACAAATAATATAAAATTTACTTTATAGGGTTATCATGATGATTAAGTAATATAATGCGTATGCTTAATGTGTGCTTGCTAACTATTAGCTGTGAGTGTAATAATCCAGGAAGCATTTATTGAACATGCCTGGCATATTAAGGTAGGGATGGAAAGATTAAAAGCCAACTCTTTAATTTCAGAGGAGATTTAATTGGTTTATTTGGAAGTTCCAGAGTTGAGGTAAGATCTAAAACTTTTGACTCCAGGGCCAGTGCCCTTTCTGTCTGCATGCTCATTGGCTATTTCTTATATTGGGTAGATATACAAAAAGCTGGTTTCGGACCAGCTTTAATTAGGTAAAACCCATGTGCTGAATCATAGTGAATTGAATGTGTGCTGACTTTTAAGGCCAGGTGATTTGCATTTGGTGCCTGTGTTTGAGCGGGGTATTTCTGAGTACGGGAGTTAAAGGGCAGGTTTTTGTTTTGTTTTGTTTATCAGCTGATTTCTTGGGCGACTAGAACTGAATGATATCAAAGGCAGGTATAATCAATTTTTATTCTGGTGGATCAAATTCTGAGCATATACTCGCCTTCCACTTTTGGCATCTATCTTTTAAAGTTATTTCAAAAGGACTCTGTTTTTACGTGCGCTAACTTGTTTTTCTAATAGAGACTGAAAAATTTGCACCCTGCGTCTTTTGCAACAATTGCCTGTCATGAGTGCACGTGTGCCTTTGAGGAGCTGCGTATTCCTGCTTTGTGTCTGTGTTTTGCACATTTCTGTGGAACCCTGTCTTAAAAAGGACACGACCACTGACCCAGAAATTCTCTTTTCTTTATCAAATTGTTTTTTCTAGTTATTCAGACTTGCACTTTTTCTGAACTTATGATATTTTCTTTGTGATATGTACTTTTGTAGTTTTTGAAAGGCAATAATTCCCAGTATGATTTTTGTGTTTGTGAAAATGTAATTGTCTCACTGAGCAGAGACTTCAGGAGGTAACAGTGGAATTAAAGTAATATTCAATATGGACGTTGATAGATTGCTTTCTTTAAGTTGTTTTGACAACATCTTTTCCCCTTTTAATTTTAGATATAAGCAATTTGTCTATTTTTGTTATAAGAAATGTAAAAATGGTTTTTGTCCCTGGTTTTTCTGCTGTGGGATCAAGGAAAATTACTTCCTCTTTCTTTGGATACTGATTGATTTTTACAACTCCGCTTATTATTCCTATGCCATTGCTGATTTTAAAAAATCTTTATTGGGATATAATTTATAAACCATGAAATTCACCCATTTAAAGTGAACAATTCAAGGTTTTTAGTATATTGATGGAATTCTCTATGCAGATTTTCGCTAGCATATTTTTTCTTTCTTTTTCCACTGTGTATGCTTAAGATTCTCTGTATTAACATTTCTTTAATGAATTTTGCCACTATTTATAGTTTTGGGCAGATGTAAGTACCGTAACAATGCCTTTTTAAAAGCTACTAACTTCAAGCACATCCTGATTACATCCTATGTTTTTGATCACTTTACATTATTGCCATTTTAGTGGTGAATCAATAATGTATCAACTATGTCCATGTGTTCTTAAGCCTGGCATGTTCTTCATTACCCCTTCCATCAACTTTGCTGTTGACACCCATCCGGTTTACCTTGTTCACCTTAAATATTGCATTGTTTCTTAAATGTGACAGACAGAATTCTGGTGGTCTCATTAAGGGACTTTACACAGCTGAAACTCATCTGGAAACCATTGTTCACTGTAGCAACTTTATAAAGAGAGCTGGTTTTCTGTTTAGCAGAGTATCTTTTTATATTTGTGAAAGGATACCATAGCTTAGCTGGGTAATTAAAAAATAACCAAATAAAAGTGATGTTACTTATCCTACAAGGTCATATTTGGGGTAGCCCAAACTTATTTTTACTAAAGACTTTTAATCTCTAGGACCACAGCATCAAAACCACTCTAGGGGAAGGGCTGCTGAGATAGTCTAAATGCCTTAACATCACCTCCCTTGTACTCTATGTCCAGGTACACTGCACCTTTTTCATTTCTTCAAACCTGTCGTGGTTATGGAGATAAACTATGGTGGTCAGATGGGAGAGGTATTTAGAATTTGGCTGGATTTATTAACTGATTGCAAAGAAAGATTTAAGAAAGATAGTTGCTAGGGATGAGTTCCAGGATTCTGGTTTATGTAGCTGGGTAGATGACGTTTCCAATTCTTTTCAGAAAGAAGACATAGGGAAAGGAAATGTTCTGTGGTTAAAAGATGTTGGATTCTGTTTTGAGCTTATTGAGATGCTCTATGGGATTACCCAGTGGGGAAGTTCCTAGGCAGTTGGAGAGATAGGTCTGAAGATCAGGGCAAGGAACACAGTTGGAAATGGTTACTGAGGGCCCAGTAGTTGCTAGTGGCAGAGAGATGGCCTCTGTCTTCCGGGAGCCCCCAGTCTTCTAGGGGTGTCAGAGCCAAGGGGAAAGGAACGTACTCAACAGTCATATTCTTGAGGAAAAGAAACATCAGCATGTATTTTAACCATTAGAGTGGATGAGATCACCCTGAAAGGTGTGTAGAGTGAGAAGGAATAATCCCAGAACCCTGAACAATATTAGCATGTAAGTTTGAGCATAAGAAGAACAGCATCAGAGAAAACTCCATCTCAGTTGCCAGAGAGGGAGGAGGAAAACTAGAGGAGTTCAGTGACCCTCAAGAAGAATGCCCTCAAGGGTTGTGCTAGAGAAAGATTGAGATAAGAATGGGGAAGTGTCCTTTAGATTCTGAAATATGCAGGTGGTCATGAACTTCGGAGACAGCTGTTTGGTGCAGTGTGGAAACAGAGGCCAGTGGCAGCAAGTTAAAGAGGGAGGAGAGATGAATTAGAAGGAGCAAGTAGACAACTTCTTAGGAAGTTGACTTTGAAAAGGGGGTGAGAGACATAGGTGGAAAGCCCCATAAATGCCAGTCTGTGTAGCTGAGTGCTTTTTCTCCAGCTTGAGGTAAGTGCTAAGGAGGCAGATAATTGATGTGGCCCAGGACTGAATTTTTCCAGATGACTACAAAAGAAGGACACACAAGCAGAGATTTTTTGGCAAGCGAAGAGTTAGAGATGGGCTGCATGCTCTCAGCTGGATGAACAGGGGTGTGAGGTCTAGAAAGAGCTGGTGGCGAGTTAACACCTTGTCAGAGAGACAGTGGTAGCTGAGTCTCAAGGGTGACCTTGGATCAGAGTCGCCCACACAGCTGTCCCACCAGATAGGATGGAGATTTTTTTAATAATGAGTGAGTCACAAGGCAAATTTCTGGTCATTCTGTCATAAGCCCTACCTTTGAGATGTTTTGCCAGCGTGGAAGAAGGATATAATACCACTAATATTTATGTTCATCCATCACACTGGAGGAAAATGAAAGTATTATCGCTATTGTTCTGGTTGTATCATTTCCTTTTCTAGCTTTACTTTTTTTTGTTAAAATTAACCAGAATTGATTTATCTTCAATTCTAATAGGGAGTTTGGTTAGACACAAGGTGAGAAGACTGGTTTCCAGACATGAGATTTTGGTGAGGAGAGTTTATGGAGATTGTACACATCTGAATATGAAGGCAGTAAGTTATAGGAAAAGGAAAAAGCAGGGAACATGAAGTTGAGGGTCAAGACTGAGTCTCAGACCAACAGTTTCACAGTATGACCTTAATCGTTTTGAGTGATTGCTTCTTCAATGAAAAGAAGGTTAAGAATAAGTTTCCCCTGTAGGATTATTAGGAAAATTAAGATGAATGTGTATGGAATGCTTCGTAATCCAGAAAGTGTTATGCACATATTCTCTATGCTGCCCAAACTGTGAGCAGTTCTAAGTCTTCTTCATATTCATTCATTCCCATTTGATTCATTCAGAAACAGTGACAGAGAACCCAATAGACACCAGTGACTCAGGATTTAGAGACAGCCCCTCCCTTCAGAAAACGCAGTCTTCCAGAGGAGTCAGAGGCCAAGTGGAAAGGAAAGTGCTCAATGGACTCACTTGGATGCCACAGAAACACTGAGAGCAAAGGCTTCTAAACCAGACCGGGCTAGGGCTATTGGGAGGCTTGCTGGAGGAGATGTCACCTGATACCACGGGTCCCAAGGGATGATAGGAATCAATCAGGCAAAGCAGGGGTTGGAGGAAGGCAAAGCTGCAGAGGGAGCAGCATATTGCAAGGCTGAGGCTGCAGAGCATGGAGCATGTTTGGTTCAGTCCAGCTGAGCAGGGAAACCTAATACAAAAACCACGACCATGAGTCACAGCAAGAGAGAAGCGACAGAAGGGAACATATGTGTAATTGAGATACTTGAGAATGTCTCAGGTGGTAATAGGGGAAAGCCACAGGATCAGGAGAAGTTGATAAGGGAGTTTATGGTGAAGTAATGAGAGGAGGCTGGAAACAAGCAAAGGTGGGGCGCAGGAGAGGCAGAGGAGGGGCTCTCTTCCAGTGTTTTGGTGGGAAAGGAGTCAAAATCACAAATAAGGTGAGGGACATTGAGAGATTCTGTCCTTAAAGCCTCCCTTGTCATGTAAAGTGAAATGCATGAGGTTATTTTATGTTTCAGTGCCTAGCATGGGGCTCAGCACATAGTAGGTGTTCAATAAATACCCATCAAGTGAACTACTGTCATCCTGAGAAGCTGCTCTCTACTAAAAATACAAAAAATTAGCTGGTCATGGGGGCGCGTGCCTGTAATCCCAGCTACTCAGGAGGCTGAGGCGGGAGAATTGCCTGAACCCAGGAGGCGGAGGTTGCAGTGAGCCGAGATCGCGCCATTGCACTCCAGCCTGGGTAACAAGAGTAAAACTCCGTCTCAAAAAAAAAAAAAAAAAAAAAGAAGAAGAAGAAGAAGAAACCCTGCAAAGCAGCTGGGCTGGAAAGCAAGGTGGCTTATCCATCTGGCTGGTGCATACTGATTCTCTTTCCAGTTCATCAAAGTTTGGCAGCCTGCTTTTTAACTTGCCATTTCTTGTTAGTATTGATGCAACCTGTTTGCTTCTGACCTTGGGAATGTCGCAGGAGTCAGGTGTCCCAAGAATATCTCTGTTCCTTAGCACTATGCAAAGGAGCAGCGGTTTCTTGAACAAAGATCAAACTAGTTCTTTCCCAGTGAGACTGGCAGCCCGTCCACACCCACTGAGCAGAAACTGGCTGCAGCTCAGACAAAAGCAGTTTATCCTGTCTGTCTGGTTGTCTTTCTTACACATTTCGGACATGGTTCAAAGCTGCATTATAAGGAAAGAACCTGCTCCCAAAACAGACTTGAATGGGCAAGCAGGATGCAACAGACGTGTGAGTTCTCGTCTCACCAATCCTTTGTATGATTCTGATCCTTTGTCTTCTCAGTGCATTGAAGACTTTGGACCACATGAATGCCTAGATCATCATGTGTGCCAGGTATTACAGACCAAGTTTTGTATCATCCATTGGTTTCTTCCGTCTAAAAATTGTATCCTCAGTTCTTATTCAGTGTCTACCACCAAATATGTGCGCCATACAGGTTTTGAATTGAATTGAGTTGCATTAATTTCTGTTCTTTCTAAGACACATACACACACATAGTAAAATACTGCCCACTGGTTATGTAATTCACTTCCCTCATTTAATTCATTTCTTCTCAACAAATACTAAAGTTATGAGAGAGATCAGATTTGACTTCTTTCAGAGATGGCAAGATCTAAAAGCCCCTGAAGTGTGGGGTAAGAAGAACTAGGAGGTGTATGCAGGCTCAGAAAAAGTAGGCTGTGATCACAGATTAATGTTTGCCATGGAGAAGTAACTGGGAAGTCTGGGCACAAGTTTCATTTATTATCATTCTGCGTTCTCAAGGAGCTTACAGCTTAGCAAGAGGGAAAGAGCTGCAAATAGATAACTTTGGTTTAGCCAAAGAAAAGAAAAAGCCAGATTTGTATGACAGAGACCACAGAACTAAAAATGCACAGAGTCCCTTTTGTACTCCTTGCTCACTGCGTTCTTTTCCCTCCTCTCTTGCTAAAGGTTACCAGGCTTCTAAAGTTATTGTTCATCATTTCTTTAGTTAGTTTTTATGTCATACATCGATACATATTTATCCATAGGCAACATACAGGATTGTTCTGTTTTGAAATCTTAAACAAAAACTGTAAGCTGGCTTTTCCCCACCAAACTTCGATTTGACATTTATTCATGTTGATATACGTAGTTCTAATGCACTTATTTTCTCTGCTGTATAGCATTTTATTTAAAACATTCATTTACCTATTCTCTGATAGGTGGATATTTTCAGTTGCCTAATTTTCTTTATTGTGAATAATGTTTTAGTGCCCATTTGAATATATGTCCCCTTATACCATGGGGGTATATTTTTGTGGACATACTTATGGGAAGAATTTCTGGGTAGTAGGTTCTATCATCTTCAAGGTTACTAGATATTGTGATATAGATATCATGAAATTACTTTCTATAAGGTTACTTTAATTCACACCCCTACTAGCAGTGTATGTGTGTTCCATTTCCTTATGAATACATTGTAATTTAGACTTGCAAAAAACTGTACCAATCCAATGAATATAAAATGGTATCTCGTTGTTTCAATATCCCTTCCCTGATGACTGGACAGGTTGAGCATGTTTAAAGTTTTATTGACAATTTAGAACTGATCTCCTGTGGATTGCCTGTATATGCTCCTGGCCCTTGTTCTTTGTATTTTTTATATTTCTCTTATGTATTTATGTGAGTTCTTTCAACATACTACTTATGTCTTCTCCCAATCTGGGCTTCTTAAAAGATTGTTTTGTGTGTGTAATTTTCCCATTTGTTCAATGGACATTTTAAACTTTAGAGTAGTTGAATTTATAAGCTTTTCCTCTGTGGTTTGTGCTTTTTATTCCTTCCCGACTCCAAGGTCTTTAGAACGTTCTTCTATATTTTATTTCAGATGTTGAAATTTTTGTAGTTCATGTTTAGGTCTTTAATCCTAAAAATGCTTGCTGTTCACATTTGGGACTATAATGTGGAAACTATTTGTATTCAAGGTTCGAGGGAGAGAACTAATTTTATTTTCTATTTCCCTGAATTGCCAATAGTCTCAGCATCATTTATTAAAGACTTTATTTTTCTCTATTTTTTTTCATTCCACTTTTGTCATATGCCAAGAACTCATATTTGAATAGGTTTTGGGGGTCCTTATTTGGTGCGGTTCATCTATTTCTGTGCCAATAATGTACAATTTTATTTTTTCAGGTTTGTAATAATTACAGGGCAAGTCTTATCTACTTATTGGTTCTATGAGAAATTCCTGGGGTTTTGAATTAGTAGATTTCCTTTGAGGAAAAACAACCTTTATTTACTCTTTCAAATCCCTTGAGGAAAAACAGCCTGTATTTACTCATTTGGTACCACGTTTATTGAGCTTTAGGGTGTTATTTCAGTCTTACGGCCTCCATTTATTATTTCTAATGAGAAGTTCGTAGTCATTAGTCTGGTTCACCTGAACACAAGTTTTTTTCTCTGGCTGCTTTTGAAATTTTCTTTTTTCTTTACATGACAGTAGCTTGACTTTAACGTACCTAGGTGTAATTTTCTTTGTATTTAATCCTTGCCTGGGATTCACTGAACTTCTTCAACCTGCAAATTTATTTCTTCCACCAAATTTAATGATTAAAAAAATCATTATTTCTTCAAACATTTCTTTTTCTACCCCATTTTCTCTCTATCCTTCTGGGATTCAAATTGCATGCTTGTTAGATTTTTAAAATATTATCACATACAATACTGAGGCTCTGTTCGTTTTTTTTTTTAAATCTTTTCTCCCCTCTGTCTGTCCTTGAGACTGGATAACTTCTGTTGTTCTGTCTTCAGATTCACTGACCTTTTCTTCTGTCATTGCTATTCTGCTGTTAAGCCCATCCTGTGAAGTTTTCTTTTCTCTGGTGAGATTTTTCTACTTATTCGTTCACCAAAACCATATTTTGCTTTACATCTTTGAGCACTGTTATAATAGTTGCCTCAAATAATCCTTCTCAGCTGATTTCAACCTGTCAGCATTGGTGTCCATGGAGAGCCTCTGCTCTTCACAATGAGTCACATCTTTCTGTTTCTTCTATGTGTAATAGTTTGAGGTGACACCGTGACTGACATGTTGTAGAGACTCTGGATTCCATTATACTTCTTTCTAGAGCTGGGATTTTTTGCTGAGTTTAGTTTTACACCCATTTAACTTGCCTTGACTCCAACTCCAAACCCCATCTGTGCTGTGGTGGGCAGCAGCAGAAATCTCTGTTCAATCAATTTAGTACTACTAGCCGAGTTGCTTCAGAACGTATCCCACACCTACATAGTTCAAGCGTCAGCCTGTGCAATCTGGGGTTCTCTTCCCCTCTCTGGCTCTATTTTTTCTAGGATTTCTGGCCTCACTTTTCAGCTGCTATGACTGCTGTGCAGTCTATTCTTTGGTTCTTCAAGCCAGAAATCTATGGACTTTCTGTCCCAGTTTTAGTTGTTCAAATTGACACGATCTGGGACCAGCCCTTAGACAAAAGCAATGCTGTTTCTTTTTTCCAAATGTAGATTTTCTTCCAGTTTCTGCTAGATTTTGGTTGTTCCTCAAGCAGTATTTAAAAAAATATTTTGTCCAAAATGTGTAGTTGTTATCTGTGGGATGGTTAATCTAATAAAAGCAACACCTCTGTGACTTTGTAATGAATTTTTAATTTGTCTATAAAGCCAGACATTGTGATCTGGGATAATTTTATACAGTTTTTCATTTTGTAGTCACCACAGTTCCATGTGTTTTCTTCCCAGGGATGCTGAATATGGTGACTTAATCCCTTTTAAATAGATAGTTCAGCTCTTGGAAGCTCTGGGTTTTTTGTAAGACTGTCACTTCCAGGCCGCTGCCTCCCATGGTTCTGGGATCATATCTCCTACAATTTATGTGGGGGAAGAGAGCTGTCATCTCAGATGCTCACCTAAGATCCATAACTGGTTGGGCCCTACAGCTTCAGTTCCAGTGTGCCCATCAGACTTTAGTTTCTTCATTCTTAGAAACTGTAGGTTTTTCCTTCATTATTGGTTTCTTGCTGCTGCCACTGCTGTTAACCTTGAGTAAATCTTTTCTTAAAACAATTACAATCTGCCTAGCAATTCTGTATTTTCAGTAGAAAGGGGGCATATGTATTAGCTTGATCCATTTAGTTGTCAGAAGTTTGCAGCAGTATTTTCTGTAGTGGAAAACATCAGACCATTCCCAGATCCAGTTCTTACTGCTAGTTCCTATGCTTGGTGGGGAAATGATTCAGGTAGGAATAGATGGACTTTGGACAGAGATCTTATTGATAGCTCTTAGAAAAACTAGGGGCATAGGGGCAACTAACGTTATTTTAGCATCTAGTATAGCCCAAGCTCTAAGCCACGCAGTATTACTTCCATTTTACACTGTAGGAAACAGAGACACAGAAAGACCTAAATAATTTGTTTCATCCTAAGGAGAGTCATATTGCAAGTTACTTGACTCAAAATCACATATCTACCATGGTACGGTACTGCCTCAACAAACATACTTAGTAATTTTATAGAAGGCAAAAAAATTGAAACTGTGCTATGTCTACTAGCAGTTGTGACAGAACTCCAAAGCTAATCAGCACTGGAGAATGTGTGGAGGAGATTACAATGTGTGTTTGCCAGATCCATGCTTCCCATAGGTGAAATTGATGAGATATCATTGAAAACACTCTCTGTGCTGCCAAAACTCACACTAAGAGGTTGTTTGCCTGTTGCTTTGAAGAGAAGTGAAAAAAAGGAATGCATGAATAATCTATATTTGGCCATAAAGACACAGTATTTATTTAACGTCCAAGGATGTTAATTTTAGTGACCACAGTTTTTTAGCAATATTAATTACCTTTCCTTTATAAAGAAGGATTTTCCCTTTGGGATCTTTATTGATTTACCTCAATCCAGGAGTTGTACGAAGTCTCTGACTTACGCCTAATAAACTTATTAACAGGCTTTGAAGTCAGGAATGAGCCTCCCATGTTTTCTCTTCAAATACAAATCTTTATAATGTGCCTGTCATTTACAGGGGCAGGAATAAATCATCTTCTTAGATGTTGGCTCAGAATCCTCATGTAAATGCCATTGGCATTTGGGCTAGGTTTTAATCTTCTAGGTGGGGTCACTTAGAATATGCTGTTTTTTTTCTGACATTCAGCGATGTTGAGAGAGGAGTTATAATGTATCTATCGTAAAGTCCTAAACACAGACAACTTCATATTCATGTAAAATAGATATTTTAATTTTCAGTTTTTAGGTGAGGAAGCTGAGCACCAACTAAAGTGACTTTGCCCAAGTTAGTCAAGGCAGAATAATAGCAAAACTGGATCAGACATTTGTGTGACCTTGAGCAAGTCGCTTGCCTTTCTGTGCCTTTAGTTTCCTTGCCTATGAAAAGGGGCTAAGAAGAGCAGCTACTTCATAGGTCTGTTGAAAGGACAGATTGAGTTAATGCATGTGAATCACCTGGATCACTGCCTGGCACATAGTCAACATTATGCAAGTTTGCTTTTTAAAGATTACTGTTAACTTCAGCAGACATGGATTTCTGCAGGAGGCAGGATGGTTCAGAAAAAAGAAAAATGAACAAACAAAACGTGGGCTTTGGAATCCTGGTTCTAACGTTATCCTAGCTCGAGTTTTCTGTATAGAGCCTCTGAGGTTGCAAAGTAGGGTTGAATGGGAGTGGTTAGAATTCTAGAGGAGAGAAAAAAAAAAAAAGAGAGGGGAAGAGAAGAGAGGCAGGGAAGAATGCAAAGCAGTCATTTCCTGGCTGGCCTTAGCTTCCCATGAAAAGCAGTCAGTGGTTCCATCACATAGAGCATCTTCCATATTGACTGTTTTGTACCAGTATTTTCAGCACAGTTGAGGCCAGAAGGAGAGGGGAGAGGCACGCCCTGGTATCACAGGCTGTGGGATTTGGTTCCCTGTCCTCCTCTTACCCCCCTGACACACAACTCCTCAGAAAGCAAGAGTGCATGTCCCTGGTGCGGCACTTGAACTGAATCCAAAAACATCCGGATGGGCCAGTGCTTCTGAGGGTCCGGTTGGAGGTCAATGGAGCCCGAATGCTGTGCTGCATGCCACGGAGGCTGTGCCAAAGCCCTGGCCTCGCCCAGAAGGAGGCTGAGATGGTTTGTGGCGTTAGAAGGAATGGGAGCAGTCGTGACTGGGATCTTTACCGAGCAGAGGCCAGGAAGGCAGATGGGACTGAGTCCATCTGGAGGCCTATGTACTGGAACCAGTTCCACCACTCACAGCTGTGCAGCCTCAGTAAGCTCCTGTGGCTCCAGTGAGATTGTTGTGAGGATTGGAAGTAATACATGTAATACACCTTTCAGTACAGGTACTTAAGAAATGACAGATCATATTTTCCTAACCATCAACATTTGAAATGGATGTCAATTTCCTTTAGCATTTGTATTTCACTCTGGAAGCAAAGTTTGAATTAAGAGATATGACTGAGATGACCTTGAAGCTGATACCACTGCACAGAGAAAAATATTTAACTCTAGGACATATTGAAGGAAATTACTCAGAAAGCTCATGCCAGAGAACAAATGACTTGGCTGTTTTTAAAAGGCCATCCAAGGAAGTCAAAGGATTTAGGAAAAATCATGAAAAGCAAGAAATGACTTTAATGCCCCAAAAGATATGAGTTGTATCCTAATTCAGTGTTGGATAGTGAAACAGCTGTCTGGAAGGTTGTCCCTTCTGGAAACCATGATGTCTTGCAGGATTTCTTTGTGACTTCATGGCATAAAGCTGCCTTGCTTTCTTTGGGCTATTATTAAAAGTGGCTGGGAGATATCACTATCAGAATTATCCTAATAACATACATACTAGTTCAGATTAGGTGAAGGCAGACATTTTAGAAATTTTTTATTTTTTTGAGACGGAGTTTCGCTCTTGTTACCCAGGCTGGAGTGCAATGGCGCGATCTCGGCTCACCGCAACCTCCGCCTCCTGGGTTCAGGCAATTCTCCGGCCTCAGCCTCCCGAGTGGCTGGGATTACAGGCACGCGCCACTATGCCCAGCTAATTTTTTGCATTTTTAGTAGAGCCGGGGTTTCACCATGTTGACCAGGATGGTCTCGCTCTCTTGACCTCGTGATCCACCCGCCTCGGCCTCCCAAAGTGCTGGGATCACAGGCGTGAGCTACCGCGCCCGGCCCAATTTTAGAAATTTTAAGAACTATGTAACCAGTTTGCTTTATGTCATTATAGATGTGTTTTTGCTTGTTTGTTTTTAGCTAGGGAAAAAAAAAGAGAAGGTGAGTTCAACTTCTATTCTGTGGGCACAGTAAGTCCAGAGTGTTTAGCACTGGTCTGGATATCTCAGGGAGAAAAGCAGCATCGTGTTAGGCCAAGTGAAGGGTTTGATATAAAACCAGGAGAGAAGGATAAGTAAGTGGAAGATTGCTGGGCTCTGGGCTCCCTGAGATCAGACTAGACGTGGAGCTCAGTGGAAGTGCTGTGTTTGAAAATCAGACTTCTGACTCTTAGAACCATAGACGTGATAGCAGACTGGACTCACGGGTGATGGGCGGGAGAGGCGGCTGGGTGATTCCTTGTTTTGGCATCTCCTTTTCCTGGCACGGGGGCAGATGGAAGGCAGAGGAGGAGTAAGCGCGTGGCTTTCGGGTCAGCCGGAGCCAGGCTGAGAGCTGGTTTACTGACTTTCTGACTCTTCACCTCTGTCAGACTGTCTCACTGTCTGCAAAGTGGGAATGATGATAGTACTCCTCATGAAGTTACTGTGAGGATCATTTGAGATGATACATGAAAAGCCCTCAGCAAAACCCTGGCACACAGGAAGCTTCACAAGCCATTTGCTGTGTTAGCTATGATTACTTTGGCAGACAATCTGTTTCTTACATGTTATATGCCTCTAGGGGGCTTTTCAACTGGAAGGCTTCTACATCTGAGTCTGTCTGTGGTATGCAAGGGAAATAATCTCTGTGTCATTCACTGAATAACATGGAGCTGACAGCCTTCTCTATGGACAGCTCAATGATTATGTCACTTAACAAACACGTGTTGAGCAGGTGCTCAGCTGGGTGTCTGTTGTGAATGCTCATGACTCTAACCCTCCTCCCCGGAGTGTCAAAGACAGGTGTGTCACTGCATCAGCTCATGATTGCAGCTCAGTAAATGTGCTACTTTACCTAACGGTCTCGAGGGTAAAAACATGAAGCTATGAAAATACATGCAAAATGCTGTGTGTGAGCCCATGCGCATTTTTTTTCTGGGTTCATAAATTTCATCAAAGTCATAAAGGGTGTTGGACCTCTAAGGGAGCAGGAGCCACTGTAGTGAGAAAAGTGGAGAAGACAGAGAGTGCTATGAGATGCCAAGGAAGGATTGCATGACCAGCCAGGGAGACCAGGTTGGATGAGGCCAGGAAGACATGCAAGGAAAAGGAAGGGCATTAGCTGGCTCTGACTGGCTGATGCCTTCCGTGATTGTTTTTGCAGAGGAAGGCTTACTGGTTTCTCTCTCTCTTTTTTTTTCCTAATAAAAAAAGAGATATATATTATTATATATAATGTATATATATTATATACATTATATATGTATATATAATGTATATATATTATATACATTATATATGTATATATAATGTATATATAATAATGTATATATATTATATATGTATATATAATGTATATATAATAATGTATATATAATATATTATATATGTATATATAATGTATATATAATAATGTATATATATTATATATTATATATGTATATATAATGTATATATATGTATTTATATCTCTATAAAAAGATATATATATGATAAATATATTTATATATATATTTTATTGCACTTTAGGTTCTGGGGTACATGTGTAGAACATGCAGGATTGTTACATAGGTATACACATGGCAATGTGGTTTGCTGCCTCCATTCCCTATCCCTATATCTGGCATTTCTCCCTGTGTTATCCCTCTCCTACCTCCCTACCCCCCACTGTCCCTCCCCCATTTCCCCCAACAGACCCCAGTGTGTGATGCTTCCCTCCCTGTGTTCATGTTCCCTCCCTGTGCTCATTGTTCAACACCCCCTGAGTGAGAACATTCGGTGTCTGATTTCCTGTTCTTGTGTCAGTTTGCTGAGAATGATGGTTTCCAGATTCATCCATGTCCCTACAAAGAACACAAACTCATCATTTTTTATGGCTGCATAGTATTCCATGGTGTATATGTGCCACATTTTCCTAGTCCAGTCTATCATAGATGGGCATTTGGGTTGGTTCCAGTGAAAACAGTGCCACAGTGAACATACGTGTGCACGTGTCTTTATAATAAAACAATTTATAATCCTTTGGATATATACCCAGTAATGGGATTGCTGGGTCAAATGGAATTTCTGTTTCTAGATCCTTGAGGAATCGCCACACTCTCTTCCACAATGATTGAACTACTTTACACTCCCACCAACAGCATAAAAGTGTTCCTATTTCTCCACATCCTCTCCAGCTTCTGATGTCTACAGATTTTTTAATGATTGCCATTCTAACTGGTGTGAGATGGTATCTCAATGTGGTTTTGATTTACATTTCTGTAATGACCAGTGATGATGAGCATTTTTTCACATATTTGTTGGCCTCATAAATGTCTTCTTTTGAAAAGTGTCTGTTTATATCCTTTGCCCACTTTTGAATGAGGTTGTTTTTTTTCCTTGAAAATCTGTTTTAGTTCTTTGTAGATTCTGGTTATTAGTCCTTTGTTAGATGGGTAGATTGCAAAATTTTTTTCTTATTTGGTTGGTTGCCAGTTCACTCTAATGATTATTTCTTTTTCTGTACAGAAGCTCTGGAGTTTAATTAGGTCCCATTTATCTATTTTGGCTTTTGTTGCCAGTGCTTTTGGTGTTTTAGTCATGAAGTCCTTGCCTATACCTATGTCCAGAATGGTTTTGCCTAGGTTTTATTCTAGTGTTTTGATGGTGTTAGGTCTTAGGTTTAAGTCTTTAATCCATATGTAGTTAATTTTAGTGTAAGGTTTTAGGAAGAAGTCCACTTTCTGCTTTCTGCACATGGCTAGTCAGTTTTCCCAACACCATTTATTAAACAGGGAATCCTTTTCCCCTTGCTTGTTTTTGTCAGGTTTGTCAAAGATCAGATGGTTGTAGATTTGTGGCATTGCCTCCAGGGCCTCTGTTCTCTTCCCTTGGTCTATATCTCTGTTTTGGTACCAGTACCATGCTGTTTTGATTACTGTAGCCTTGTAGTATAGTTTGATGTCAGGTAGCATGATGCCTCCAGCTTTTTACTTTTTGCTTAGAATTGTCTTAGCTCTGCAGGCTCTCTTTTGGTTCCATATGAAGTTTAAGGTGATTTTTTCAGTTCTGTAAAGAAGGTCATAGGTAACTTGATGGGGATAGCATTTAATCTATAAATTACTTTGGGTAGTATGGCCATTTTCACAATATTGATTCATCCTAACCATGAGCATGGAATGTTTTTCCATTTATTTGTGTCCTCTCTTATTTCCTTGAGCAGTGGTTTGTAGTTCTCCTTGAAGAGGTCCTTTACATCCTTTGTTAGTTGTATTCCTAGGTATTTTATTCTCTTTGTAGCAATTGTGAATGGCAGTGTGTTCGTGATTTGGCTCTCTTTAAGTTTGTTATTACTGTATAGGAATGCTTGTGATTTCTGAACATTGATTTTGTATCCTGAGACTTTGCTGAAGTTGCTTATCCGTTTCAAGAGATTTTGGGCTGAGATGATGGGGTCTTCTAAATGTACAATCATGTCATCTACAAATAGAGACAATTTGACTTCCTCCTTTCCTAATTGAATACCTTTTATTTCTTTTTCTTGCCTGATTGCTCTGGCTAGAACTTCCAACACTATATTGAATAGGAGTGGTGAGAGAGGACATCCTTGTCTAGTGCCAGATTTCAGAGGGAATGCTTCCAGGTTTTGCCCATTCAGTATGATGTTGGCTGTGAGTTTGCTGTAAATAGCTTTTATTATTTTGAGATACATTCCATCAATACCTAGTTTATTGAGGGTTTTTAGCAAAACCTCTTTTGGATTTGTTTGGAATAGTTTCAGAAGGAGTAGGCTATTAATTGTTGCCTCAACTTATGCCCTTGTTATTGATCTATTCAGGGTTTTGGTTTTTATCGGAGACTAGCATTGCAACTCCTGTTTTTTTTTTTTTGTTCTCCATTTGCTTGATAAATCTTCCTCCATCCCTTTATTTTGAGCCTGTGTGTGTCCTTGCATGTGAGATAGTTTCCTGGATACAGCATACTGATGAATTTTGACTATTTATCCAATTTGCCAGTCTGTGTCTTTTGATTGGGGATTTAGCCCATTTACATTTAAGGTTAGCATTGTTATGTGTGAATTCAATCCTGCCATTTTGATGCTAGCTGGTTGTTTTGCCCATTAGTTGAGGCAGTTTCTGCATAGTGGTTGTTCCTTTCTATGTTTAGTGCTTCTTTCAGGAGCTCTTGTAAGGCAGGCCTGGTGGTGACAAAATCTCTCAGCAAGTGCTTGTTTGTAAAGGATTTTATTTCTCCTTCGCTTATGAAGCTTAGTTTGGCTGAATATGAAATTCTAGTTGAAAGTTCTTTTCTTTAAGGGTCTCGTAGTTGCCCAGGTTACACTGATAGTAAGAATAGGTTGTTTGATCTTTCCCTTATACCTTAACATTTAATTTTCTACCCAAGATACATAGTCATCTTCCATTGATATTTGTGGAAGCAACGTTTGTTTTTTTTTAAAAAAGTCAAAGATCCAAGTAAATGCCAGAAGATATTTAAAATGTATTTTCTCAAAACATATAGTCTGGAATGTAAAATATGATAATATTATTTACTTTATTCAAAGTCAGCTAAACCCAAAAAATATTTATCCAAGGCTTATTATATCACTAGAGATTGAGTTTAGTACTTGAATCCAATTTGTGATTTTTGTATCTCAGCGAGCATCAAGTCAGTTCCAGATAGAGAGTTGTTATATGATGTGTCTTTGAGGGTTATATATTATAGATTCTTCAATTTATTTCATCATGATGGAAAAATGGGAAAACAAGATATCGCCATAACTCAATTTGGTTTTGAACTATCTAATCATAATTATTTTTACATTCATATATTAAGATATGATTTTTGGCTTAGGAATCCATTGCATTTCTCTTAGTAAGTACAATAACATCTAGAAAAAAATTAGGGAGTTTTTGCATATTATGTTAGAAAGGAAGCAATAAGTAAATCACAGCTGTGTTCACAGAGTGAATGTTGATTGCTGTTCTTTTAAAAATTGTGTCACTTTTTAGCCATGCATAGTGGCACATGCCTGTAGTCCTAGTTACTCTGGAGGCTGAGGCAGGAGGATCACTTGAACTCAGGAGTTCAAGGCTGCATCGAGCCATGATCACACTGCTGTACTCCAGCCTGGGAAAGATAGCAAGACCCTGACTAAAAAAAAAAAATTATTTTATGAGTATATGAAGCAAAGTGTAAAAGTCTCCCAGTGCTCATTTTTTCCCACCCCAGTCCCACCTCTGGATTGGTAAGTAGCTGGACTTTGAAGTAAGATCAATCAAAGTAGATCGCCAGCGTCATCACTTCCCAGCCGTGTGGCACTGCCAAGTTTCCTACCTTCTTTAAGCTACTCATTAAAAATGCTGGTAACAATGGGACCCAGCTCCTAAAGTTATTGTGAAGATTAAACGAGATCATGACATTAATCTCTTTTTACAGTACCTGGCATGTAGTACATATTTAGCAAATATTGGCCAGAGTTCATATTTATGTTAATATCAATAATTATAGTTAATAATATTATTATTGTATTTTGGCTAAGGCAATGTTTGTCTGTTATCTGAAAAGGAAATGTATGGAATGTAACCATACATTTATGGATTACATAATTCCTACATAAATGGAAAATGTAGGAAATGTATCTGCTTCTCTTTGATGTTCTACCTCCCAATCTTGTTGAAAATTGAGAAAAGAAAATTATCTGATTTTGTCACTGAATAACTAGAGGTCATTAGATCTTCCCTGCAAAGATTTTCAGTCCTATAATTCAAAACCAGAAAACAACCCTTATTTACTTCCCAGATACAAATGCAAACAGAAATAAAACACAGCTGCCCTTATCTCTCCATAGGCACCATCTCTTCTTGGTACTGAAAGAGATAATGATCTTGCATTTTAATTTTATAAGGAGGTAACAAAATCTATTACATTATCTCAAGTGTAAACACTGAAGGCCTTATCCCATTGCTGGCTAATATCGGCTGTGCCTGTGGCAGCTGCTCACCCCCTACTATAGATTATTTTAGATGAAAGAAAACATTGACTGATAAATGAAGATTTGACAACATAGGAGCATAGATGATTTTACAGCTTGATAGTCAGGAATGAAACCAGCAATACAGTGGTTGGATGAAAAGTCAACACAGAACGTCCATGGACACAAGTGAAGGTAGAGATGGACAAATCACTTGATTCATCTCCCATTATTAAATAGTAAAGTGTTTATAAAAGCATGAACAAATATGCAAGTGCTTTGGGTCCACTGAAGGTCCACATGATCTTATAAAACATTATAAACTCAGGAAGCTGTTGAGATACATTGTTTGCATAATTGTAGGGACTGTAGGATTAGCTTGATCCCTTCCAAGGTGATTAAAGTAGAGGACATCTCTTGTCACAGGACTTAAACTTCATATAAAATATTAATTTAAATTTATAGACATTCAAGCCCACAAAATAGAGTTAACAATTATGGACTTCTGTCACAAACTCCATTAAGATTTTAGAGCCAGGCAAATCTGCTTTATAAACTCAGCACTGACACTAGTTGAGTGATTACTTGACTAAATCTCTCAGAATAATCATACCTACCCTGTAAGGTCATTGTGATTATTAACTAACCTAACTGTGCTAAAATTGTGCTTAGCATGTAATAAACACTTGACAAATGATAAGGAGTTGTTTTTGCTTCATGCCTCACCAACTTTTTTATGAGTTAATATGCTCCTTTTTTCTCTGTCTGAATTTGGATATTTATTTTAGCTTGATGCAGTGGCTCTGTAACATTGTGTAGATTACTGTAGTCTTTATATTTCTTAAAATTAACAGGCATTTTTTTAAGATTAGCACATAGTTCAAAAGGAAGTGTACTTGGAGCAGCCTTCATTTTTCTTCACGATGTTAACAAAGTTGGCAAAGTTAATAATAAGTCTGTTTAATCAATAAAAAATATCTGAAGTCTTTAAAAATTAACAAGCAGTAATGATATGATATAATTTCTTATCTGTATTTCCTTGTCTCTTTTCCTCTAAATTTTTCATTACCTTGTATGTTAAATAAAGCAAAAGCTGATGCATGATTGGCATCGAATAAATGTTTGTTGAATGAAAAGGAAAGGCCGTACATGTTTTATTTATTTATTTTTTTTGAGACGGAGTTTCGCTCGTTACCCAGGCTGGAGTGCAATGGCGCGATCTCGGCTCACCGCAACCTCCGCCTCCTGGGTTCAGGCAATTCTCCCGCCTCAGCCTCCCGAGTAGCTGGGATTACAGGCACGCGCCACCGGGCCCAGCTAATTTTTTTATCTTTAGTAGAGACGGGGTTTCACTATGTTGACCA
>CM052664.1:61699127-61743441 GCA_028533165.1 Leontopithecus rosalia | reverse complement strand
ACCCGGCCCCGTACATGTTTTAATTTTGACCAAAGGCAACTGCTCCTCAGTGGAGGCTGAACAGATCTTAATTAAATTACTCAGGTTAGAAAACATTCTGCTACCTGCTTCTCTTACTCAAATGCAAAACTACTCTGACTAATTTCTTGGGATAGGAAAAGGGTTAAAGTAATTAAATTATAAGGGAGCCTGAACACTTTTATGGCATCTTTTATCTACAGTTAGGGTTTTAGTGTTAAAAGGACTCTAGAGATGAAATAGCTCAACCTCTTCAATTTATAGAGAGGAAACAGACCCTGGGAATCTAAATGGCTTCATCCTGTGGTAACTGACTTGCAGGAGTTTATTTCCAATTCTTCTCATTAGGGTCTGCTCTTAAATGGACTTGCCCCAAGGTACTTATTTATATTAACAGTTCCATCTATTCCAAGACACTGACATATATACAAAGAATAGACAGCAAGATTCAGATTATGGTTGAGACTATCGGCTTTGGGGTTAGAGAAACCTGAACTCCAACCCCTTCTTCACCACTTCCTAGTTGTGTGACTTTGGATGAACTGTTTAAAACGTTGGTCAACTTACTTAGTCTTTCTTTGCCTCAGTTTCCTTATCTATAAAGAGGGGATGACAAACTCCTGTCATGCTCAAAAGAGAAATAATAAACCCTCACAGATTTATTATTAATGACGAATGAGATAATACATATAAACAGTTATCACCAGCCAGGTGCATTCTAAACAATTAGTAGCTATTAACGATTATAATATAAATTAGAAGTGGGAGGGAAAGTTGAAGGGAAGAGATAGTACTATACTTTGCTGTAGTAGGCCACAAATTTGGCTCCAAGCTTTCTTACTGGCAACACAGAGAAAGAAACATGATTGATTACACAGTTCCAGGGAACTTAGATATATTAATTTTACCTATCTGGCCAAAACAGAACCTCCCTCCTTCACTCCCATTTTTGAATTTCTAAACATGGTCTCTTTTTTGCAGACATGACAGTATAGGTTTTAGAGACTCACTGACATATAACAAGGACTGTGTACGTTTGCCTGAGACTTTCTTAGCATTTCCCGTATAGCCATTTACCTTTTTGATAGCACCTGAAGGAAAGACCCAGCTAAGTGTCTTCCCATGGGCAAATTTCATTCTCCAGAAGCCCAAGACCTTGGAGGGGGCCCTGGGTGAACTGAGGGTTGTCTATTTCCTTTCCCTCACCCATACCAGGTGCTCCTTAATCCCAGAGACCTGCCTTATTCACCTTCACATTTTCATTCATCTCATCTCACGCTTGGTGGATGCTCAGCATTTGTGATTTGCAGTTATACATGAACATGTGCTGAAGTGTTACTGGTGTGAGTGTCCTTCCAATTTAGGGCTTGGTTTTAACAGAGACATTATTTCTACATCAGGCAAAAAGGATGTTTCATCCAACTCTGATGACAGTGTGCAAAGCTTAAATCTCAGTATTTTACACGAAAAATAACATCCGTGTGAACTCTTCTGCCTGGCTACTGATGTGTGATGACTTGTGTTATTGAATGTCAGAATGAAATAGAACTAGTTTTCTTTAAAACAAACAAACAAACAAAAAACAAAAAAGGAGGGAAGTATATTCTAGCACCTCACATATCTTTCAGAATAGGCGTATTAATCAGTTTCCTTTCAAGACACGTATGTCATTATACCTCATGTCAAGTCGTGGCCAAAATCTCATTTTTTTCTTGAAGAGGTAATATCCACTTTGCTTTGGATATTACCTACAGAGAAAATGTAGAAAGGTTATGCTGTCATAAAAATATTTCTAAATCTGTATATTTTGATATGTGAAATATTCTAAATTTTCTTTAGGAAATCGAGTTGCTTATTTTCCATGTATTTATTGCAGCAAATAAAGTTTCTTTCTCTGAATCAGCTTTCCCAAACCAGTCTCCCTTGAATTACTTATCCAAGTTAATAAAGTTGGATAAAGTTGCATGAGGGAAATGTTGGCATTCAATGTGGTGTTCCTTTTTTTTTTTCTTTTCTTGTTTACAATTGAGTACTCCATTTTACAAGTTAGGAATCCTTTAACTCTTAAACAGGAACATCAACTAGAGGGTTGTTTGGGATAACTGAGGCTCACACAGAGCAGGCCAACTTGTTTCCATATGCTGTCTCTAAGTCTGGGTTCAAATTGTGGAATAGCATTTTATTTTATCAAAATGTAACCCTTTGTAACCCTTTTCTTCTTTCCTAGCCCCTTTGCTTTTACTCTGTCCAAACATGTCACTGGTAAACAAGCCACGGGTAAACACCTCTGCACTGCAGAAAATTGCTGCTGACATGAGTAATATCATCGAGAATCTGGACACTCGGGAACTCCATTTTGAGGGAGAGGAGGTAGAATATGATGTGTCTCCCAGCGATCCCAAGATACAGGAAGGTAAAGATGGATGATCTGAGGGGGAAGAGAAGACTTTATCAGGGTTGGTCGGAAGAGCACAAATTTGCAATAACCAGCAAATGATTCATTTTCCTTGCAGATGTAACACTGGGCTCAGATCATTTTATAAGAGGCTTACTTGTTTTAACACGTGATTCTTAAAAGAATGCCTGTAAAAGGCAAGTTATGCTAATCATATATTGCAATAACTTTATTTACTTATTTTTTAGTGTCTATCCCTTTCTCTGCTATTTATAACACTCAAGGATTTAAGGAGCCTAATATACAGACGTATCTCTCCGGCTGTCCGATAAAAGCACAAGTTCTGGAAGTGGAACGCTTCACATCTACAACAAGGGTCAGAGTGGTTTATGGACTCTCCTTTTCTTTGTCAATATATGTGAATTAGTACATAGCCTTTCATTTCCTTCCTCCTAGCTATGACGATGCTGGTAGGTTTTTATCTATCATTTCCAAATCATCGTCACCCATCACATTTTTGCCTCCTTCCCATTTAATCTCCATTCTTATATTCTTCTTCTTCTTCTTCTTTTTTTTTTTGAGACAAAACTCTTTTTTTTTTAAAAGGGCATTAAGGCAAATTAACAGTTCAATAAATTGCAGAGTGCCTCTCTTCATCTTCTCTCCCCAGTTTTCTGTTTCATTTGGATTCTTGAAGCATACTCATCCCACCTGGCATGGCAGGTATAAGTCTACAAAACGTTTAGCTTTCCTAATGTTTATTTAGCATGAAAATGTTGGTGCTACCTGGCTTTTAAAGAAAAAAAGCCAGGATGCTGGACTGGCCAGTGCCATTACCCCAAAGCACTGTTGAGAAAATTCTGTAGGCTGTACTCTGCCTCTCTGACTTGTTCCTAAATGACCCTCCTTTAGTCCTCATTCATATGCTTTTTGAACATTGAACACTGAAAAGGCTTTGGAGTAAAATCTCTTCAACAATCAAAGTTATGCCCTTTGAACGGACAAGAAGAAGCTGTTAGGGTAGCTACTTTTCTCTCTTCCTGCCTGGATTTTGCAGTTGTTAAGTCTCCAGGAGAGGAAAGTTGCAGCAGGGTGGTGACCTTTGTCCCTTCAGGCTAATCTTTAGCCATCGCAGAGTAAGGCCACCATTGCCTCCTGACTCCAGGGAAGAATAGGTTACTAAACAGCTGTCAGGCAGGCTTTGCCTTCCCTTCCTCCTTGTCTTTTGGAGGTGGCATGTTCTGCATTGCTCTCTGGGTGGTTTTGCCTGGTGCTGCTGTCCTGCTCCCTGCACATGTACTGACTCCCAGCTCACGCTCACTTCCTGCTCCCTGCACATGTACTGACTGCCAGCTCACACTCACTTGCTGTCCCGCTCCCTGCACACGTATAGACTCCCAGCTCACACTCACCTGATGTCCTGCTCCCTGCACACGTACTGACTCCCAGCTCACACTCACTTGCTGTCCCGCTCCCTGCACACATACTGACTCCCAGCTCACACCCACTCGCTGTCCCACTCCCTGCACACGTACTGACTCCCACCTCACACTTGCTTCCCGCTCCCTGCACACGTACTGACTCCCAGCTCACACCCACTCGCTGTCCCACTCCCTGCACACGTACTGACTCCCAGCTCACACCCACTCGCTGTCCCGCTCCCTACACACGTACTGACTCCCAGCTCACACCCACTCGCTGTCCCGCTCCCTGCACACGTACTGACTCCCAGCTCATACTCGCTGTCCCGCTCCCTGCACACATACTGGCTCCCAGCTGACACCCACTTGCTGTCCCACTCACTGCACACGTACTGACTCCCTGCTCACACTCACTTTGGCGTCAGCCTCTGGTTTAGGCTTTCCCTGAGAGTTGTGTCCATGTCTCCTTGATATACCATGAGCATAACTCACTCAGAAATGTCTCTAAGATGAGCTTTGTTTTCTTATTTCGCCTGCCAGCTTTTAGATTGAAAGATAATAATGAGGGGGTAAATGACAGACTCTAGAGCTAGACTGCATGGTTTAATTCATCTGTGCCTTGTGATCTTGAACGAGTGACTCAATCTGTCTGTTTCTGATTCTTCTTCTGAATAAGGGTTATAACACTGCTTACTTTATAGGTTTGTTATGAAGATTTAGTAATAATAATACATATGTACTTTATTGTATTATTATGTGTTATAAGATGTATTATTAGATATTATACAGAGTATACAAGTATTCACTGTATACACAGTACTGCGGTCACTTTCTCCACCCAGCCCTCCTTAACACTAGTGGTTCCTTGGGGTGGGTGGGTGGGTGGTATAGACAAGGCTGGACCTTGGAATGTGTTTCAGAAGAGGAGGAAAGAAGGCATGTCATACCATTTCTGAAGGACAAAAAGAGCTAAGACAGCGCTCCTAGTACACAATACCTCTCACCCCTGCCAATTGCCTGCTTCACTGCTTATATTTGTGGACTGGACCCCTGAAGGCTAATTAGAACCTTCTCTCATCATCTCCTCCACCTAGTTCCTTGTTTTGGGTGTGTGCACATGGATGCAACACACATATGTTGGAGGAATAGCATTTGTAGGAGTTCCTCTTGTGTGTGATTGGAAGTTTGTCTTATGTAATTTATCAAGTGAACATTTAGAGAATATTATTTCTGTAAATGACTGCTTTTGAAAAAAATTTACTTAAGTACTTACACAAAGAAGTAGGCTGGACTTAAGTATACTTCCCTGTTACTTACTATTTAAGTATTGTTCATTGAAAGCTTTTGGAATTTTTATTGTTATCTAAAATATCAAATATTTTTATGTATCACCGTAGGTACCAAGTATTAATCTTTACACTATTGAATTAACACATGGGGAATTTAAATGGCAAGTTAAGAGGAAATTCAAGCACTTTCAAGAATTTCACAGAGAGCTGCTCAAGTACAAAGCCTTTATCCGCATCCCCATTCCCACTAGAAGGTAACCATTTTGGAATTAATTATGCCAGTATACAAGTTGGATGGAAAGTGTGTTTTGGCTGGGTGTGGTGGCTTACACCTGTAATCTCACCCCTTTGGGAGGCTGAGGTGGGAAAATCACTTGGGGCCACGAGTGAGACTAGCCTGGGTAACATAGCAAACCCTCCTCTCTGCAAAAAATTTAAACATTTAGCTGGATGTGGTGGCATGTGGTGGTAGGTAGTAGTCCTTGCTACCTGGGAGACTGTGACAGAAGGATTGCTTGAGCCCGAGTTTAAAACTGCAGTGAGCTATGATCACACCACTGCCCTCCAGCCTGGGCAATAGAGCAAGACCCCATCTCTAAGATAAATAAATAAAAAGTCTATTTAATTCACAGTATAGCCTAGTCTATTGTCGGTAGATATTCTCACTTAAGTAGTCTCTTAAAAATATGCCATCTCATGAAAGGTACACTAAAGTCATAGTCAAAGACTAATTTAATAAGTATTTGCATTTTGGGTGTTTGTGTTTTAGACACACATTTAGGAGGCAGAATGTCCGAGAGGAGCCTCGAGAGATGCCCAGTTTGCCCCGTTCATCTGAAAACATGATGAGAGAAGAGCAATTCCTTGGCAGAAGAGTAAGTGGCTTCACTATTCTGTTGTTCTGAACATAATTTTGCAGTGTTGTAGAAACGTAGCATCTGCCCAGGGGTGAAGTAGGTGTGGCTGCAACTCCTCCCATCCACTCATCCGTCACCCCGGCTGGTTTAGCTTTTCTGGAACTAGTTAGGCATTTCCTTCTTCTCCCAAGCCATACAGTGGCTGCATTTTCTCAGAAGAGGAAGAGTGTTCTTGGTTAGGACTTAACATTATGGAGAAGTTGTTCTTCCTGCTAGAACATCCTTGGGCTTGTTGTGAGTCAAAGATTGAACTCGTTGTAGGTTTTGAGATCTACTTTTTAAAATAATATGTTTCCATATATAAGCTTCTGTGTTTGTAATAGCTCATCTTAAATATATGTAAAATCTCATTCCTAAACTATAGATGCAGCAGTCAGGGTCTGAGAAGAGTACAGCAAAGTATAGACAGGCACATACTCCTGGACAGAAAACTCCAGAGGAGGGGCGCTTCCGCCTGCCCTGCTTCCAAGATGGGCACTAACGAGTGTGGATGATTAACTTTCTTTCTCTTTCTTTCTTTCTCTTTCTTTCTTTCTTTCTCTTTCTTTCTTTCTTTCTCTCTTTCTTTTTCTTTCTTTCTTTCTTTTTCTTTCTTTCTTTCTTTCTTTCTTTCTTTCTTTCTTTCTTTCTTTCTTTCTTTCTTTCTCTTTCTTTCTTTCTTTCTCTTTCTTTCTTTCTTTCTCTTTCTTTCTTTCTTTTTCTTTCTCTTTCTTTCTTTCTCTTTCTTTCTTTCTCTTTCTTTCTTTCTTTCTTTCTCTTTCTTTCTTTCTTTCTTTCTCTTTCTTTCTCTTTCTTTCTTTCTTTCTTTCTTTCTCTTTCTTTCTTTCTTTCTTTTTCCGTTCTTTCTCCTTTCTTTCTTTCTTTTCTTTTCTTTCTTTTTTAACTAGAAAATGAACAGGTGTTTGTTAATTTCTGTCAGTTCTGTTTTGTAATCTGAAACGTTTATGTTCCAGAGGGAAAGTTTGATTTCTCCTTCATAGTTGTCATCTTGTTTAAAATCTGTCTCTGTAGGTGTCTGGGCCAAATATTTTCCAAGATACCTAGACATATAAAAATAGATAGTTGGCTCACGCCTGTAATCCCAGAACTTTGGGAGGCCGAGGTGGGCGGATCCCAAGGTCAAGAGATGGAGACCATCTTGGCCAACATGGTGAAACCCTGTCTCTACTCAAAGTACAAAAATCACCTAGGCTGGTGGCATGTGCCTGTAGTCCCAGCTGCTTGGGAGGCTGAGGCAGGAGAATTGCTTGAACCCGGGAGGGGAAGATTGCAGTGAGCCGAGATCGTGCTACTGCACTCCAGCCTGGTGCCTGGTGACAGAGCAAAACTGTCTCAAAAAAAAAAAAAAAAGAAAGTTTTGGTTTACTGTGTGCACATATATGAGTTCAACTGAAAATGATGCTTAGTGATCCAACAAAACCATGCTGGATTTTATATCATGGTCAATATGATTGACATATGTTGCTCCAGTGCCCCAAGCCTATATCTCTCTTCTCCTCATTTAGCATATTTAAAATCAGTACATTCTACTAGAAAGTCTTTAACGTAGGCCGGGCACGGTGGCTCAAGCCTGTAATCCCAGCACTTTGGGAGGCCGAGGCGGGTGGATCACGAGGTCAAGAGATCGAGACCATCCTGGTCAACATGGTGAAACCCCGTCTCTACTCAAAATACAAAAAATTAGGTGGGCATGGTGGCGCGTGCCTGTAGTCCCAGCTACTTGGGAGGCTGGGGCAGGAGAATTGCCTGAACCCAGGAGGCGGAGGTTGCGGTGAGCCGAGATCGTGCCATTGCACTTCAGCCTGGGTAACAAGAGCAAAACTCAGTCTCAAAAAAAAAAAAAAGTCTTTAACGTTTCCCCACTTTTCTTTTCCTGAAAAGCTGTTTAAAAATTGTAGTGTATCTTTCATAAGTCCACTGTTAGAATTGAAAAACATGTAAGTTTTTGGTAATATCAACAAATGCTTTAAAAAAAAGTTGCTATGAGCAAGTCCTGCTACATAATAGCCATGGAGGATTAAAAGAATATATAGCTCAGGGCTTGTCAGCAGTTTATAAAAGACCTAAGCATATTGAAAGTTTAAATAGCAACAAGATATTTAAATAATAGTTCAAAAGAAGTATGGAAATAACACTTTGATGCTATTCAGGAGTCTTTGCCCCAGGATTATATTAATGAATAATTGAATAACTTATAGAAGGTGAAAATGATGATCTCAGCATTGTCACTACTGTTTAATTTTTTAAAATAAGTATGACCATGTTAACACGGATCTAAAATATTTGCTTTACAGAAACAACTGGAAGATTACTTGACAAAGATACTCAAAATGCCCATGTACAAAAACTATCATGCCACAGTAAGTACTAGTCAGTGATTTAAGTTTGAAGTAACTTTCACTGTAGTAAATTGTCAGCTAAATTTTGGATCATTTTATTAACACAAGTGATTATATCCACATTTACATTCGTCCTTGAATTCATATAAATTAAGTGAATACAAAGTTGATTGGACAGCAAGGATCCAGTTTACAATGGTGTCATGCTGTTTAAAAAATGTTGAATAAGGGGCCGGGCGCGGTGGCTCAAGCCTGTAATCCCAGCACTTTGGGAGGTCGAGGCGGGTGGATCACGAGGTCAAGAGATCGAGACCGTCGTGGTTGAAATGGTGAAACCCCGTCTCTACTAAAGATACAAAAAATTAGCTGGGCATGGTGGCACGTGCCTGTAATGCCAGCTACTCAGGAGGCTGAGACAGGAGAATTGCCTGAACCCAGGAGGCGGAGGTTGCGGTGAGCCGAGATCGCAGCATTGCACTCCAGCCTGGGCAACAAGAGCGAAACTCCGTCTCAAAAAAAAAAAAAAATGCTGAATAGAACCTGATATGTCTTTAACAATAGATTTAAATGTACTTGAAATGCTGCTGTAGGCTAGATTATCTATAAATCAACATTTTCTCTTCTCAGGTTTCCAGGAAAGTACCAAAAGCATGTTAGCTCCAAAGAATACATGTTGAGTAGGAAGTGATGAAAACAGTTGAGGGGCGTCGAATGCCCAAGGCTTTTGTGGTGTAGGGAGACGCCATCTGATTGGTTTCTGATGCCTGTTAAAGGCCTGTCTTTTTTCATGTGAAAGTGAGAAGCATGGGAAAAGCTAGGAAAGAAAAAACCCTTGAGGAATCCAAGTGAAGACAGAGGAGGTGATGGGGCTTAGATGCAGCCACAGAGAGTAAGCTTGGGGTGTGCAGCTGGCAAGCAGGGTAGGAGTAGGTTTTCTAGTGTCAGCAAACAATGAGCTCTGCGCCGTTAAAGGTGGGGTGTTTTTAAAGGTTTAGCCTTCGGTTATCCAGAGGTCTGGATAACTGAGAATGCCCTGGTTTATTATATGTGTGTATACATTTGCATGAATTATATGGTGATGGGGTTGTATGCATCTATATTATATATGTGCAGAACTCAAGAGTTGGTGCAATTGTGATCTGGCCGCTAGTTGAGAGACTGGCATCACATAAACGCATAAACAGAAAGAAGAAAGACCTTAGTATATTTTGGAGAAGATGTGAGAGCCCTTGGCTCTGTAAGTTTCTCATGTCAGGACATACCTTCCTGCTGCCTTGCAGCATGCAGTCTGCAGTCTGGTCCAACTATACATCCAGCTGGTCCCCTTTGCACACAGCTGACCTGAGTCTAGGTGAAGGACTCTTGAAGGAGCTTGAAGGACTTGAAGGAGCTTCAAGTCCTGGAGAGCTTAAAAAACCTGGAGAAGGATTTTCTCAGGAAAACAGGAATTTCGGTTCTACCGGAGGATCTGAAGAGAAGGATGGGGGTTTCTTTTCTTCTAGGACTCAGGAACTTGTATTGTTGAAATAACATAATAAATAAGGATAATACCACTATGGTTATTAAAAATGACATTTCCTATTGCATTGTCTGAAATCAGACATGCTATTTTCTTTAATAGACAATGATTTAAATGTGTGTTAGTATTCCTATGCAATAATTTTCCGTTTCTTTTACTTTTCTGCCTGCCTGTGACTTTACTTTTACTATTTCTTTTGGCTTTATCCGTTCTTGGTGAGTACATTCTTCTCTTTTCATGTACTTTTCTACATCTGGGATTCTACTATTGACTGAAGAATGTTTACATTTATAAAATGTTCATTTTAATTACTTTTCCAGTCATAAAAATATTTTCAAAGTTAAGCCATATTGTATTTAGAAATTCCAGAGTGACTTATAAACATTTCCTTTGGAAGGGAAAGCCTCCTTAGCAACTGACTGAACGGATTCTCCCTCTCATTTTTGATGATTACTGAGATTATTCTCTCCAAAGCTGAATTGTTCAATATGATTCAAGCATAGGATACAATTTCATTACATTAATTCTCTAACATTCTTTTTTTTTTAAAATGTAGTCTGGCCTAAAGACCAGATCTGTAGGCCTCTGCCTCATTTGTGAAATGAGATTGGAGTCCATGTGTTTTCTTCAGTTGTTCTGGAATATACTAAAAAGTATCTGTTAAAAAAATGCTTTACTGTCTGTAAAAAGCATATTAAAAGTTATTTTAACATGCATATAATAAATTTATACTTATGTAATAAAATAAATTTAAGTTAATTCAGGTCCTTAAGCAGATGGAATCAAGGATCATAGATCAAGGGACTGAATAGGATATGATCTTAATCTCTATAGGGCCATCCAAATCTGTATTTGGAACAAGTGTGTTTAACAAATAGCTCAAGTGATCCTTATCATCAGGAGTTTGAGAACTAAACTAAAATGCTGTGATCAGCTTAGAAATGTCTTGGTAAAGTTATACCACTTTAAAAAGTGGAGATAGGGCTGGGCATGGTGGCTCATGCCTACAATCCCAGCATTTTGGGAGGCTGAGGTGGGCAGATCACCTAAGGTCAAGAGTTCCAGACCAGCCTGGAAAACGTGGTGAAACTGTCTGCTAAAAATACAAAAATTAGGCCAGATGTGGTGGCTCATGCCTGTAATCCCAGCACTTTGGGAGGCTGATGTGGGTGGATCATGAGGTCATGACATCGAGACTATCCTGGCCAACATGGTGAAACCCCGTCTCTGCTAAAAATACAAAAATTAGCTGGGCATGGTGGCACACACCAGTAGTCCAGCTACTCTGGAGGCTGAGGCAGAAGAATTGCTGGAACTCAGGAGGCAGAGGTTGCAGTGAGCCAAGATCGCACCGCTGCACTCCAGCCTGGAGACAAAGCAAGACTCTCTCAGAAAAAAAAAAAAAAATACAAAAATTAGCCTGGTGTGCTGGTAGGTGCCTGTAATCCTAGCTACTTGGGCGGCTGAGACAGAAGAATTGCTTGAACCTGGGAGATGGAGGTTGCAGTGAGCTACGATTGTACCACTGCACTCCAGCCTGAGCCACAGAGCAAGACTCTGTCTCAAAAAAAAAAAAAAAAAAAGATGGAGATTTATTATAAAGGTATTTGTATAATGGGATTTTCCTCAAAGGAATTTGGTTTTGGGTTCAAAGCACTGACTTTATTTTTCTTAAATGGCCTTTGAAATTAGACATGGACAGTTCTTTTCTCTCACTTTTGTATAGTCGTTGGTTGGGTTTGTGCTCAGAACTTTTCTCTGTGAAGACTTGCTCTGCTTTTAATTCTTTTTTTTCCTTCTTGTGGTTCTGCAAAACAGAGCTTCTCCTAGTGTTTTAGTGTAGTCATCATCAGGAGTTAATTGGTGATTTGTTCAGTTTTCTTTGCTCATTTGTAAAATGGGGACAAACGTATTTCCCCTTTTCTCTAAGCATAAATACATTTAAAAATAGCAGTGTCTGAGTTGTGTAATAACATGACAAAAAAATCTCAAACTGGAATTCCTTTTGTATTCTGAAATTGCATTAGTGCTGGCTGTAGTAGAGAACTCACTAGCAAGGCATTTTAATTAGTAACTGGAAAATCCTTATCTTCCAGGGAAGTAAAATAAGAGGAATAAGGAGCAATAAATGTACCTTTTTCATAGTTGAGATTAAAATATAGAAATGGAACAAATTGCACAATTTCCAAGAGAAGGGCCCTAAGCTGATAGGATGGTATCTCTACCTTGAAGTAAATCATTTAACTCATGTGACTCAGATTCCTTATCCCCAAGAAGGTAATGACTTTGAAATCTTGAATAAAACATCCCACAGATTAATAATACTGCGTTCACCTCTCCCTTGTTTTGTAGATGAACTTGAACTTGAGGGGAAGACTAGGTAAAGAATAAACATGTACACAGTGTTTTTATTCCAACAGGGAAAAGCTGTACTATTTGAACAGCTGCGTCTTCAAATTAAGGGAAGTGTTTTCTTTCTTATTATTGAGTCTTCGAGTTAAGAAGGACTTTAAGCCTTTGTCCATCCTCCCAGTTTCTTTCATAGATTAGGTGTCTTCTTTGTTCCCTGCCTTTCCTGGAGTACCAGAGTCTACAAGGACATTGCCCAATGCAATGCTTTTACCTTCCTTATATCTGATAATTTTTCACCTGGCCATTTGCTTGAGTTTTTGCTACCTGGGAAATAAAAGGAGCCTCTGAAAGTCACTCATCTCTCACTATACAAAAATGAGCAGTAGAGGCAGTGTGTACGTGATTGCCAAGTAATTTTCAGGCTTTTTTGTTAACCATAGGGTTTGTTGCTTGTCTTCTGAAATGGAAATATTTTTGCTTCTCTGTTTCTCTAACTTTTTACGTATCCAATTGTCATGTTGGAATTTTTTAATTGAGATCGCTTTCCATCTAGTGTCAAGAACATTATTTCATTGCACATTTTACAAACTTCTTTCCCAAAAAATGAAGACAAAAAGGCATTGATTATACGTTACTCAAAAGATCAATGGAATAAGTCTTGTGAAATATTGTTAGGCTAAATTGATCTTTAGATTCTTATTCCTGGGAGTCACCCGCCCAAATGGAGGGTGGAATTCTTATCAATGAAGACATACTAAGAAGTTTGGAGAACATCATCTTTGTTAAATTTCAATTTTTATTAGTTAGGTTTGCCTCTCAGTTGACCTTGACACATTTACTTTCGATTTGATAACTCCGTATTAGAAAAATGTTTATTTCCGAGTGTGTTTTTTTCTGTATAATAGGGCAGGTTCCTTCTTGAAATCTCTCTTCAGTCAAACTTTACTAAGCTATTAGGATAAATTAAATTTCATATTATTAATGTGGAACTTTTAATTTTCTGCGTTATTAAAGTGTGCTTTTCTACTTAGATGAGAGTCTTTCCACTTAGCAATTTTGTTATGATATTCCAAAAGTTGCTATTTCTGAATGATTTCAGAGAATATTTCTGTTGTCAACTATATGATAATAACAGCTATATAAGAAAATATCCAGGCATGAGATGAGTGGCTCCCTTGATTTTTGTTTTCATTTCCTATTCTTCCCTTAGGCTGTTCTGTGACTTTGCATAAGTTAGTTATGCCCCTGTAGTAGAGTATATTCTTCAAATGTAAGCTAGGACTGGCATTGTTTGTTTCTCTCTAGAGATAAATGGAAAAGTTAGGATTTTGAACTATTGTGGATTTTATGACTGACAATCTGTGTGTCATTTCTAATAACCCATGGGTTACATTTTCTAATTAAGCATTTTCACAAACCAGATAAAAATGCATGATACTGAGTGAATTACTTGTTTATATGACACAAAATTTAAAGACCTTGAGGGTTTTTTGTTTGGTTTGCTTTTTCCTTTTTTTTTTTGAGACAGTCTCCCTCTGTCACCCAGGCTGGTGTGCAGGGGTGCAGTCTCCACTCACTGCAGCCTCTGCCTCTGGGGTTCAAGTGATTCTCCTGCCTCAGCCTCCTGAGTAGCAGGGATTATAGGCATGCAACGCTCCGCCTGCTATTTTTTTGCATTTTTAGTAGAGACGGGGTTTTGCCATGTTGGCCAGTCTGCTGTTGAACTCTTAACCTCAAGTGATCTACCCATATCGGCCTTCCAAAATGCTGGGATTACAGGTGTGAGCCCCCATGCCTGGCTGAGACCTTGACTTTTTACATTCTCAATTTAAAAAATGCTATATGAAGATGTGTTTGACTTAGGATTTTTAAAAGTCCTTTTAAATTTTAAAGACCTATTTTCTGCAAATAACCCTAAGAAAAGAGAAAAATATATGCATTTAAATGAACCTTACAAGGATAGACAGCTTTGAGATATTTGTAATTTTTTTTTACAAGAGTAGTGTTAGATACATCTAGTCACATATAAAACTTTCATGGAAAACTTTTGTTGTGGTTTGTTAATCCCATTTATAAACCTAGACCAAATATCCCTGCATCTGTGATGTCATATCAACTAGGAAGTGGTCACCCTCTTCTACTCTATACCTCGGTAACTACTTTCACATGTATCTAATGTGGTTCATCTTATAGAACTTCGTTGAGGGAAGTGTTTTCCATGTCTAGTCTCTCATCTGCTTTCTAATGCTGGAGAGTATCTTTGTAGTCTTTGTTTTTCTATCAAAGTTGTTATTGACATAGTCTAAGGATCTGAACTTATTTTTGGTCACTTTTAAAAAAAAATCTGCAAATCTGCGTATGCTAAACACTACAGAATGTTGATTTGGTTTTTTTCCCCTCTATGCCTCCACATTTACATCTAGCTCTTACCTACTTAGAATACGCAAGGAACTCAATTTGAGTAAGATAAATGTTGAAGGACTTTTTTGCTTTTGCAGCTTAGTTTTGAGGACGCTGACTTTGGTCTGACTTCATAGTGAGTTAATCATACTGAATTAATCCCTTCCTGACTATGTGATCTTGGACAACTTACTTGACTTCTCTAAAACAGAGGCTGGCAAACTAGGGCTCGTGGACCAAATCCAGCCCATTGCCCATTGCCTGTTTTTGTCTGTTCTGTGAACTAAGAATAGTTTTTATATTTTTAAGTGGTTGGAAAAAAAAGAAGAATACTATTTTGTGACACATAAAAATTAGATTATCTTGGTATTTTACATCCATAAATAAGGTTTTATTGGAACACAGCCACAGTTATTCATTTATGTATGTGCCTATGGCGATTTCCACACTACAACGGCAGAGCTAAGTGGTTGCAAAAGGGAATGTATGCCTACAAAGGCCAAGATATTTACTCTCGGGCTCGTTGCAGAACATTTTTGCTTACCCCTACTATAAACCTCAGCTTCCTCTTTTGTGCAATGGGAAGAATAGCACCTGCTTCAAAGGGGTTTGAGATAATGCATGAAAAATGGTTAGTATGATACCAACACATAGCATTCAGTAGATATAGCTGCAGTTGTTGTTATAATATTTACAGTTTTCAACCTTCTAATACAGTGAAGGTGGACCTAAAATTCTCTTCAACTGATTAAAAATAATTATTTTAGTTATGCCTGATGTTCAAAGCACTTTTCACTCTCTTTTCAGCCTACATTGCTGTGTAATTTTTCATTCTTTTCCTTCATCTTATTCACTGTAGCCCAACTGTATATCCTATAACCTTCTTGGAACTTCTGTTCTAGCCCCCCCATTCATCTCTCATTTCTGTGTGCCCCAAAATCCAGTCCATCTTCCAGATCCTGCACAGTTACCACTCCCTTCTCACATTCTTTTATTGTTTGCGTGTACACTGTGCCACACAATCCCCACCCCGTACAACAAAGAAAAACAATAAGAGAATATTGGGAATAAACTCTGTCTCTCTTTCTCTCTCTCCAAGCTTCTTGATTATTTTATCCCTACATCTTAGAGCACACATGACTCTCTTGAGATTTAGAAGGTCGAGTACAGTGCGTCTTAATAATTTATATACTTCTAATCCGCACTCTTTCTGGGCAGTGCCATTGTTATTGATCTGTATAGTCTGTGGAGTACATCAAACAGTATTTACACACAGCTATACCTAATACATGTTTTGTAATGCATACATTTGAATTTCTTTGCTTGTTAAAGTTGGATTTTTTTACCTCTTTTCAGGCAGAGTTTCTTGATATAAGCCAGCTATCTTTCATCCATGATTTGGGACCAAAGGGCATGTAAGTTCCAATGAACGTTGAAAGAGAAGTATGGAAAGTTGATATGTATGAACACTTAACGTAGCAGCATGCCGTGCTGATGGAGTCCTCCTGGCTTTACTGCTAGCTTCTCTTCTTGCCAGTAGAGTTAGAGCAACTGTTGGAATCTATTCATATGAGTCAGAGCATTTACTGTGATAAACAATGGTAGCACCTGCTCCACTGTCTTTGCATGTGCTTACAGCACAGATTCTTTCTAACCCAACAGTGGAAGTGTTCAATACCTACAGCAAGTATGATATGTAGAAGAATACATTAAAAATCAAATATAGGCCGGGTGCGGTGGCTCAAGCCTGTGATCCCAGCACTTTGGGAGGCCAAGGCGGATGGATCACAAGGTCAAGAGATGGAGACCATCCAGGTCAACATGGTGAAACCCCGTCTTACTAAAAATATAAAAAATTAGCTGGGCATGGTGGCGCGTGCCTATAATCCCAGCTACTTGGGAGGCTGAGGCAGGAGAATTGACTGAACCCAGGAGGCGGAGATTGCCGTGAGCCGAGATCGCGCCATTGCACTCCAGCCTGGGTAACAAGAGCGAAACTCCATCTCAAAAAATCAAATATATCAGATCTCCTTTTATAATCCCTTATAACATTAAATGTTTACTACTTATTTTGATCATTATTTAAAAATAATGCTATGTAAAATATATGTTGTATAACCAGATGGAAATTTATGATCATTTTCCTTCACAGTATTAAAGCTTGAAAACATAAACAGCTTAACTTTCAAGTTCTAGTTAAGAGCATTGTTAGTAGTTGTTTCGAATTTTTTTTTGTTTAGCGTTTGTTACTGCTTTTTCTAGTCATGTTTTTTCAAAATTAAGATACTACTGTTTTCAAAACTAGTAGCTATGTTCTGCTTCCTTTGACATAGCTCAACTAGCTCAACTAGTTTTCTAGAACTATGTGTGAAGAGACACAGAGATGGCTTGCCATCTGTGGGTGAGACACACCATGGTCTCAACAGCAGTGGAACCATCCCTGTGCAGGCATGTGGAAATGCATGGGGTCTCTTTTAGTTTGTCACAGTGTCATAATGTCGAGGAGGGAACACTCAACATTTAGAGCCAGGAGACAGGATGCTTCAGTCCTATGTAGTGCAAAACAGTCATGCCACCCCGAATGCTGAAGGAACTATATCCAACGACTGTGTTTCAAGGTTAGACTCTACAGTACCCAGCCTAACAATTAGAGCACTGAGCTAGTTGAGAACGAGGAGGAGAGAGTAGGGAGGAAAGTCATGTGAGAATGAGATGGTTTATTTAGTCCCATGTTGGGAGGCTGTAAAAGCTAAGTGAGAGTGTGAAATTTGAAGGTGATGGGTTAATTTTATGTCTCTTTCAGAGAAGGTATGATAATGAAAAGATCTGGAGGACACAGAATACCAGGTTTGAATTGCTGTGGCCAGGGAAGAGCCTGCTACCGATGGTCAAAAAGGTAGGAAGTAGTGAGTTTTGTGTGGTAGTTTGTTTTAATACACTGGGTATTTGGGCTGGTATAACATACCAGTTTTAAATTATAAATCCTTAAAAGCCATGGCAGAACAAACTTTTAATTATATTTTAAAATCCAAGTTCCAGCATTCATTGAAATATTATACCCAAAGCTGATCTTGTCGCCAAAGCATACAAATTACATATGTGAAAACCCAAGGACACAGAATCCAACTGGGCTGCCAGAATTGGCCAGCCAAAGAAGATGTACAAATGGCCAGTAAGTATATGAAAAGATGCTCAACATTACTAGTCGTTAGGGAAATGTCAATCAAATCCACAATGAGATACTATTTCACACCTGTGAGGATGGCTATAATGAGAGAGATGGACAAAAACAAATGGTGCTGAGGATGTAGAGAAACTAGAATATTTTCTGTAGAGAAACTTCAGATATTGCTAATGGAAGTGTAAAATGCTGCAGCCACTTTGGAAAACACTCTGGCAGCTCTTTAAACTCTTAAACATAGAGTTACCACATGTCCCAGCAATACCAGGGATTCACCCAGGAGAACTGAAAAACGTATGTCTACACCAAAACGTTTTCATAGCAGTATTATTGATAATAGCATTACAAGTGGAAACAGCTCAACTGTTCATCAATTGATGAATGGATAAACGAAGTGTGGTATTCCCATTCAGTGGAATATTAACCAGCCATAGAAGGAATAAATCACATCAAGTTAAAAAGCTTCTGCACAGCAAAGGAAACAATCAACAAAGTGAAGAGATAAACCACAGAATGGGAGAAAGTACTTAGAAACTATCCATCTGACAAGGGATTAATAACCAGAATATATAAGGAGCTCGACTAACTCTGTGGGAAAAAAATGTAATGATTTGATTTAAAAATGGGCAAAAGATCTGAATATACATTTCTTGAAAGTAGGCATACAAATGGCAAACTAGTGTATGAAAATTGTTCAGTATCACTGATCGTCAGATAAATGTAAATGAAAACTACAATGAGATGTTGTCTCACGCCAGTTAAAATGGCTTTTATCTAAAAGACAGGCAATAACAAATGCTGGTGGGGATGTGGAGAAAACAAAGTCCTCATACGCTGTTGATGGGAATGTAAATTAATACAATGACTATGGAGAACAGTTTGGAGGTTTCTCAAAAAACTCAAAATTGAGTTACCATTTGATCTAGCAAATGCACTTCTAGGCATATACCCAAAAGAAGGAAATCAGTATGTCAAAGAGATATCTGCACTTCCATCTTTACTGCAGCCCTATTCACAATAGTCAAGATTTGGAAGCAATCCTGGTGTTCAACAGATGAATGGATAAAGAAAATATGGTACATATGCACGATGGAGTACTATCCAGCCACAGAAAAGAATGAGATCCTGTCATTTGCAACAGCATGGGTGGATCTAGAGGTCATTATGTTAAGTGAAATAAGCCAGGCACAGAAAGACAATCTTGGCATGTTCTCAGTTACTTGTGGAAGTTAAAAATTAAAACGGTTGAACTCATGGAGATTTTCAGAGGCTGGGAAAGGCAGTCCGGATGGTTAATGGATTCAAACAAACAGGATAATTAGGACTAGTATTTGATAGACCAACAGGTGACTATAGTCAATCATAATTTAATTGTACATTTTAAAATAAAGAGTGTAATGAATTGTTTGTAGCGTAAAGGATAATGCTTGAGGTGATGGATACCCCATTTATCCTGATGTGATTATTATACATTGTATGCTTCTATCAAAATATATACCCCATAAATATATAAGCCTATTACATACCCACAAAAATTAAAAATAAATTATTTTAAAATGAAAGGAATGAAGACTACTGATGGTCATGGAGTTTCTTTATGGGGTGATGGAAATATTCTGAAATTAGATAGTAGTGATGGTTGCACAACTTTGTGAATTTGCTAAAAACCATTGCATTGTATACTTTTAAAACGTAAGTTTTATGAAATGTGAATTATATCTGAATTCATATTAAAAAATTAAATGAAAAAGGATATGAAGTTCTGATACATGCTACAATCTGGATGAACCTTGAAAACATGATAAATGAAAAAAATCTAGATACAAAAAGGCACACATTATATGATTCCTATTTATGTGAATGTTCGGAATACAAATCTGTAGAGACAGAAGTAGATAAACCGTTTCCAGGGAACGGGGAGGAGATTGCTTTCTGCTAATTTGATACTAGTATGGGGCTTGTTTTTGGGACAATGAAAATATTTTGGAATAATAGTGGTGATGGTTATTCAACTTTGTGAATATGCTAAAAATCAAACTGAACTATATATATATAAAAAACAAGTAAAATTGTGCAGACTTCAGGGTTGATACTTTGGACTTATATTTGTGAAAAATATTTGTCATGGTAAGTGTCACATAGACAGACAACTTTATTTAATATCTTTTTTCTTTTTGAGACAGAGTCTCACTCCGTCACCAGGCGCCAGGCTGGAGTGCAGTGGTGCGACCTCGGCTCACTGCAACCTCCGCCTCCTGGGTTCAAGCAATTCTCCTGCCTCAGCCTCCTGAGTAGCTGGGACTACAGGCGCAGGTCACCACGCCCAGCTAATTTTTTTGTATTTTTAGTAGAGACGAGGTTTCACCATGTTGGCCAGGATGGTCTCAATCTCCTGATCTCGTGATCCACCTGCCTCAGCCTCCCAAAGTCTTACCAACTAAAATCTCCTTGTGGATATAAAACAATATCAGATGATTCTTGTCTGTATCACCCAAGTTTTGTATATAATAGGCAATAACTGTTTGTTGCAATAGCAATTTTGAAAAACTAGTAAAACACTTAAAAAATCAGTTATAAATATCTTATATTGATATATAATATTTCCCCAAAATTGAAAATGATAAGTGTATTTTATGTGTAAATGTTGAATTGAGCTATGTGTATATTTAAAATATGTAAAACTAATACTGGCATCTACCTTTGCACATATAGATTTAAGATATACTACCAATGAAAAATACCATTAAGTTCGGCCTTTACTTTCTGGGCTTTGAAAGGACAGAAGAAATTACAAGGCTGAGGTGGGTGGATCACCTGAGGTCAGGAGTTCGAGACCAACCTGCCAACGTGTTGAAACCCTGTCTCTTAAAAAAAAAAATTAGCTGAGTGTGGCGGCACATATCTGTAATTCCAGCTACTTGGGAGGCTGAGGCCGGAGAATCGCTTGAACCCAGAATACAGAGGATCTAATGAGGTGAGATCCTGCCATTGCACTCCAGCTTGAGCAACAAGAGTGAAACTCCATTTCAAAAAAAAAAAATTAAGGAAAAAATCAGAAGATTAAAGTTAAGAACACTGGAAATTTTTGTTATGGAAAACAATTTTACTAAAATAAGAAGGAAAATAATATACTAGAAAAAGTATTTGCTTTCAAATACACTTCTCTAACTTCTAGAAACTTGGGGATTCCTCTGACCACTCCTCCCTAGTCATTTACTTTGCCCAAATCAGCTGCCACATGCCACCCACAGTTTTCAGACTGTAACCTTAAGCATTCGTGGTTCTTTGACCAGAGATTCTCTAGGGCTGTCAGAACCCACCCGTGTGCACAGCAGACTAGGAAGTATCAACAGCTGCCCGGAGCAGCCATCAGCCAAGAACTGATCGGAGTCCAGCCTCCTCCCTCTACCTCAGTTGGGACGATTCTGTGGTATTTTCTACAGTCTCCCAAAACTCCCCAGCTGGCTTACAGCACAGTTACCCACAATAAAATGCATGAAAAGACACTTTCTGTGGCTTCCTTCCTTGCTCTTTCTTTCTGTCCTTCCCTAATGGTGCTTCCTGGAGCCGCCTCCTTAACAAAGCCCTTTATATACACACATCCTTTTCTCATAGTTTATTTCTGGGGCAACCCAACCGAAGGCATCTACTGAAGGAACGGAAGCCATGGTCTGGTTTATTCAGTCATTTATCGAGTGCCTGATGTATGTCAGATTGCGGCATACTATTGTGAAAACAGTAGTGAACAGGATGAAGTCTCTGTCCTCATGGAGTTCTATTAGAGGGGAAATGCAGGCACTAAGCCAGCAACTCATGTAAATTGCATAAATTCAGGTAGCGATGAGAGCTTTAAAGTGGAAAAATGGTTTGTGAGGGATTTGGAGATTGGAGAGAGTGACTTTAGCTCTGAGAGTCAAGGAAAGGCTCCTTGAAAAACTGACTTTTGGATTTAATCCTTATGAGAAGTAGCAGCTAGGAAAAATGAGGGAAAGAGTTTGTTACTTAAAAGAAATATGCCCCCTCTTTTTAAACTTTGGATTAAATCATAAGTCAACCAGGACAATCTAAAAAGATATGATCCTCTCTGGAATGAAATGTATGCTCACTGCAAATTGTTTAAAATTTTCTGGGAAGATTAGAGCCCTGGTTCCATATTAATAATACATATTTCCTGAGTCACATATTTGGGATTTAAAATACCGGAAATCATCTATAAATGATAAAGTATAGTTGACAAAATTAGTTTAAAAAGTTTCTCACAGTTGAAGACTTTTTTTTTTTTTGAGACAGGATCTCACTTTGTCACCAAGGCTGGAGTGCAGTGGTATGATCTCGGCTCACTGCAGCCTCAACCTCCTGAGCTCAAGCAGTCCTCCCACCTCAGCCCCCCACGTGACAGGGATACAGGTGCGCACCACCACACCTGGCTAATTTTTGTATGTTTTGTAAAGATGGGGTTTTGCCATGTTGCCCAGGCTGGTCTTGAACCCCTGAGCTCAAGCGATCTGCCCACCTTGGCCTTCCAAAGTGCTGGGATTACAGATGGGAGCCACAGCACCTAGCCAAGAAAACTATTTTATTAATGTCTAAATGAGACTTACTTTTAAAGGTGACACTCCTTCATAACTTTTTTCATTTGTACCCATAAAAATACATTCTTACCACTTTTTAATTTATTCTATGTTGACAAATTGAAGTAAGGCAAACAAGGAAATTAAACTTTCAATCAGGTCTCATAATGACCTTATCTCAGAGTTGAGTTTAAAAACAAAGACAGAGAAGATGTTTTCATTTCCTACAGTATAAAACATCTGCTTAAGCAGCACATTTATTGAGCAAGTTCTCTGCACCTGGTAGTAAGTTAAGTTTCTTATTTCAAATAATGTGTTAACAAAAAGAGATGTATAGATGTCAAGAAATAAATTTAGCATTTATTAGGTGATACAAAAGTAACTGTGGTTTTTGCCATTACTTTTGATTTCTTAGTACTTTCTTAGTGTTTAGTGAACTATGAGTTGTACCAATAATTAAAATTTTTAGACAGTGATAGTGTCTAAATAGTTTTATTTACTCTCTGGAATCCATTCATGCAACTGTTCTTTAGGGGAGATAGTGGCCTTGCCTGAAGACTTGCTCTGGGCTGCTCGAAGATGATTCTAGGCATTGGGCAGATAGTTGTAGACATGACAGCCACATTCCCTGTTCCCAGAATCTTACTCTGTACTGTAGGAGACAGACTATAAACAAGCAGACAAGTGCTTCCAGATGTACTGCAAAGAAGCTAAAGCAGGGCAACGTGATGCAGTAGAGGGTTGAAGCAGGGATGGTGAAGAATAGCTTTTTTTGAATCCAGTAGCCTGCTTGTAGAGAGGTTTGATTGACAAGAAGAGACCATCCATGGGAATGTCTAGAAGAAACGGTTTTTAGGCAGAGGAAGAGCAACGATAGAGCCCAAAGAAGACTGGCAAGTCTAAAGAAATTAGAGATAACAGTAGGAGATGAGGCTGAGAAGGGGAGAGCTGGCTCAAGTGGGCTTACCTGCATTTTAATGCTGTGACAAGTAGTAACCCAGGCAGGAGGTGTCTTTTTAAAACAGATCATAATCTCACATGGTTTAGAACAAGATTAGTTATAATAGTTCACATATACTGGGGCCAGGCACTGTGCTAAGCATGTTCATGAGTGATTTCAGTTAATCCTTCATGAATACTTCGGAACCAGATGTCGTGGTTAGGTCCTCATGTTATATGTTTGATGTTATCCTCATGTTATAGATTTTGACATCATGTTCAGTCACTGAAGTTTGCACAAGCAGTGAGTAGCAGGTGGAATGGGAGCCCCTGGAGGCTGACTTCAGGGCGGGCACTTGATCCCTGTGCAGATGGTGCTGACTCCTAGAAGCCTGGTTGATCAAGCCTTTCCTGATATATATATTCCTGAGAAAGAAAAAAATAGCTTGTAAGGAGTGTTGCATCTATGTTAATAAAGGATATTGGCCTGAAGTCTTCTCTTTTTGTTGGGTGTCTGCCAGGTTTTGGTGTCAGGATGATGGTGGCCTATAGAATGAGTTGGGTAGGAGTTCTTCCTTCTCACTTGTTTGGAATAGTTTCAGGAGGAATGGTACTAGCTCCTCCTTGTACATCTGATAGAATTTGGCTGTGAATCTGCCTGATCCTGGGCTTTTTTGTTTTTGAATTTTGATTGGTAGGCTATTTATTACTGATTCTAATTCAGAGCTGATTATTGGTCCACTCAAGGATTCAGTTTCTTCCTGGTTCAGTCCTGGGGGGATGTACGTGTCCAAGAATTTATCTGTTTCTTGTAGATTTTCTAGTTTATGTGCATAGAGTTGTTCATAGTAGTTTCTGACAGTCATTTGCATTTCTGTGGGATCAATGCTAATGTCCTCTTTGTCATTTCTAATTGTGTTTATTTGGATCTCCTCTCTTTTCTTCTTTATTAGTCTGTTTTTAGTCTATCTTATTAATTTTTTGAAAGAACCAACTCCTGGATTCATTGATCCTTTGTATGGTTTTTCATGTCTCAGTCTCCTTCAAACCACAATCCAACAACACCTCAAAAAGCTAAACCACCATGATCAAATAGGCTTTATCCCTGGGATGCAAAGTTGGTTCAACATATGCCAATTGATAAATATGATTCATCACATAAATAGAACTAAAGATAAAAATGACATGATAATCTCAATAGATGCAGGAAAGGCTTTTGATAAAATCTGACATCCCTTCATTTTAACAACCTTCCATAAACTATGCGTTGAAGGAACATACTTCAATGTAATAAGAGCCATCTATGACAGACCCACAGCCAACATCAAAGTTAATGGACAAGAGCTGCAAGCATTCCCCTTGAAAACTGGCTCAAGACAAGGATGCCCTCTGTCACCACTCATATTCAACATAGTATTGGAAGTTCTGGCCAGAGCAATGAGGCAAGAGGAAGAAATAAAAAGTATCCACATAGGGAAAGAGGAAGTCAGATCCATCTATCATGCAGATGACATGATTCTACATCTAGAAAAACCCATAGTCTTTGCCCAAAAGCTCCTTGAGCTGATAAACAACTTCAGCAATGTTTCAGGATACAAAGTCAATGTACAATAATCACTAGCATTCCTATACACAAACAACAATCAAGCCAGTTGTAAATGGGATTGCCTTCCAATCAAACCAGGAAGACAACCCCATTCACAATTGTCACAAAAAGAAAAAAATACCTAGGAATACAGCTAACTAGGGAGGTGAAAGAGCTCTATGAGAATTACAAAATACTGCTCAAAGAAATCAGAGGTGACATAAATGAAAAAATATTCCATGTTCATGGATAGGAAGAAACAATGTTATTAAAATGGCCATACTGCCCAAAGCAATCTACAGATTCAATGCTATTCCTCTCAAACTACCAATAACATTCTTCACAAAACTAGAAAAAACTATTTTAAAATTCATGTGGAACCCACAAAGAGCCTGAATAGCCAAGGCAATGCTAAGCACAAAGAACAAAGCTGGAGACATCATGTTACCTGACTTCAAACTATTCTACAAAAAATACAAAATACAGTATGGTACTGCTATGAAAACAGACACATACACCAGTGAAACAGAATAGAGGGCCCAGAAATAATACTGCACACCTACAACCATCTGATCTTCAGTGAAACTGACAAAAACAAGCAATGGGAAAAGGACTTCCTATTTAATAAATGGTGCTGGGATAACTGGCTAGCCATATGCAGAAGATTGAAACTGGACCCCTTCCTTAGACCATATATAAAATTCAACTCAAGTTAGATTAGAAAAACTTTAATGTAAAACCTAAAACTATAAAAACTGTGGAAGACAACCTAGAAAATACCATTCTGGACATAGGGGCTGGCAAAGATTTCATGATGAAGACACCAAAAGTAATTTCAACAAAAGCAAAAATTGACAAACAGGACCTAATTAAACTAAAGAGCTTCTGCACAGAATAGACAGACAACCTACAGAATGGGAGAAAATATTTGCAAACTATGCTTCTGACAAAGGCCTAATAGCCAATATCTATAAGGAATTTAAACAAATTTACAAGCCAAAAACAATTCAATTAAAAATGGACAAAGGACATGAACAAACATTTTTCAAAAGAAGACATACATGTGGCCAAGAAACATTTGAAAAAATGCTTAATATCACTGATCATTAGAGAAATGCACATCAAAACCACAATGAGATATCATCTCACACCAGTCAGAATGGCTGCTAAAAAAACAAAAAAACAAAAAAACAATGGACAGATGCTGACGAGGTTGCGGAGAAAAGGAAACGCCTATATGCTGCTAGTTGGAACATAAATTAGTTCAGCCATTGTGGAAAGCAGTGTGGCAATTCCCCTAAGAACTAAAAGCAGAATTATCATTTGACCCAGCAGTTCCATTACTGGGTATATACTCGGAGGACTATAAATCATTCTACCATAAAGACACATGCATGTGTATTTTCACTGCAGCACAATTTATAGTAGCAAAGATATGGAATCAATCTCAATGCCCATCTGTGGTAGACTGGATAAAGGATATGTAGTACACGTACACCACAGCATATTAAATCATGTACTTTGCAGCAACATGGTTGGAGCTGGAGGCCATTGTCCTTAGCAAACTAATGCAGGAACAGGAAACCCAATACCACATGTTCTCACTTAGAAGTGGGAGCTAAATAATGAGAACTCATGAACACAAAGAGGGCAACAACAGATACTAGGGCCTACTTGAGGGTGGTGGGTGGGAGGAGGGAAAGGATAAAAAAAATACTTGTCAGGTACTATACTTAGTACCTGGGTGACAAAGTAATCTGTACACCAAATCCCCTTGACACACGTTTACCTATGTAACAAACCTGTATATGAACCTAAAGTAAAAGTTAAATATATATATCTATTAATAAAAAAGAAAGAAATCAGAGCAGTTTTTATGAATGGCATAGCTAAGAGATTTCAATAAAGGCCAAGAAGAGTTTCCAATAAAGGCCAAATTACTTGATATATAATGACTATTAAATACCTGGTATCTAGTGACTGTTAAATGACAATTAGCCTGATATCTAATGACTATTAGAAGGAACAACTACAAAACACCAATGAAATAAATTGAAGAGGACCAGAAGAGTTAATACTATTAAAATGACCGTAGTATCCGAAGGAATCTATAGATTCAGTGCAACCTTATCAGAATACTAATGACATTTTCACAGAAATAGAAAAACAATCCCAAAACACAAATAAAACCACAAAAGAACCTAAGTAGCCAAAGCAATCCTGAGCAAAAAACAAAATACAAACCAAAGCTAGAGGCATCACACTACCTGACTTCAAAATATATTACGATGTTATAGTAACCAAAACAGTATGGTATTGATATAATAATAGACACATCCCAAGTAGAACAGAATAGAGAACTCAGAAATTAATCCATGTATCTATAGCCCACTGATTTTTCCAAAGGTATCACGAACATTATTTGAGGAAAGTGCACACTCTTCAATAAATAGTGCTGGGAAAACTGGAGATCCATATGCAAAATAATGAAACTAGACCTCTGTTTCCCACCATATACTAAAATCAACTCAAAATGTTTTAAAGACTTAACTGTGAGACATGAAACTATAAAATTGCTAGAAGACATCATAGGGGGAAATGCACCCCCATGTTTAGTGTAGCTTTATTCACAATAGCTAAAACACAGGTCTAGGCAAAGATTTTATGGCTAAGACTTCAAAAGCACAGGCAACAAAAAACCAGACAAATGATATTAAACTAAAAAGCTTCTGACCAGTAGAGGAAACAATCAACAGAGTCAAGACACAACGTGTACAATGTGAGAAAATATTTGCAAATTATTTATCCAACAAGGGAATATTGTCCAGAATCTATAAGACACTCAAACAATTCTATGGTAAAAACACAAATAATCCCACTAAAAAGTGGGCAAATGATTTGAGTGGATATTTCTCAAAAGAAGACCTACAAATGGCAAATAGATATGTGAAAACATGCTCTGTATCACTAGTTATTAGGGAAATGCAAATGAAAGCCACAATGAGATATTGTCTCACCCCAGATGGCTATGATCAAAAAGGCACACACAAAAAATAACCAAAGTCGGCAATGATGTGGAGAAACAGGAACTCTTCTACACTGTTGGTGGGAGTGTAAATTAGTACAGCCATTATTGAAAACAGTATGGAGGTTGCTCCAGAAACTAAAAACAGAACTACTATACAATCCAGCAATCCCACTACTGGGTATTTATCCAAAGGAAAGAAAATCAGTATATCAAAGGGATACCTGTACCCCCATGTTTATACAGCACTATTCACAATAGACAAAACATGCAATCAACCTAAGTATCCATCCACAGATGAATGGATAAAGAAATGTGGTGTATATACGTAATGGATATTTATTCAGCCATAAAAAGAATGAAATCCTACATTTGCAGAAACATGGTTGGAACTGGAGGTCATTATGTTAAGTGAAATAAATCAGGGACAGAAAGACAAACTTCACATGTTCTCACACAGATGTGAGAGTTAAAAAGGTTGATCTCATGGAGGAGGAGAGTGGAATGATGGTTAGCAGAGGCTGGGAAGGGTAGATGAGGGGATGAAGGGAGGTTGGTTAATGAGTACAAGCATACAGCTCGATAGAACAAGTAAGTGCTAGTGTTTGATAGTACAGTAGGGTGACCGTAGTTAATAGCAACTGATTGTGTATTTCAATATAGCTAGAAGTGAAGCTTTGAAATGTTTCCAGTGCAAAGAAATGGGAGATGTTTGAGGTGATAGATATCCTGAATACCCTGATTTGCTCATTACATGATTTCTACTTGTATCAAAATATCAGATGTACTCCATAAATATGTATAATTATTATGTATCAATTAAAATATTTTTAAAAAACCATTAAAAACTCATCATAGTCAAAACAGAAATCATTACCTTTTTAATTCAGTTTTCAGCATCTAGTTGTCAGTGCTAACCAGCGTATTTCCAGAATGCCACAACTTGGAGCAGCCGAGGTGGAGCTGTTTACATAGAATACATACAACATGAATGGCACCTGCTGGAGTTGAACAGTGCCCTGGCTGTGCAGTATACCCAGCCATCTTATTTCAGTTGCTGAACAAGAAGATGTATTGCCTATGTGGAGTATTGTGAGAATTAGAGAAAAGCTTCCCATTCTTGCAGGATGATGCAGCCTGCACCAGACCCCTTCTTCAGCAGACATTGTGCAGGGCCCACCTGGACAGTTGTATCTGCAGCTTAGCCCTGAGGGTGTGTTTTGTAGCCTTTGTCCGTAGTAGTTAAGCCAATGAGCTTGTGTTCTCAGGAGCATCTCTCAGATTTGTTTTCTAATTCCAATGGTGGGAGCTTGTTCCACCTGGATATGAGTCACCCCCACACTGTTTTCTGTGGTGGAGAGGTCTCACCAGAGCTGGGGCTGGTGCCATTCAGGTATTTTTTATGTCTAGGCAGCAAAGTCTGGGATATTTGACATTCTTCTCAAATACACAACTCTACCGGTCTTGGTTCACAAAGCCTGTGGTACCTTCTCAGTCAACAGTGTAGCACACCAGTGCTCCGAGCCTGGGCCCCTTTCTCTGTGACGTAATTTGCATCAAAAGCCAAGCTGAGAGGAAAGATTCCAGCTAAAGAACTTTGACAGATAGGTGATGCATCTGCTCTCTGCTAGCCTTAACCACATTTTATCAACAGGCAGCTACAGGCCTGGACTCGTAATTTAGCCCCATCAGGATCACTGGGTTACCCTTTGATATTATAGCCTTGGTATTTGTATTGAGGACTGTTATGAGAACTCTTATAAAATGTATAATTTCTGTATTTGCTTTGAAAATTGTTATCGGGAATATTATTCATTGTGTTGTTCAGTTGTTTTATGTTAGGTCCCAAATGAGAAACTTGGTTTGGAATTTGGTTTTGGAGGAAATCCACTTATTTCTTTAATTTATTCATTTGACAAGAAAGACCAGGAAGCTTATACCCAACATGAGTGTGTCATCTCTGTAATTATATTTACCTTTTTGGTTAGTTATTTTAGGTATTTACTTTCTGTGACCTTCGCATTTTTCCTTTTTTAACCATACCACATATGTTCTTTGCTGTAAGTTATCCTAAATCCACCCTGCACCCTTTTATTAGGAAGAATATAGCTTATGTATTAAAAAACCAATACATGAAATGAAACTATGTGGAAATCGATGTAGGTTGGTCTACATTAAATTCCAAGTTATAAAGCCTTTAAAACATAATGAGATCCCAATTTCAGTAAAGATTTATTATAGATATATTTTAAATACTGAGTTCCCATGCTATATCTGCAGTATTACCGAGTTTATATTCAGATGTTCCAGCCTTACTATTCCATAATGTGGAAGAGCTTAGAGTGCTTTACTCGGTCTGATATCTGCTATTAAATAGCCCATTTTGTTACTTCCCAGTTTTCAAATGATTCAGTTGATTACTCTGCAATTGCAGGCAAATAGGGATACACGTTGTTATATGTAGCCTGATAAAGTTACCATTGGCATTCACTGTGAGTGGATCCCATCTCCTCTGTCTTGTGCTTTTCATCATACATCCTGCGAGTGCTACCTGCCAATATTGGGGACATTCCTTCAGGTTTTGCCATTTATGTTTAAAGAGCTAATGAATGACTGTGAATTACTTGGTACGCTACTTCTTAGAAAAACATTAATAGAAAGGATTTGTTGTTTTTTTGTTTCATGGCAATTAAAAAAAATAAGTCTCCTGTGTAGAAAATGTAATTATGTTTACAGTCTGCCAGAGTGATTACTTAAGGCTTGTCATAATAATTAGTTCTGCTCGTTTCAGTTATTCAGTACAACTTTACAAGTACTTATTACCTTGTTACAGATGGTTAATAGTGAAAGATTCCTTTTTACTGTATATGAAACCAGACAGCGGAGCCATTGCCTTCGTCCTGCTGGTAGACAAAGAATTCAAAATTAAGGTGGGGAAGAAGGAGACAGAAACGAAATATGGACTCCGAATTGATAATCTTTCAAGGTACAAATTTCAAATTTTTAAAAAAGATTTCTACAAAAATATCTTAAAAACAATCTTTTCGTCAACCTTAAGTAAAAAAGGAGTTTAAAAAGTGGTAGAAAATTGTAATTTAGAGCTCATCCTCAATCAATAGTAATGAAACCACTTTTTTCTTGTACATATTTTAAAGAATATCCTATGTGCAACACAGTCAGAATAAACAGTCCCGTATGTAGATGTTCGCCTATGTTAACAGAGTTTACGACTCAATTTGCCAGTATACTAAACAGATAGAGCAATAGTTCACATTTTAAAAATAAATTAAAACTTTATAAATCAATATTCTTTAATTAACAAAATGCCAAAAGAGTGATTTGATTTATAAAAATTCTGTTACACACACATTTTAAGAAAGATATCTTCTTTTTCTTTGAGACAGGGTCTCACTCTGTCTCCCAAGCTGTAGTGCAGTGGTGCAGTCTTGGCTCACTGCAGCCTCCATTTCCCAGGTTCAAGCAATTCTCCCAGCTCAGCCTCCTGAGTAGCTGGGTCTACAAGTGCCCGCCTCCACACCTGGCTAAATTTTGTATTTTTCAGTAGAGACAGAGTTTCATTATGTTTGCCAGGCTGGTTTCAAACTCCTGACCTCAAGTGATCTGCCCACCTCAGCCTTCCACAGTGCCAGGATTACAGGCCTGAGCTGCCACGCCCAACCAAGAAAGATATCTTGAAAGGACACTCATGTACACTTAATATAGATTTTATTTAGTGAGTACATGCGTATGTGATCTTTCTGGAAGACTGTAGTTATACCAAGTATGTGTGTCTTTATACCTGTAGATCCATTTGTCTCTATATAGCTCACCATCATGTACATGAATATATATGCATTTCTCTCTGTACACAGTTACCGACATAGCTACATATTCCCTTTCTGATTTACGTGTGTGTGTGTGTGTGTGTGTGTGTGTGTGTGTGAAAAGATGCTGAACTTCCTGATGATATTCTGTGAGAATGGAACATTTGAGATTGTTAATGGAAATATAACGTGCCACCATTACACCTTCCTCCTGCATTCCTGTTTAACAGTGAGCCACAGACGTCTGGCCAGAGTTCTCTGGTTCCTCACTCTACTGGCCGCTTCATCTGCATTTACCCCCCTTGCTTACTTGTATGTCATTGCAGAATGAGGCCATTCACATCCAGGTCTCGTTACCTTCCTTCCTGGTGTAAGATCCCCCTGTCATTTTATCAGATAAGACCAAATTCCCCCACTCCTTATTGACGGGCATTTATTTCCCTGCCTTTATTTGAAATTCCTCCCTAATACGCCTTGCAGGTTCTATGGAGGCAGCATTTTTCCCTTGCTTCTTTCCCTTTGCTTTTCTTATGCCCATGTTTGGAATAGTTCTTTTTTCCCCCACTTGATTCTGACTCACATCCTGTCATAATGTCTTATCTTGTCTCTTTCATTAAGTCTTCGCATAACTGGTTTTCACATGCATTTTAGCTCAATTGGAATAGTGCTTGCAGGATGGGTCAAGCCCAGGCACCTTCTGTGCCCTCTTGTCTCCATCCCTAGAAACCCCTGTCTCCTTCACCACATGTGATGGGGATGCTTCACTCCTCTCAGCTCCAGCATGCCTCTCCTCCCATCTCCACAGCCTGGCAGCATCGGCCTCTCTCTGATGGCTTAATGACTTTCAGACAAAAGCCAGCATCTACCACTGACATATCGAGGAAAGCAGTTTGGACATGCCTAATCTTTATAAATGGTTATTTCAGAATCTGTGAACACAGCCCCTTCTCTGCTTCTCATCAGGATCATTGCATTTCCTCGATAAAGCAACCTCCCTCCTCACTCATAGTCTTCTTACATTGGTGTGGTGGTAGATTTCTGCCTACATGGCAGGAATACAGCTGGCTGCAACACTCTGTTTTCCTTTGAGCTTCAAATTTGGGTAACTTATTTTTCCCTCTTGGAAAAGGCAGAATTCTGACACTTGGCATTAAAAAAAACTTTCTGTAATCCACTCTAATTTTTTTTTAACATTTATAAATCTGTAAGAGTTTAGGATCGTTTAGTTATTAGTGACAGAAAAATCTAATGCAAATTGGCTTACCCCAAAGAGAACCAAATAGCCATGTTGAGCAGGACTGATTTCCTTGTGGTAGCAAGATGGCCGCCTCCCGCACCCACACCACATTCTGCGGAAGCAGGAGAGTCCCTTCCTGGCATTCCTGAGCAAGTCTTCACATTTGCTTAGGAATGGCTGAAAGGACACTCATGTATGTTTGTTACAGGAGTGGATGAACAAATGTATGTTGAGTGTCCTTTTCTTCTGGTATCAATGTTTAATTGATTATTATTGCAAAAGAACAGTTTTCCTATGATTAGTGATGTAGAAAATTCACGATATATTTAAGAGTCTGAATTTAGTTGCGTGCTGACTGGGGGTTCAAGCTCCTGCCAGACTGTGAATTCATGTATAAATTCCTATCCTAAAGCTACATGAGTGAGTAGAATTGGCTCACACACTCATGCCAGAACCACCTTCTGGGACCAGGGGGATGGAATATGCCATTTTGCTTAGCTTTGGTGAAGAGAAGGGATATTTCCAGAAGCTGAGGGAATGATACCAGGCAGCAGAAAGGGAAGTGTCCTCCAGAGCAGGGGTCCTCAACCCCCTTGGGGTATCAGTCCAAGGCCTGTTAGGAACTGGGCTGCACAGCAGGAGGTGAACAGTGGGCGAGGGAGCATTACCACCTGAGTTCCACCTCCTGTTAGATCAGCCATGGCATTAGATTCTCACAGGAGCTTGAACCCAACAGTGGATTGCACATGTGACGGATCTCGGTTGCACGCTTTTCATGAGAAGCAGATCACCTGCTCATGACCTGAGGTGGAACAGTTTCATCTCAAAACTACTCCCCATCATCCGTGGAAACATTTCCTTCTACAAGCCTGTCCCTGGTGCCAAAAAAATTGGGAACCGCTGCTCTAGAGGAGCCAATAGCTCTCTAACTAATACTTAAAAGCCAAGCCTCGCTTTACCCCTCTTTCTCCATCCTCCTCATGCGCTAGCACACAGCTCCAGCTCTATGGTAAGTACCTTTCTGCATGTTTGCGTGAGTGAATGAATAAGTAACCTGAACGTTTATTTTTGTTACATTGAATATATTTTTAGAAAGTAACCTTCCTCCTCACTCATAGTCTTATCTTGGTGTGGTGGTAGAAATGCACCCAAAACATGTTAAAATGCCTGCTTTTTTGATGTTCTTTGCCTAAAACTTTCAGTTTATGTTTGGTATACTACCAAATAAAAAAGAACATGAGATAGAACACAGAGTGACCATTCTTTTCTACATTTGGCTTTTCTTTAAAGGACCCTTATTTTAAAATGCAACAGCTATAGACATGCTCGGTGGTGGGGAGGGGCTATAGAAGAATTCATCCAGAAACACGGCACCAACTTTCTCAAAGATCATCGATTTGGGTCGTATGCTGCTATCCAAGAGAACGCATTAGCTAAATGGTAAGTTATTATTGCCCTAACGCTGTCAAGGCAGTGATACGTAGCGTCTTATATTATGCTGGCCTAATTCACCTGGAATCAGTTTTCAAAACTGAAAGATTACGCATTATACCTAATTAGGGCTTCTCCTTTTGTGATAGTTATGGCACTACCTGATCATAGATTAGTTTTCCATTCGGTGCTTTTAAGATTTTTCACAGTGAGCTTAGCTAGCTTTAGATTTTGAAGTTTGAATTTTAAAGCTAACTTCACACTTCTCTTTAATGATGCAAATGGAAGATTTGTTTAAGTCATTTGCCCTAATTTAGGAAAAAGCATTTACTTGCTAGATATTTCTTTTAAATAAAATCACACTTAGCATGTTTTTCTACCATTGAATTGGAAGCTAGTTTGCTTTCAGTCTCAGAAGAAAAACTATATGTCACTTCAACAGGATAGAAGAATTCGTCTGGCACCTTAGGATGATGAGGCTCAATAAATTTGTTGTTCTCTAAGCAGAGAAAAATCAGGCTGTTTACTTACTGCCCTTCCTAGGCATCAGGGAAGTTGGTATTTTCAATTCCTCTTTTCCAGTTACATAAACTCAGTTACGTAAAGAGTGTTATGTGGACCCTCTATGCAGCGGCTACCATGTTTTGCTTTGCCGTAAGATATGTTTCTTTTCTTTTTTGACAACAAAAAGGAACCATAAACTTGTCTTTCAGGTATGTTAATGCCAAAGGCTATTTTGAAGATGTGGCAAATGCGATGGAAGAGGCAAATGAAGAGATTTTTATCACAGATTGGTGGTTAGTATTTGTCCCTGGGAAGTTTTTCTGGATGTCTCCATGTTTGGAAGTGGACCCTGGCATAGTGCTGCTCAAGAATTACACATTATGAAAATCAGCAGTATCTATGGATGGTTTGGCCAGAGTCTCAACCAATGAACTAAGCCTTCAGTGAAAGGCCTTTTCAAAAACCTTAGCCTCAACGATATTCTTAAAATACTTAGTTTGAAGTCTGCATTTAGGAGCAGATTTCCAAGTATTCATTTCAGTAAAGTTTATGCTGTAATGTGAGTACAGTTATAGAGGTAATGGTGTCTTTTTCTAATTTTGGTATGTCTATCATGAGGTCTAGTGAATATACTTCTTCTAAAGTGTCCCTTTGATGTTGAAATAGTTCCACTTGCCTGTGACTGTAAAGATATCCTCTGTAATGACCAGGCCTGGTCAGCTGTTCTAGAGATATATCAGGTTTCAACTTCATGACCATCTTAAAAAATGTCCATAAGAGTCACTATGCTTATTGAAGTCACCAGAAGGCTCATATCTGAAACTCATTTAGTTCTTGGAAGATTTGCTCCCGGAGTTGGTGTAGGCATTTTAGTCTGACTTCAGTTCCAATCATTCATCTTCCTGGAAAGTTAAAACCCATTGCACTTGCCAACACTGGCTATGATGGAAATGGAAATGTCTAAAATGTGTTTTCCTTCTAGGAACTTATTAATAGTTGTTATTAATTAATAATTAATGTAATGAATTAATAAGACACTTATTAATGTGTCTTATTTTACTCTATCCAGTTTCCTTCCAAAAGGTACCTTATATGAACTGTTACTATATCATCATTATTTATTCCCTTCAAATTCTAGGTTTTGTGGGCAATGTCAATATCTAATTCAAGAATGGGGACACATCTTTTGCTTCAGTTGTCTGGAAATCTACAATTCTAAGGCATGCTTTCTTACCCTTGGCCCCGTTGACACCTTGGGCCAGATAATTCTTTGTTGTGCGGGACTGTCATATGTGTAGGGTGTTTAGCAGCAACCGCTAGGTACCAGTAGCAAGTTCCCAGTTGTGACAACCAAAATATCTTCTTACCTTGCTCGATGTTCCCTGGTTGGAGTTGGGAGAGGATGCAGGATCCCTGTTGGTTGGGGATCACTGATAGGGGAGATAGACGGGGTATATGGTGACCAGCGTGCTCATACTGGTGGCGAGCTTAAATCTGGTCTTCCGATTCTTGCCAAACTTTATCCTTTCAGTCAGTTACCAGGAAGGAAAAAGTGTTTCATACTTCGGAGCTGTGCCGTTGGTTGAATATTTTGTAAACACTTGTGATAATAAATTTGTGCCAGTGAGTACTATATATACTCTTCTAAAAATACGTTTCTGAAAGTTTGGTGAAGATGTGAAAGAGACTAAAAATAGTTTTTCTATTGAGTCCAGATTTTCATGCTTTATGTCTGAACATCAGTTTTTTTTTAATAACTTTTTTTTTTTGGAGACGGAGTTTTGCTCTTGTTACCCAGGCTGGAGTGCAATGGTGCGATCTCGGCTCACCACAACCTCCGCCTCCTGGGTTCAGGCAATTCTCCTGCCTCAGCCTCCCAAGCAGCTGGGACTACAGGCACGCGCCACCATGCCTAGCTAATTTTTTGTGTTTTTAGTAGAGACGGGGTTTCACCATGTTGACCAGGATGGTTTCAATCTCTTGACCTCGTGATCCACCCACCTCGGCCTCCCAAAGTGCTGGGATTACAGGTGTGAGCCACCGCGCCCAGCCCCCCTTTTTTTTAACTTTTAAATTAAGGGTTACAATTGCCGGTTTGTTAAATACGTAAACTTGTGTTACAGGGCTTTGTTATACAGATTATTTTATCACCCAGGTATTAAGCCCAGTACCTACGAGTTATTTTTCCTGATCCTCTTCCCTCTACCCTCTGAAAGGCTCTAGCGTGTGTTCTGTGTGTCCATGTGTTCTCATCATTTAGCTCCCACTTATAAGTGAGAACATGTGGTATATGGTTTTCTGTTCCTGTGTTAGTTTGCTAGGGATAATGGCCTCCAGCTCCATCCATGTGCTGCAAAGGTCGTGATTGCATTCTTTTTTATGCCTGCATGGTATTCTGTGATGTATTTGTGACACATTTTCTTATCCAGTCTATCACTGATGGTCATTTAGGTTGATTCAACTAAACATATAAGGAATGGAACCCTGAATGTTTTCCACTCTACTTTCAGCAAGAGAATGAATCAGGAGTTATTTATTTTGCATGACTGCCCTAGGATACCATTTTATTACAACGCACCATTAGAAATAAAACCTTCACAGTAATTTCCCTTAAACAAGTAAAGAAAATTCTTGTTATGCAAGCATATTGCAAAAAGGAGCAGTCAGAAACTTAACCAAACTCTAATATGCATAGATCGGAGAGAGTGGGATTGTCTACCACAGTCTCTGTACAGAGTCTGTATGGTAAATATGACAAAAATAGGATTAATAAAACGGAAGAACACAAAAGAAAAACAGTGAACAGAGATTTTTAAAAGAGGACATTTGTAAAGGGTAGAGAAATAAAAGAGACAAAGGTTGGGCTGGAAACAAAGGTTGTAAAGAAAATAAATCAGCACTGCATTACTGACTGGTTCACAAAGACTATTCTAGGTAAGAGAATACATGTTTTAAATGTATTTAAGTTGGTTTTACATGCAACTTTTTAAAAGTTGGTTTTAATATTGTTGGTGTTTTTCAAATGATGGGTTGAGCTTCTTTAGTAATTGTTTACTAAAATAATTTAGTAGGTTGTGACCAGCATTTTTTTTTTTAAAGAATGGCATAGGATCGGAAAGGAAAGGGAAAGGAAAAGAAAGGACGGTGTAATGTAAGTGGTAATAAGGGATACTAAATTTGAAAACTTTTATTTCACTTGTAGATAGATAGATGATAGAGAGACAGATTGATACATTGATAGATAGACCAGATATTGGTTTGGGTATATAATGTGTTTCTTTCTGCAGCTTATGGTCCAAAAGTTTAAAAGTGTGAAAGTCACTGACTTTCACAAATGGTTAGCAAACTTTTTCTGTAAAGAACGAGAGAGTAAATATTTTTGTAGGCTTTTCATATCATGTATGGTCTCTGAAGGATATTGTTTTTTACAACTCTTTAAAAATATAAAAACCATTCTTACCTCACAGGCCATATTAAAACAGTCTGTGGGCAGCATTTGGCTTGTGAGCTATAGTTTATTGACAGCTATCTTAGAAGATAGATTTAATTTACCACATTTTATCAATGCTAAGAGCTAAATGTAGTGTTTTCAAAAGTTGTACCGTTTTACATTTTCACCAGCAGTGTGTGAGAGTTACAATTCTCATGTAATTGCCAGCACTTGGTGTTGTCCATCTTTATTTCAAAGGGTATACAATAGTGTTTTATTATGATTTTAGTTTGTATCAGCAATATCATTTCATGTTTAGTAAATTTTCATGTGATATTTGGACATTTGTTTAACTGTTCAAATCTTTGCCCTTTTTTGAGAGGGGCTTTTGTCTGTCTTCTTACTTAGTTGTAAGAGATCTCTGTACATTCTAGTTAAAGTAGTTGTTCCATTTCATTCTGACCTTCATGATTTCTGTTGAGAAATTTGCAATCACTTGAATACATTGTTCCCCTGTAAGTGTGTGTTGCTTTTCCTCAGAGTGGTTTCAATATTTCCCCTGTCTTTAGTTTTCAGCAGTTTGGCTATGATGTTTGGGGTTCTCTGAGCTTCTGAATCTGTAGTTTTATATCTTTTGCCAAATTTAAGAAATTGTTAGCCATTATTTCTTTACACATTTTTTCTGAACTTTCCTCTTTCTCTTCTCCTTCTGAATCTCCAGTGACACAAATAGTGTCTTATTTATTTGCCTTGAGATTCCGGGACTCTTTCCTCCATGACAGGGTCCCCAACCCCCAAGCCAAACCAGTCCCCAGGCTGTTAGGAACCAGGCCACACAACAGGAGGTGAGCCAGTGGTTGTGGGGGATTTAGCAAGTATTAGCATTCCTGCCTGAGCTCCGCCTCTTGTCAGAGCAGCCATGGCATTAGATTCTCAAAGGAAGGAAGATGAACCCTATTGCAAACTGTGCACAGGAGGGATCTAGGTTGCTCCCTTCTTATGAGAATCTAACTAGTGCCTGATGGTCTATTTGAAGTGTAACAGTTTCATCCAGAAATTATCCTTCCCCCAACTTCCTGCCCACGAAACATTGTCTTCCACGAAACTGGTTTCTGGTGCCAGAAAGGCTGGGGACTGCTGCTCTATGATCTCCATTCTGGTATTGAGCCTATCCTGCCACGTGTGGGGGATTTATTGTTTGTTTTTGTTTTTCTAGTGTTTTTGGTAATTGTGTTTTTCATTTTGAAAATTTGCATGTGGTTCTTCTTTATATCTTTATCTATGAGACATTTTTGTCTTTCCATTCATTTTCAGAGTGTTCACCCTTACTTAGAGCATTTTAATAATATCTGACAAAGCGTGAAGTAGATAATTTCAGTATCTCTGTCATCTTGGTATTGACATCTGTTGACTCCCTTTTCCATACAAGCTAACTTTTTCCCCCCCTGGTTGTGTGCCTGGTACTTTTATTGTATTCTAAAAAATTTTAATATTATGTTGTAAGACTCTTGAGTCTTGTTTGAATCCTGTGGATAATGTTAGTATTTTTGTGTTAGCAGGCAATTTACCAATTTCAGCTCAGGCTTAAAGTTTCAAGCAGCCTTTTATGAGTGTTGTTTTAATGTGGGTTTTGTTGCTAATGCCTTTGCAGTTCCATTCAGATCTGTCCCATATGTGTGCCACCTAGTGGCCAGCCTGGGACTTGGGTGGTGGTCTGTTCCTCAGTTCGGTTCTCAGCCTCTTTGGTGTGATGTTTAGGATGAAATCCATGCATAGGCAGCTTGGGAGTAAGCCAGGAAATCAGAAACAACTTTGTGGAGCTGCTTTTCTGAACTCCTCTCCCTTGTTTTTAGTTTCCCATGGCTTCCGTTTTTAGTCTTCTAGCCTGAAAGGTGGGTTTTTATTTACAGTGCTCTGCCATGTGCTTTCTCTGATGGTACCCACGTCCAGAGCCAAACCAGGTGTAATTACATCACCTTTGGAGAGGAAATTTCCTCTCCCTCAGAGGTTTTAGTACCTTTGGACTCTCCACTGCGGTCCTGTCACTACCAGTGGTCCTTTTCTTTCTCCTCAAGTCTGAACTAGACGATTTTTGAAGTTCTGTCTGTACCAATGCCCGTCTCCAAGTTTTCCTGCCAAGTCAAGGAATCAAAGGGGAAAAAGGTGGTTAACCTATCACTGGTTAAGTGGTGCTTCAAATTCTGTTCTTTTTCCATATTGAGGTTTCCACTTATTTAGCTCATATAATTTTTCCCAGCAATGTTTTGTATTTTTCTCTATATAGGTCTTACACGTATTTTGTTAATTTTTTCACTGAGTACTTTATGTTTTTTGATATTATTGCAAATGGTATTTTAAAATTCATTTTCCAATTGCCAGCATACAGAACTAGAAATACAACTGATTTTTGATTTTTGTGTATTGACCTTATATCTTGTGACCTAGCTAAATTCATTTAGTGGTGCCAGTAACTTTTCTGTAGATTGTTTTGGATTTTCCTGTAGATGATTATGTGATCTATGAATAAAGACAGTTTTAATTCTGTTCTAATCTGTATGCTTTATATTTTATTTTCTTGCCTTGCTGCATTGGCTAGTATCACCATAAAATGTTGAATGGAAGTGGTGAGAATGAGCATTTATGCCTTGTTTCTAATCTTAAGAGGAAAGCATGCAGTTTTGTTATCATTATGTATGATGTTAGACATAGATTTGTTTTATAGGTACCCTTTATTACACTGAGGAAGTTTTTTTCTATTTCTGATTTATTGTTAATGGATATTGAATTTCATCGTTTCTTCTGCATTTGTTGAAATAATAATATTTTTCTCCTTTTTGTTGTTACTGTGGTGAATTATATTGATTTCCAACTTTTAAGCCAACCTTGTATCTTAGGATAATCCCACTTGATTGTGCTCTAGTATTATTTTTATAAGTTGCTGTGTTTTGATAAATAGTTTTACTTCTGTGATCATAAGGGGTGTTCTTTAGTTTTCTTTTCTTGCACTGTCTATGTTTGGTTTTAGTGTCAGTATAATGCTGACCTCATTCAATAGTGTTTCCTCCTTTGTTTACTGAAAGAATTTAGGTTGTACTAACATAACTTCTTTCTTAAATATTTGATGACATTCAATTATTTAATAAATTCTGTAAATATTTAATAAATTCTGTAAAGTTGGCAGAGTCTGCAGTTTTCCCTGTGGGAAAGTTTTAATTACAAATTCAGTTTTTCAATAGCTATAAAATCAGTTTCAATTTCTTTTTATTCTCATTTGGAGAATATTTTATTCAAGGAATTTGTTTATTTTATCTAAAATACCACAAATAATGGCATAAAGTTATTTTTAATAGTTATTATTTATTTAATATAATTTTAATGCCCCCTAGACCCAATAGTGATTTCCTGTCTGTCATTCTTTTTCTTTTTTTTTTTTTTTGGAGACAGAGTGTTGCTCTGTTGCCCAGACTAAAGTGCACTGATACCCTCATGACTCACTGCAGCTTCAACCTTCTAGGCTAAAGAAGTCTTCCTACCTCAGCCCCCTGAGTAGCTGGAACTACAGGCATGAGCCACCATGCCTGGCTGATTAAAAAAAATATTTTTTTGTAGAGACAGGGTCTTGCGTTGTTGCTCAGGGTGGTCTCAAATTCCTGGGCCTAAGCGATCCTCCCACTTTAGCCTCCCAAAGTGCTGGGATTATAGGTGTGAGCCCATCCTTTCGATCGTTTTTTTTTGTCATTTTTTTTTTTAGCCTTTGTAGAAGTTCACAAATTTTACTGATATTTCAAGAAGCCAACATCTAGTTTCATTTAATTTTCTCTGTGGTTTTTCAGTTTTATAGTTCATCACGTTCCACTCATTTGTTTTGCCTCCATCTTCTTTTACTTGGGTTTAATATCTTTTTTTTTCTGTCTTTTAAAAGTGGAAGGTCTGATCATTAATTTAAAAAATTTTTTAAATTTTTAGCTTTCTCAAGTAAGCATTTAAAGTCATTAAGTCTTCTAAGTGGTACACTTACTTAGAGGTACATTTTGACATCTCTGAAATCTGGGATGCATCTTACAGTAATAGTTCCTACAGTAATAGTTGTCATGATGTTTTCTTTCTTAGTGGTACATGCGGTAATGATGCATCTTACAATCACTAGTGTCCTAGGTTCAATGAAATGTAATATTAAACAATTCTTTTAAACTTTGTTTATAAGTCAGTAAAGATCCTTACATAATAATGCTTGGTAAGTTATAGCTGCTTTCTTCTTATCATGTAGCCGTGGTTTATTCTTCATTTATAGCATGATATAGCAACATCTTTTTTCTTTTTATGCATTATCCTCAAAATTGAGGGCTCCTTGAGGGCTATCGTAAGATTCTTCAGAGTATCCGGTAGAATGCTCAATATGCAAGTGTACAAATTTGTGGATTAACCAAAACAAATGATTGGTAAAGACTTAATTGCAGAGTATAACATTAAAAGTCACCCCCAAACTGAAGCTCTTTGAGCCCATGTTTAATGTATTCATCAAAAAATTGCAGTTGTGTATATGCTGTTGGTTATCTCACTTTTGGTGAACTAGCAGTGCACAGCAATGTGTTTTACTATTTAAAACAGACTTCTTTTTAATGCCTCTTTGATCTTTTCTGATCGGTTGCTGTGCTTTATTTGTTTGTTTGGACATAGATTACCTTTGAGTTTGTTTCCACTCTAAATTAAATATGCAAACACACTGTCCAAACTCTTCCTTTGTCCGTTTCCTTATTTATTTTACCCAATAACATTTCCTTTATAAACTTTATCTCTGGGCTGTAATTTTCTTTAACTGAATGAAATAGAGCATAAAATTGATTTCTTTTAATCTCTTCAGCTCCTTAAAGCACTGTTGATTCACATGCTTAGAGGACTCCCTGGCAAGGCAGTATTCCAGGGCAGAATTCCATAAGGCTTTCATCCTTACAGAGTTTACCCTGCTCCCTCAGGTCTAGCAGTTCAGTGGAAAAAGGACTGTTTTATACTGTTTCTTTTCTCTCATGGCAGGGAAGTTACATTATGTACATATTTAACTCAGAAACTAACTTTAGAACCCAGACCCAGGGGGAGAAATGATTCTAGCTGCCTTATGACACTACTGAAGGAGAAGAGTCTAGGAGCGCCCTCCTGCACTGGAAAAACTTCATCTATCAGCCTGCCTTCCTTCTCCTCTGTCCAGAAAGCCCCAGGTTCCACAGACACTGCTCCTTTATATAGGAAGTGTCTGTGTATCCATTAGAATGCTTTTAGTGTGGGGTAACAGAATATTCAACTAAAGGGACCTTAAACACTGAGGACTTATTTTTCACATTTAATGTTAAGTCTAAAGTTAGGCGATTCTGGGTTGGCGAAGTGGTCTAGTGATTCTGGGTTTATGGTCCTCGCCTTAAAATTTCAATATTGCTGCACCTCTGTAAGCATCATACCCCCGTAAAACATCCATCCTAAAGCTGGAAGTGTGGGCAGGACTTTCTCTGAGAGACAGGGAGAGAGAGAGAGAGAGAAAGAGAGAGAGATGGATAATGAGTGAGGGAGAGAGAAAGTGTGTGTGTGTGTGTATGTGTGTGTGCACGCGCGCACGTGCGTGTGTGTGTGTGTGTGTGTGTTTCAGGGAGAAAAAACTTTCCCATTAACTCCCCTGTATACCTCCTCATGTATATCTCATTGTTTAGGATTGTGTCACATTGTGCTCTAGCTGCACAGGAGTCTGGGAAAGCAAGTATCTAGAATATGCAGAGTCTGCGGTGGGCGAAAGGCTCTGACTGGCAGGGAAGATGTTGGAGATTAGCTGTTGGGTGGGCAACCAGCAGTATCTGCATGTGTTCATATGTGTCCATGTGGGTACCAGAGACGGTGGGGGGAGAGAGAAGGGAGAGGGGAGAGGGGAGAGGGGAGAGGGGAGAGGGGAGAGGG
>CM052664.1:61683222-61693563 GCA_028533165.1 Leontopithecus rosalia | reverse complement strand
ACTTTCAGTTTTTTACTGAAATATGTATTTATATTCTTGATTGTAATAGTAGTTGCATAATTGTAATAAGTAATTAGCAAGTTCTAAAAGCCAGCAGTTAACCAGAGAAATAGAATGACATATATATTCTTCCTGATCCTGCTTTAAGAGCAAGAATGAGTCTTCTCCCGGTACTCAAGTCTTGTTAATGCACACCGAATGTAAATCGTGTACCGCCAGAAATGCATACACCTTTAAGATATTACTAACACCAAGAAAGGTAGAGTGTTAGTACTTTGAAGCGATGTGTTATTAAGGAATTTAGAGTCTAAAACATGCTTGTTAGTATTGGCAGAGCAGTATTAGAGGAATGTTTATGTGTTTGGTTTGCTGTCAGATTTTGGATCCCGTGACCTAGAACCTAAAAATATTAACTTTTATGTTATATCAGATAGTATAGCATTGCAAAAATTTTTAGTTCTTATGAAATAGGCATGTTTAACCCAGTAAGATGTCTTAAGTTTTTTATTCCAATTTTTCTTTTAAACAATGACTATCCTGCCATAGCATCCAGACTGGGTGACAGAGCAGGACTCTGTCTCCAAAACCAAAACCAAAACCAAAACAAAAAACAACAACAAAAAAAGAAGAAAATTTCAATGATGAAGAGAAAACATTGATTTTTTTTTTATGTGGAGAGGACACTTTTTTCCCAGGCTGCAAAACTGAATCTTGCAGAATTTAAAGAGAAATTCTGCTGCTTTAATTTCCCAATTATCTTCATGTTTTCCCCCACTTTTTGTGTTTATTCTAACTATGTATGCCTCACAGCCCTTTTCCTTGTTCTTTTATGGCTGCAGGTTTCTCACTGTGGTCTACCTGCCATGTTATTTCGCATGGTACTTTGTAGATTCTGATGAGAAAGTTGGTACTTTTTAATGCACTGAAAAATTGATTTTACCTAGAGAGTTTGCTTATCAGTATAACTTTCAGATCAGTTAATTGAAAGACTCACTTTCTACAAGTGAGAAGAATATATCGGTTAGCATGGTTTTATTTGTTTATAAAAGAAAAGCCTTATTAGATTCTCACACAAAGAGTGAAAAATATAGTGTGCTAAAAATATATATATTAGAAATTTAATTTTTAAGAGTTGATTGTAAGTGAACAATTTCAAATTTAATTTTTTGTAATATACTTACAGCACAACTTACATTTCTATGCAGAATCTTCCATTTTTAAGTGTGAATGTTAAAAGTGGCAAAATAATAAAATGACCTGGATTTGAAAGAACATTAATCACCGTGGATTATTTTTTTATTTTTATTTTTTATTTTTTTTTTTGAGACGGAGTTTCGCTCTTGTTACCCAGGCTGGAGTGCAATGGCGCGATCTCCGCTCACCGCAACCTCTGCCTCCTGGATTCAGGCAATTCTCCTGCCTCAGCCTCCTGAGTAGCTGGGATTACAGGCACGTGCCACCATGCCCAGCTAGTTTTTTTGTATTTTTAGTAGAGACGGGGTTTCACCATGTTGACCAGGATGGTCTCAATCTCTTGACCTTGTGATCCACCCGCCTCGGCTTCCCAAAGTGCTGGGATTACAGGCTTGAGCCACCACGCCCGGCACCATGGATTATTAATTTAAACTGTAACAAAAATATTTTTGTCATTATGGTTTATTAGATACACTTGTGTCTGTAATATTCGAGAAAGTATTATGGAAAAATTCTTACCTTACCTTTAATCTCTAGGATGTTAAATGCCAGGTGTCATTTAGATCCATAATCCAGTAGGTATGCAAAAATGTTTCAGAATGCTTTCAGAGCTGCTGGATACAAGCAGTGCAAATTAAAATGGTGCCAAATATACAAAAATGCAGAGGATCCAAGCCTAAATATTAAAAAATCAGTCTACAAGGTGGCGGTGAATAAGCCACAGTTTCCAGGAGGTAATACATTCTAGACTGTTCGTTGGAGGGGAGTTCATTTGAGTGGGCAGGCAGAAGGAGAGGAGCATTCCAGTGTGGGGCAGTTTAGCCTAGCCTGAAAGCCCATCACCAACCAGAACTAGAATGGAAAATACCAGTGCTTTTCTATACTATTAACTTTTGGACCCTGTCTTTTGGGGTTTTTTAGAATATTTTTTTCAGATTAGATGGGTAACGTGCAGATGTCATAAGAAGGTTCGAGGGTGGCACATCTCACACATGTGCGTGAACACACAACCATCACGTTCATGAACCACAAAAGGACTGGACATTGTCTTTTGATGATTATTAAATCATTGTATTATTTGTATAGGATGTTAGCATCTACAAGGCACTTTTGATTTAATTTGACTCAATTAAGTAGGCCACAGTGGTCTTGCCTATTTTCTTTTAGACCTGAGGTCTAAGGAAGGATGGATCAATGTTAATTTGAGTGTCCATTTTATACTAAGGTCCTGCTAAAACTCGGAGACTTTTAAATATTTTAGAAGCTTACTTCTGAAGAAGTCGTTTCACTAGTGAAACAGATATTAATGATGTAATTATAGGTTAAGAGGATGAACTAATGCATTCATCTTTGAAGATTAAGAAACGGTTTTATCCGCTTAAGTAATTGTTTTCAGTAAAGAAAATTTCTATGAAAATATTCCCAGAAACATTTAAGGGATATTATATTTAAGGAATATTTTGCACAATTTACTGCTTCAAAATTTCCTCTCACTGTTCTTCCAACTAATTGAGGTATAATGTAAATAAACAAAAACTCTCATCCTGCAACATGAATCAGGTTACAACCTCCTCAGTGATGGGTATTTGTAATGTTAAAAGTTGTAAGAATATCAGACATTTTTAACAGCTGAGGTTACAGTTTTCATTTTGGATCTTTAATCAGTTGCTGACATTCTTTCTTGATATGACAAATTGTAAGAATGAAAGGGAGATAGATTTTTATTTTTAGTATTTGGGTCTCAATATGCACACTTATGTGTCACTTCCTTGTATTACCTTTTTCATTAAACTTTTATCATACTTGTTTATAAGAGAAGTTAGAAAGTACAGTGCAGGCTGGGTGTGGTGGCTCACACCTCTAATTTCAGCACTTTGAGAGGCTGAGGTGGGTGGAAAACTTGAGGTCAGGAGTTAGAGACCAGGCTGGCCAACATGGTGAAACCCTGTCTCTGCTCAAAATCCAAAAATTAGCTGGTGTGGTGGCATGCACCTGTAGTCCTAGCTACTGGGGAGGCTGAAGCATGAGAATTGCTTGAACCTGGGAGGTTGCAGTGAGCTGAGATTGTACCACTGCACTCCAGCCTGGGTGAAGAGTGAGACTCTGTCTTAAAATAATAATAATAAAAAAAGAAAAATAGTATAGTGTAAAGGGAAAAAGAAAATGAAAATTGTAACTTTGCTCCAGAGATAACCATTCCTCAATCTGTTTTCTCTTGTGACAGCAACAAGGGGTGAGGATCTTCATAATGCTCTACAAAGAGGTAGAACTCGCTCTTGGCATCAATAGTGAATACACCAAGAGGACTTTGATGCGTCTACACCCCAACATAAAGGTATTCGGGTTCATCTTGATGACAGCTGTTTCTCTATAGGATTTTTTTTTCAGATATATTTTGTTCTGGGCAGTAATGATCTGTAGAGTTCCCAAATCTATATTTGGTCAAATAGCATTGTGTCCTCAGAAATAAAGCAAAATACTTTACTTTCATATCTTCCCTACATTGATGGGGTAAGCAGACCTCACATTTCTGCTTCTCTGACACTTCTCTAATTGAAAGTGACAGTCTAGACAAGAATGTGCTTCCTGAAGTTGTTTTGATGTTCATGAGCCAACAAGTTCTCACACATTAAGATTATTCTGGAACCTCTTAGATGTGATTTCCCTGTAACATGCCCTGATCACTGATAGCAGCACAGAGATCTCCTCTAGGATTTAAAATACTTAAAAAAAATCAATGGCACCTATTATAAAATAGGACCTAAATACTTAAAAAAAATCAGTGGCACCTAGTATAAAATGCTAATAAAGTAAATACACATGAAAAGCAATTTGAAAAAGTTCTTTGATATTTTGCTAAATACCTAAAACCTATCAATAAATATGACACAGTCGTTGCAGTGTATCAAGACATAATAAATTAATAAACTTCCAGCAGGCTTGAAATATGTAACAGTTATATGTTTCACTTGGTTAGAAAAAATTAAAGTATTTTCCCCCAGAGAATGATTTATTAGGTTGCATAATTTCTGTATTTTATTTATTCATTCACCAAATTTTTATCAAGTACCCACTAAAGATGTAATTTTGCAGCACCAACAACTGTGAGGAAAGAGCTGTTAAAGGAGCAGAGATTTGTATGTTACTGGAGTTAAACTGGTATAAATTCAAATGAGAATGTCACAACTTCAGGGTGCTACATGTAACTGCAAAGAAAATGGCAGTCAAATATAGAGCTGTTTAACAAAAAGAAATGTGAAAGGAATTTAAACATGTCCTTACAAAAAAATCAATCAAACAAAACAGAAGACAGTAGTGCAGGAAGTGAGAACCAAAAAAGCTATAAGGCATGTAGAAAATAGTAGCACAATTACCCAAGTATCTTACAAATAATTACTTAAAGGTAAATGGATTGACCTCTCAACAAACAGAGATTGGTGGACTGGATTTTAAGAAAACATGATCCAACTATATGTTATTTGTAAGAGACTCACTCTAGATACAAAGACACAAATAGGTTGAAATGATGGAAAGGCTATTTCACACAAATGGTGACCAAAAAGAGTGGCTAAACTAGTATCAGACAAAATCGACTTTACATCAAAACAGGATGACAAGAGACAAACAAGGACAGTATATATTAATAAAAGGTTCAATACAGCAGGATGTAAAAATTATAAACATTTATGTACCTAATTAATAACAGACCATTGAAATAGATGAAGTGAAAACTGACAGAATTGAAGGGAGAAAAAGACAGCCTATAGCAGTGGTTGGAGACTTCAGCATCCCACCCTCAGTAATGATTAGAACAACCAGACAGAAGGTAAGTAAGAAAAGAGAGGACTTGAACACACAGTAAACCAACTGGACCCAATGGACATACAGAATGTTCTACCCGACAACAGCAGGATACACATTCTTCTCAAGTGCACGTGGGGCATTTTCCAGGACCATCTGTTAAGCCACAAAGTAAGTCTCAATAGATTTTAAAAGGTACATATACAAACCTCTGACCACAACAAGATAATGTTAGAAATCAATAACATAAAGACAACTAGACAAGTCACCAACTTGTGGAAATTAACACACTGTCAAACAAGCAGTGGGTCAAAGAAAACAATCACAGGGGAAAGAGAAAATACTTAGAGACAAATCAGAGTGAAGCAACATACCAAAACTTATGGGACACAGAGAAAGCAGTGCAAAGGGGGAAATGTACAGCTGTAATCGTGAAAAGAAGAAAGATCTCAAAACAACAACCTAACTTTACAATTTAAGGAATAGAAAAAGAAGAACAAACTAAACCCAAAACTAGTAGAAGGAAGGAAAGAAAGACTGGAGCAGTGAGAAATAAAACAGAGGATAGAAAAATGATACAGAAAATCAATGAAATTAAGTTGGTGTTTTTGAAAAGATAAAATTGACAGACCTTTAACCTGATGGGTAAGAAAATAAAGAGACCGAAGTTACTAAAATCTGAAATAAAAGTAGAGACATTACTACCAATTCTACAGAAATGATTCTAAGAGGTTACTGTAAGCAATTGTATACCAAGACACTGGATAACCTAGAGGAAATATGTTCCTAGAAAGATGAAACCTACCGAGACTAAATCAGGAAGAAAAATAGAAAATCTAAACAGATCTTTAACTAGTAAGGAGATGGATTAGTAATTAAAAATTTCCCCCAGATGAAAAGCCCGGAACCTGATGGCTTCCCTGGTGAATTCTACCAAACATTTAATGAGGAATTACCACCAATTTTTCTCAAACTTTTTCAAAAATTGAGGAGAGAAGACTCCCTGACTCATTATCCTGATAGCACTGAATTGTACACTTAAAATGGTTAATATGGTAAAAATTTATGTTATGTTTATTTTACTGCAGTTTTTAAAAAAAGTGTTATTAAGAAAACAGTAAGGCCAGGTATGGCGGCCCACAGCTATAGTCCCAGCCCTTTGGGAAGCTGAGGTGGGAGGGTGGCTGAGTTCAAAACCAGCATCGGCAACATAACGAGGCACCCATATCTACAAAAAACAAAAAGATTAGCCAGACATGGTGGTACATGTCTGTAGTCCCAGCTACTCAGGAGGTTAAGGCAGAAGGATTGCTTGAGCCCAGGTGCTACAGTGAGCTATGATTATGCCGAAGGAAAGGAGGAAAGAAGGAAGGAAAGAAAGAAGGAAAGGAAGGAAGGGAAGGAGGGAGGGAGCGAGAGAAAGGAAAGGAAGGAAAGAAAAAGAAAAACAAAAGAAAAGAAAGGGAGAAAGAGGAAGGAAGGGAAGGAAGGAAGGAAAAGAAAAGAAGGAAGGAAAGAAAGAGAAAGAAGAAAGTAGTTGCCAAAGCTTTTGTAATATTTTTACCTAAAGGCAAATGAAAATAAGATAGGTCAGACTGGGATAATTTTGAAAGCAAGAGGTTACTAACTTCTCAAGGTACCTTTTAAATAAAGAGCTGCCAAAATATCTGCGTGCCTGTTATTCATATGCTTAGTATTTCAATTCAATTACTGACAGAATATCAATATAATTCATTACAAATTTTTCCAGAGATAAATAGTAAATATTTTTAGCATTTAAAAAATATTAAATTTAACAGAATCCTTATGAGGGAAGGGAACCAGCCATCAAATTGAGCTGGCCGTTTCCTGATGTATTGGCAGCCCTCAAGCTAAATGGTGGCTGCCCCAAAATATAGTATCTGGGGGTGGGAGCTTGAAAAGTAAATAGGAGTCTATTTTTCTGCTAAATGCTTTCTTTGGTGTATACATTGTACATTTTGGTATTTGATTTATAGAAAATGATTTTCAAGGAGAACGCAGATCTATTTCATTATGCCAGGAAGGAGGTTTTAAAAGCATATTCTAAGTGGGGATTTTTCACTCTCAAGGTGATGAGACACCCAGATCATGTGTCGTCTACCGTCTATTTGTGGGCTCACCATGAGAAGCTTGTCATCATTGACCAATCCGTGGCCTTTGTGGGTGGGATCGACCTGGCCTATGGAAGGTGGGATGACGATGAGCACAGGCTCACAGATGTGGGCAGTGTGAAGCGGGTCACTTCAGGACCGTCTCTGGGTTCCCTCCCAGTAAGTATATTTCACCTTGATGGAAATGTATAACACAAACATAATTTGTGTAAGTTTGTGTTAATAGCATGGCTGATTGATTCATTGAATAAGAGATGGTGTCTCTTGAAGGGGAAAAGAACATTTGAGTCCATCATGAGGAAGACCTGGTTTCAAATACCAGCCTCCCTAGCCAGCTAGCTGTAACTTAGCATAGCTGAGTCTATTTCTTATCTTGTCAGAAAAGAAAACAGATTCAGTGGAATTTTTTTTCTGTCCCATATTCAGCTTTGTTTTCCATTTAAATTAAGATTTAATTTTTATTCAAAAATATAGTTCTTAAACAAAAATATGTGTCAGTCAAGATTTAGGTAGTAACAAGACTTAGGTATCTGCCACAGTTTCTGGAAACTTCCTACTTAAAGATATACAAAACAGGATAGATCAGTCTGGGTTCATTTCAAGGGAATTTGAGCCAGAAGCAAATAACTTCTCAAAGGGCCTTTTAAATAGAGCTGCCAAAATATCTGTATGTGTATATCAATCTACTTGGTATTTCAACTAAATGGATGGCAGAATATGAAAACACTTATTTAAAATGTTGATGGGCTTCATCTTATTTACTGCTGGATATGTTGATGACTCATTTGTGCAAGAGTAGCAATTTAGTGCATACGTGACAGTGAAAATGACAGACAGAAGAACCTTGCTTACTTAATGCTTATCAGAGGAACAAGTTCAGGAGCTCAACAGTGAATGTAACCCATGTAATTGTATTTGAGATTAAAAGTTTAGTTGGAGTGAAATTTCAAGAATTTGGTCTACTGAAAGAAGAACCATAGCAGAACCCCTCATATTCCTTTGGTAGTGTTTAAACAGCTCTCAAGAATCCACCACTGCCCCGTGGCTGACCTCAGACAGTAATATTGTGTGCCTGTTATAGAACCTCCATCATTTGTAAACTTTATACCTCAGCTCTACTTGAATCAAAGAACCATATTGCAGCACGTCTTATGCAGTGTCTTTTTTTAAAAAATAATTTTCTCAGGCTGCAACAACAGAGTCTGTGGCATCCTTAAGCCTCAAAGATAAAAATGAACCTGATCAAAATTTACCCATCTGGAAGAATGCTGATGATACGGATACAAAACTGAAAGGAATAGGAAAGCCAAAAAAGTTCTCCAAATTTAGTCTCTACAAGCAGCTCCACAGGCACCACCTGCACAACGCAGATAGCATCAGCAGCATTGACAGCGCCTCCAGTAAGTCATGGCCTTTGGCTAGAATGTATCTTAACTGCACCCTGTTCTTCCATTGCCAGACGCTACATACCTGTTTTTAAGATGTCTTTCTGTATGGAGTAGAATGAGCAATGTTGAGAGGTACCATATCATTCTGTTCAACATCCCATTTTGTGGCTTTGTTTGCCTCATTTTAGAACAGATTTATTGTTTAATCCACACAAGAGTCGTAAGGACCATGATTCCTGCTTCTAGTGGTAGCAGAATGACAAAAGGTTTCTAAACTACGCCAAGCCATAAAGGAAAAAGAAAGGTATTAGATGTACTTTATAAGCTTTTCTTAGAAGAGATCATATTTATCTTCCTATCTAGAAATAAGCTTATGTCTTCAAACAACAGACTTTCTACATCTCGTAAATTTACTATTACTTTGACATCCGTCTTAAAGCCTTACGGTTTTCTGTTGCACAGAATCTTATGACTGATGTTATAGCTCTGCCTGGTTTTAAAAATGATCAGCCCTGCTTTCCACTTGAGAAAATTTGATATATGTATTTCTTTATAAAAAACATTCTCAATTTCTTTAGGTTATTTTAACCACTATAGAAGTCATCAGAATTTAATCCATGGTTTAAAACCCCACTTCAAACTCTTTCGCCTGTCCAGTGAGTCTGAGCAAGGACTCACTAGACCTAATGCTGGTAAGTGATTTGAGAAGTGGCAGAACTCCCTTAGGCTTCAGCTTCGGTGGTGTTGTCTGCTGCATGGGCATAGTTGAATGTGTTTCCAGATTGGCTTTCTGTTTGCAGTTCTTCTGCTACGTATATTATTCAGAGCCTGCTCTGTGCAAAGCGTTCTATAGTATCCAAGATCCCTGCACCGTAGGAACTTATAGCAGCAAAGACAAAAACAGACCTAATAACAGCAAATGCATGGCACGTGCAGTTGAATAGTGTTGTAGAAGTTTTGTAGAAGTTCTATGGAGGGTGGGAGGAATTCCTCTCTGATGATCCAGAAAGACTTTTTAAGGAGGGGACATTTGGGTTCTGCCTGGAAGTAATTTAATTGGGGTAGGTAACAGGAGGTAATGCAGGTGAGGGAGGTGAGTTGAGCAAAGGTGCTGGAATGGGAAAGCACCAACCAATTGTTTTCAAATTGTAGAAAATGCATGATTTGGCTAAGAAGCAGTTTTTGATATGAGACTAAGAAGAAGACTAGAAATGCATTGTTTGGTTAAGATGCAGTTTCGATGAGACTAGGTGAGTTGAGCAAAGGTGCTGGAATGGGAAGCACCAACTGTTTTCAAATCGTGGAAAATGCATGATTTGGCTAAGATACAGTTTTTAATGTAAGATGAGGAAGATATATGACAGTCACATTTGGGAGTTGGAATTTTATTTGGTTAAATTATTATTATTATTACTTCTTATTCTTTTTTTTAATTGCATTTAAGGTTTTGGGGTACATGTGCAGAACATGTAAGATAGTTGCATAGGTACACACGTGGCAGTGTGTTTTGCTGCCTTCTGCCCCTTCACCCACATTTGGCATTTCTCCCCATGCTATCCCTCCCCCGCTCCCCCCATCCCTCCCCTATTTCCCCCAATAGACCCCAGTGTGTAGTACTTTCTTCCCTGTGTCCATGTGTTCTCATTGTTCATCACCCGCCTATGAGTGAGAATATACAGTGTTTCATTTTCTGTTCTTGTGTCACTTTGCTGAGAATGATGTTCTCCAGATTCATCCATGTCCCTACAAAGGACACGAACTCATCATTTTTGATTGCTGCATAATATTCCATGGTGTATATGTGCCACATTTTCCCAGTCCAGTCT
>CM052664.1:61607421-61682722 GCA_028533165.1 Leontopithecus rosalia | reverse complement strand
GTGTCCATGTGTTCTCATTGTTCATCACCCGCCTATGAGTGAGAATATACAGTGTTTCATTTTCTGTTCTTGTGTCACTTTGCTGAGAATGATGTTCTCCAGATTCATCCATGTCCCTACAAAGGACACGAACTCATCATTTTTGATTGCTGCATAATATTCCATGGTGTATATGTGCCACATTTTCCCAGTCCAGTCTATCATCGATGGGCATTTACATCATACCTACTCTGAAATTGATCACATAATTGGAAGTATTACTTTTTTTTGAGATAGAGTCTCACTCTGTCACCTAGGCTGCAGTGCAGTGGGACCATCTTGGCTCACTGCAACCTCCATCTCCTGGGTTTTAGCTGTTCTCCTGCCTCAGACTCATGAGTATCTGGGACTACAAACACACACAACCATGGCTGGCTAATTTTTGTACTTTTAGTAGAGATGGGGTTTTGCCATGTTGGCCAGGCTTGTGTTGAACCTCTGACCTCAAGTGATCCACCTGCCTCAGCCTCCCACAGTGCTGGGATTGTAGGCATGAGCTACCACATCTGGCCAGTTAAAAATCTTGAAGGCCTTTGGGTGGACGTGTCATGCTGTGTGAATTTTCAGAAATTACAATCTGATAGCCTTTGGTAAGAAGATACTCCAGATACTTGAAGAATTAATGAATGACTAATGAGTTTAAATTATGGTGGTGGGAATAAAGAAGGATTTGGCAACTGGTCAGTTATGGGGATAAGTAATCCTCATAAAAAATGACACTAGTAAAATCATAAGCTAACATTTATTTTGTGCAGACTCTATCCACCACTGCCCTGAGTACTTACAGTGCTTAGTAGTAATACTGTCATCTTTTTACAGATGAAGAAACTCAGGGTTAGAGATGATACATGACCTGCCCATTGGAGTTCCAATTTATCAGCCTCCCAGTACCTGTGATTAAGACTTGAGATTTAGCAGAAATGGAGATTACTATGTTATGCCCTCTTGGGTAGAACCCAAGGCCAAGGCTCTCATGTACTGTTTAGCAGATGAGAGATACAGTCTAGCTCACATGCCTGAATATGAGTCACCTGTGGCTTGGATGCGCTAATGAACCTGGAAAATTACGCTGGACTTTGAGTAGTGATTTCCAGCATTCTTTCTTCTAGGGCAGGGGTGTCCAATCTTTTGGCTTCTTTGGACAACACTGGAAGAAGAAGAATTGTCTTGGGCCACACATAAAATATACTAACACTAATGATAACTGATGACCTAAAAAAAAATTGCAAAAGCAACCCCCCAAAAAACCCATAATGTTTTAAGAAAGTTTGCGAATTTGTGTTGGGCCACATTCAAAGCCATCCTGGCTGCATGTGGCCCGCAGGCTGTGTGTTGAACAAACTTGGTCTAGCTACCCTGCATTTAAAAAATGCAATAATCAGCTACACACAATGAACTAAAATTTCTATGTAACTATTAAATAAATTTATATTTTATAAATCATAATGGCATCGACATATATTTAAAAATGGAGAAGAGGCCAGGTGCAGTGACTCACACCTGTAATCCCAGCACTTTGGGAGGCCGAGGCAGAAGGGTTGCTTGAGCTCAGGAATTCAAGACCACCTTGGGCAGTGTAGTGAAACCGCATCTCTACAAAAAATTAGCTGTGTGTGGTGGTGCGCCTCTGTAGTCCCAGCTTTTTCAGAGGCTGAGGTGGGAGAATTGCTAAAGCCTGGGAGACAGAGGTTGCATTGAGCTGAGATCATGCCACTGCACTTCAGCCTGGGTGACAGAGGGAGACCCTGTCTCTCATAAACAAAAACAATTTTTAAAATTAAAAAAAAAAGTAGAGAAGAACAAATATGGGGAGACATATATTTCTTTAGCATACAGCTAGTACTAGATGTGCATGTGGATTCAGGGACACCTCCCAGTAATTCCTGTGCTTGACAAAGCTTCAAAGTCCTAGGAAATCGGAGACCCCTGGGAAGTCCAGAGAGCCAGGTCAAAAGTGCATGCAGTGGCAGATATTAGAGGTAAAGAGTTGGAAACAGCTCCAGGTAGTGCCTTTGTGATTTCACTGTGTAACTTTGCTGCTTTATTACTGAAGTTAAAGTAGAGGAATGAGGTTGCTATCTCAGTAAGTTGATGGATCTGCATTATGACTGATAGTGTTGTTGACAGTCGGATTGAGAGCAAGTGGAACAGATGTGAGTGAGGTGCTGAGTCCAGTAACTCACGCCTACCCCAGATTGAGAGGGGTGATGTCCACAGCAGTGATCTGAGACACTCATCATACATGTGTATGGTTTTCTGTTGCTGATGAAAAGTACCCTTGACATCTGTTTACAACCCCTCACTAATAAACTGAATGTATGTCTAGCGTAGCACTTTGAGAGAGAGAGAGAGAGAGAGAGAGAGAGAGAGAGAGAGAGAGAGAGAGAGAGAGAACAAGGTAAATGTCGAAGAGTAGGAAAATGGTGGAGAACATAACGCATGGTAACAAGTGGTTCATCTCTTTGATGGAATTGGGCAATGATTAAAACTGTAATTAGGGATACAAAAATAAACATAAGAGATTTATTTATTTAGTTAAGTAAGTGTTTATTGAGTTTTTTTATATGCCAGTCACTATTCTCGGTGCTCAAGATGTGGTAAATAAGACAGATGAAGTGCAGTTAACTAACTGGGGGGTTAGGATGGGAACTGTGTTTACAAATAGAGTCAAACATGGCATATCAGGTGGTGATAATTATGGAGAAAAGTTGAGCCTGATCCCGGAGGAAGGGCATGGGAGAAGAGTTACTATTTTGTAAAGGCTGGTTGGAGAATACTCTCATGGGGTGAGTTTTCAGCTGGCATCAAAAGGAATAGAAGAATGAGGATAAGAAAGTATCTGCGAGAGGGTATTTTGGACAGAAGGAATAGCAAGTGTGAAAGGCCATGAGGCAGAGGGGGTGGGTGTGTTTCAGGAATACAGCTGTAGTGAAGTGGGCTAGGAGAGGATGATGGGAACAAAATCAGAGAGGTGGGCTGGGCTGGGTTACATGAGGTCTTGCAGACCACTGTGAGATTTTGGCCCTGAGTGAGATAGGAAGTCATTGGATGGATGGTCTTGGGCAAAGGGCAGGTGAGGACTGACTTACATTTTCCAAGGATCATTCTTCAGAGCAGATCAGGGTGACAAACGGTGATCCTGCAGGTTATGAATATATTTTGAGGATCGAGCTGACAGCATTTTCCAATGAACTCCATATGGGGTGTGAGAGATGGAGAGGACTCCAAATCTTTGGCCCCACTGGAAGGATGGAAATTCCGTGAACTGAAATGAGACAGCTGTGGGAAGAACAAGGGAAGTTTGAGGACGATTGCCACTGTGTCAAAATGTGTTCCTGAAGGCAGCTGACAAGGGACGTTCAATGATGCTATTTGTTAGGAAGATGGAGCTTGAGATGATTTATTTTTTACCACATTGTTGGTACTGTTTTCATTTTACTTTTATAGTCAAATATAGATACAAATTTAATTTTTTAATATGAAAACAATTAGTTTACCTAAAAAGAAAAGCCAAAGGATAGTGGAGTCCTTCTTGAGCAGTGCTTTCCAAACTTGATTCCTTGGATCCTGGAGTTTCTAAAAGGCTTTGAGAATACTGAAGTCAGTGAACCCCGGGACCCTTCCACTGCTATTGGTATCTTTCCAGCCAGAACAATCCAACTTGTATCTGTTTTAAACATCGGATATTTTTGTGGACTTGTTGAAAAAAAAAGAGCAAGGCTCTAGATTTAAATCATGTAATACCTTAAAAACTCAGGTTGCCTTATAAAACTTGAAACCCAAAGTAAGCATGGAGTGACTCTTCATTAGGGATTTAAAACTGAATATTAACTTCAGTTAATGATTTCCTTTTCCTGAGAATGTGAAGAGAGTTAATATCTCTGCAGTATCAGTTTCACTTGACTGCATGCATATGACCATGTTGAATTGATCTCCTGTTAGACCTCCCTGGTGTCATACAGAGATCAGTGTGGAGTGACCGTCACTATGGATTTTTAAATAGAAAAACTGCACTAAAAATGTGGTTAGGAATCATAGATGTAATATATGTTTTTCAAAATCAGCCTTTGTCAAAATTTTTTCATTCAGAATTATGTTGTAAGGGGGAGAATTTTGCTTGATACTATTTTTAAAGTGTTTATTTATTTTTTTTTATTTTTGAGACGGAGTGCAGTGGCGCGATCTCGGCTCACCGCAAGCTCTGCCTCCTGGATTCAAGCAATTCTCCTGCCTCAGCTTCCTGAGTAGCTGGGACTATAGGCGCACGCCACCATGCCCAGCTAATTTTTGTATTTTTAGTAGAGACGGGGTTTCACCATGTTGATCAGGATGGTCTCCATCTCTTGACCTCGTGATCCACCCACCTTGGCCTCCCAAAGTGCTGGGAAAATAGGCGTGAGCCATCGCGCCCAGCCTATTTATTTATTATACTTTAAGTTCTGGGATACATGTGTAGAAGGTGGAGGTTACATAGGTATACATGTGCCACATTAGGTATCTCTCCTAATGCTGTTCAGAAACTATGTGCTGATCTTTTCCTTTTGAGCAGTATTAAGTAGATAAGTGAGGGAAAAATTACTTTTGCAATTTAGTTGAGACAGGCTTTTCAAATTTGAATGTCTAGTCATAGGGGATAATATTAAGCTGTTTTTAAACTGTTCTTAGAAATGCAATGGATAGGATGTATAAGATTCATTTTGTGTAGTTAAATGGCTTGTTATCTAATAGGTGAGCATGAGTTTTAAATATTTTACAAACCTAGTATTTTAGTAATTCATTGAGTAACTCATTCATTTAGTAATTCATACTCCTACCGCAAGAGTCATCATTGATTTGCAGATGAAATACAGATCTATAAACCCTTAACCACAATTCTATAATCCAAAAAATTTTGAAAACCAAAATATTTTTAAAAATGTAATTTGTTGAGTACCTGTATTGGAACTGGCCTTCAACATGGGTAGAAATTCAGTAGGTGGAGACTAAAAAGGTAGAAAAAGAGGCATTTTAGGTAGATGTTACACCTTTTTTTTTTTGAGTTGGAGTTTCGCTCTTGTTACCCAGGCTGGAATGCAATGGCGCGATCTCGGCTCACTGCAACCTCCACCTCCTGGGTTCAAGCAATTCTCCTGCCTCAGCCTCTTGAGTAGCTGGGACTACAGGCACGAGCCACCATGCCCAGCTAATTTTTGTATTTTTAGTAGGGACGGGGTTTTACCATGTTGACCAGGATGGTCTCAATCTCTTGACCTCGTGATCCACCCGCCTCGACCTCCCAAAGTGCTGGGATTATAGGTGTGATACAGATGTAGGAAATGCAAAAGTATTTATTTTGGCATCTCAGACCTGAGTGTAAAATGTGGTGAATACATATAGGTCTATGATCTCTCATACAAAATCCTTGGAATCAGACTTCAGAAATCAGAAAGTTGTAGATTTTAAAAGGTAATACAATACTTATACCCTCTATTACATTACACTCCCAGCGGGATCCAGGAAATACCTGGAATGTAGGCAAACCATTTATGTTTGTGCAACACCAAGTGGGACCAATAAAGATAATAAATAACCTCTTGTCAGTTCAGATCAGGTTTTGCTGCCCTCTGAACTAAGAAACGAGCTGTGAAAATAAGCTATGAAAAAACGTTTGAAATGTCGGAAGTTCCGGAGTTTTGGAATTGTGGTTAAGGGCTACTTAATTTGTGCAGATGGAGCTGGTGGGATATATCTGTAGCAGTTTATAGAGAACCTTGAAAATCAGGCTGAGACATTCCACTTCTACCATTAAATGTTGGAAAATCCCTGAGGGCAGAGAGCAATTAAGGGTGAGGTTTTATAACGTTTGTAATAGAGACACAGGGAGTCTGACAAGGTTGTGCCAGTGAGTTCAAGAATGAAGTAAATGGGAAAACCTTTTTGTAAAATTAGAATCGGCAGATTTTCATCAGGATCTGGGAAGCTCTGGGGAGGTGGGTGGAGAAGTCAGTGAAGAACAAAGGAGTCAAAGGTGATTTCAAGGTTTGAGCTTGAGTAACTACACAGAGAGAGCAGAAATCTCAAGGAAAGACTTGATTTTGTAGAATGGTAATGATTTTAGTGTTAGACATAGTTTTAAGGTTCTGGTGGGAACTGGGTAAGCAATATCAAGTGAGGCACTAGAAGTGACCGTAGAGCTGGAGTCCAAAGCAGAAGCTAGGCTTGCAGGCGCACATTTAGGAACTGCAGAGACAAGGACAGGAGAAAGGGAAACCCTGTTAGTGAAGAGGAGGTAGGAAGGAAGAACAAGAAGGGTGGAAAAAATGGAAGAACAATGGAGACATGGAAGCCAAGAGATGGGAAAGAAAAAGAAAAAGGAGGATGTGGCAAGACCAGAGGACACCAGGCAAGGAGCAAGAAGACCCCCTTCTTACTTTAGCAGCTGGAATCTGAGCCACTGATGGAGGAGGATGCAGAAAATCGGCATGACAGATCTGTGCCAAAAGACAAGGCAGGTGCAATTATGAAATCATCTGGGAGTAAGATAACAGCCTAACGAGACCCCCTTGGGTCAGTATTGTCGATTCCAGAAGTCCTCTCAACCTGCTCACCTGTGCTCATGCGCTTCTGAGCTGTCTTCACAGGAACTAGTATTTAATTCTATTGCCTTAATAGTTTACTTGGGCTGGGGAGGAGCCTAATTTATGTGGAATAATTTTTAGGCCATGGCTAAAAACAAAAACAAATTCGAATTGTGAGCAGGTTGAATTCAATTAGTACCAAGATATTTTTCTGAGACTAAGAATTTGTTTTATTTTCCTTATGATAACTGGTTGTTAGGTGAAAGTTAATTTGTAAATGAGCATATGTGTGTTTATGTAAAGCCTTAGCTTAGAGTTTCGCAACTGATGAAAGCAAATTGTATATATATTTTTTATAGTTGAAATTTGAAATATTATTGATCTCGTTTTTGGTCCCTTTTGTTTATCTTCTCGCCCTCATTTTTTCTTTTAACAAAGTGCTATGCTAATGATAAAGAGCCTACAGATGAGCACACCAGATCTACCCGTACTTTGGCCCTTCAGTCTCATAAAGCAGGAAAATAAATTGCTGGGAGAAGTCAATATAGAAGTCTATTTTTAACATGATTTCATTTTGTTAGTCCATGGCATTTCAAGTCATTTTTCTTCTATAGAAAATTTCAATAGCCTTTGGAAGGTTAATTATTCAGTTTGAGATAGAATATTAGCATCGTGTGTGGTGATTACATGAAAACATTTGTTCTGCAAGTCTTTATTGATTGCCTGGATGCTTGGAGCTACTGGCAGTGAGGAGATTTGGTCCTCACTCCCTGAGAGTTTATAGACTGGTGAGGGATTGTGGCGGGAGGGCATCCTGGTACAATTGCATCCCAGAGTCAGAGGTATTGGGGCAGTTGCTAATGAGATGACAGCAGTGCTAATGACGGCCTCTCCCTTGCAGGGAGCTGGGAGCTCTCTCTAGGGCAGGTGACAGCTAACGTGCCCCTTGAAGGATGATTAGGGTATCAGGCCAAGAGGGAGAAAGGAGCGTTTCAGGTAGAAGTCATAGTCTGCCAAATGCATGGCGACATGGCAGTCTACGCCTGTTGAATTCTAGGGAAACGTGTGCTTCTTATGGGGCCTGGGGTTGGGTGGGGAAAAACAAGGACTAGAAAGATAGATTGGCACCAGTTTGGGAAGAGCCTTCTATGCACACTAAGCCCTTAGAACTTGAACCTTCTGTAGGCAGTATGTAAGCCTTTTATGGTTTTAAGCAGAGTTTGCGTTTTACAAAGGCAGTTCTGGGACAGTGTAGTGGTGGCGGGACCAGTGCATTCCTCTCACTGGCCACTGCAAGCAGTACCATGTATTCATTCAACACATATTTTTGCATTCAGTGTCTGTTTGTTAAATTCAGTGTCTATTTTGTGCCAAGTGCTGCATTTGTGATTTGTAATTCTGCTAGTCTTTTTACTTCATTGTCTTCGTATTTACCTTAAATAAATGATCTTGTCACAGTTCTTTGTGAAATGCTGCAGTAGATTGCTGCTTTTGCACCTGTATCATAAGCTTTTCGTATCTGTTATTTCCCATATCTGTTGTTGCCATATTTTTTATAAATGCCATCTATCATTTTAAATATATAAATGTTAAAGCGCAACAGATTGTAGCTGTTATCTAGGCCAGATTCTTGATTTTACGCATAATGGATTTATGAACTAAAAAGTTGAAGCTCACTGTCACTTAACTATTTAATTCCAGGGCTGGAACATGGGCTATCTGTAAATTCGAGGTTCTTGCTTTAGTGCAAAAGAATTATGCGTTAGGAGTGCACCATGTTGGTTGAGGAAAAACAAGTGGCGGGGTATCTTTATTGCCTCTGCATCTCAGGTTTCTCCATCCCCCCCGCCCGCCCGCTCCACCCCTGCAAGGCCCCCCACCACCTTTACTGCTCTCTCATAGTGCCACCTGGTGAGTTCTTTATTCACAGTTAATTCTGTGATCAGTTCTTCCAGCAGCTAGTAGGTGGTGGGAATAAGGTACTCAACTGCCTGAGAAGGTCAGATTTCCTTGTTTAATGATGAATCTTGTTATCGTGCCAACTGCCCACTAAAAATAAATTTCTAAGGACTATAAACCTTGTTAGCCCACAGCCTCTAATAGAATGGACAGATGCTACCCTAATTACGTCTTAAGAAATTCCAAAACTTTCAAGTGTTTCATAAATGAGAGTTGAGCCTCCCTTTCTGGGACCCACCTGAACCACAGTCCCTGAGGAGGTCTTGCTGCATTCACAGATACTGGGTCCATCCGCAGTTTACAGACAGGTGTGGGAGAGCTGCATGGGGAAACCAGATTCTGGCATGGAAAGGATTACTGCAATTTCGTCTTCAAAGACTGGGTTCAGCTTGATAAACCTTTTGCTGGTGAGTATTATGGTGGTGGGATGCTGGTTGTATTTTGTCTTTTACCTTTGAACGTCTCAACAAGTATACATGTGGGTGATATCAGTGCCTTTTGTTTTGCTTCTGTTTATTTTTGAAAGTTTTGCAAAACTTTGAAGATTTGGTCATTAGTCACGTGCTTAGAGACTTTTTTTTTTTTCAGTTATAATAAGAAGGGAACATGAGATAGGGCAGACCTGTCTGAAGCCTCCAGATTTTTTATAGGCATATTTTTGGGGCAATTATCTATAATTTTTAAAGAAATGGTAGGCTTCATTTGATCATCTTCTATTCTGCATATTTCCTGCGTTTCCAGCATGAGGATGGCATATTTTCAGATTATCACTGGGTTCATATGTTTAAAAGGAGATCGGGATGGCACTGCCTGCCAATTTTTCAACAGGATAAAAAATATAATATCAAATACACAGCCTTAGATAATTTGTACCAACCCACATCTTGCCATGTCTAGTGATTATCTAATACTAAGTGAAATGAAAACATATTTGGGAAGGTACCTGGGAGACTATGACCCTGAATGTGAAATCTGTTTCCCTTGATTATAAAAATGTTATTCTATGCAAGCCAAGAAATATACACATAGTGGGCACTAACGCACGTTTCCTTTAGTATATGGTTGGAGTCAGAGAGCCTCTGCCCCAGCACAGAAGTTAATGACTGATCCATGCCTGGTGCACCGGGCAGATTTCATTGACAGGTACTCCACGCCCCGGATGCCCTGGCATGACATTGCCTCTGCAGTTCATGGGAAGGCGGCTCGTGATGTGGCACGTCACTTCATCCAGCGCTGGAACTTCACGAAAGTACTTGGCTGTTGCTGTCATGGTTTACCCACATGAAGAGAGGCAGGCCTAACTAGAAAAGATGTTCAGAGGAGGCTGTTGGCAAGAAGAGATTGTTGTGGCCACAGCTGTGTCACTGCTTTGCCATTGGCTTCATTGATGTCAGGGTGCCTGGGCATCTGGGCAAAAGAGGGAAACATTCCTGAATGTCCACACCTCAGACAATTCAGAGTTCCTAGGGATAGGTGCTGCTGTGTGGGTCCAGGTTTTAATCTTTTTAATTCTTGGACACAGTATTGACTAGCCTGGGCTCGGTAGTCATTTGGAGGGCTGTTATGGGGGATGGGAGCCTGGTTTGGATGGGAGGGTTTGAGCTTTAAAGTCCTGTCCAGCCCCGGAGTTTCACTGGGTTTATGCTGGTACGGGATTCTGAGAGTTGGTTCTGAGCAAAGCAAGCAGTATTAAGAAGGTGGGGCCATTTTCCTTTTCTCCAGATTGTGTCCTCATTACTTTTAAGAACTTCATCTAACATTCAAACTTAACATTCATAAGTTAAGTACATGTCATTCAGGCCGGGCGAGGTGGCTTTCTCCTGTAATCCCAGCACTTTGGGAGGCCTAGGCAGGTGATCACCTGAGGTCAGGAGTTTGAGACCAGCCTGACCAACATGGTGAAACACCATCTCTACTAAAATATAAACATTAGCTGGGCATGGTGGTGGGCACCTGTAATCTCAGCTACTCTGGAGGCTGCGATAGGAGAATCACTTGAACCTGGGAGGCGGAGGTTGCGATGAGGCAAGATCATGCCACAGCACTCCAACCTGGGCAACAAGAGCGAAACTCCTTCTTGAAAAAAAAAGTACATATCCAGGTGTTATTATGGTTTCACTTTATTTGCTTGAAATGATAATGAGGCATGTTTCCCTTGGTTATTTGGAAAAAGAATTTAGTTTATCAACCACTTAGAGTCTCACTTTGTTTTTAATTCACATAAAGATTATAAAAATTTAGTGATGCTCTAATGGAAATATTTTTTAAAAAATTTAGGGGAGATAAATGAATAAACAAGTGGGGTATTACTTTTAACTTGCTGTACTGGCAAAGATAAAAATCTCTGCCAATACCTGTAGTTAAGTTTGGGTGGTTTTTGTGTGTATGCTCCTGCATGTAATAAAATTAGAAATAGCAGAAATGCTTACTAGTAGGAATTTGTTAAGCAGATGATTCTTTTATACCATTTTACTATGAAGTTATTAAAAATAATGATATCCCACTATATTGGTATGAAAAGATATCTAGAACATAATCAGTAAAAAATTAGTTTATAAAACAGTAGTCTCATTTTTGCATTATAAACTTCAATAGCTACAGATTATATTTAACCTTTCTTTACAAATATAAAACAATATGTGCTCTATGAAAGGTAAAAGCAGGATTATGGGAAGTAGAAAACAAATTCAAATCATCTGTAACTCTTCACTTAGAAATGTCCATCATTAACAAATTTTCTTTTTCAAATAAACCTGAATTTCTTTTTTGACATGGAGATTTACTCTTGTCACCAGGCTGGAGTGCAGTGGTGTAATCTTGACTCACTGCAACCTCTGCCTCCCCGGTTCAAGTTATTCTCCTGTCTCAGGCGCCTGCCACCATGCTCAGCTAAGTTTTGTATTTTTAGTAGAGATTGGGATTTCACCATGTTGGCCAGGCTGATCTCAACCTCCTGATCTCAGGTGATCCCCACTTCTCTGTCTCCCAGAGTGCTGGAATTACAGGTGTGAGCCACTGCTGCGCCCGGCCATGAATTTCTTTTATAATCACAAAATAGGGAAGACGAATCTTTTTCCTCATTTGAATATTTTTTATCTCTTTTTCTCTATTTTAGATTATGAAATCAAAATATCGGTCCCTTTCTTATCCTTTTCTCCTTCCAAAGTCTCAAGCAACAGCCCATGAGTTGAGATATCAAGTGCCTGGATCTGTCCGTGCCAACGTACAGGTAAGTTCTGGCTTTTCTTTTTGATGAAATGCTATTGATTAAAATTACTGTTATTGGACCAAGGGTCTATTACATTGGCTTCAGATTTTTTCAGTGATTGCCTTTCTAAAGCCAAATTATGACCTTTTAACATTTAGTATTCAACTTCCTGTAATATATTATTATTATATATAATGTATAATAATATATTTCCTATAATATAACAATATTATATTTCCTATATTATTATATATAGAATATATATTTCCTATAACATTTAGTATTATATTTCCTATAATATAATGATTCAATTCAGTCTCTTTTTAAAACCCTTATAAATATAATAAATGCATGTCCTTAGAAAAGGCCACAGCCAAGGAAAGGCTATTCCTGTAATTCCTTCTGAAGTGACCTTAGCAACATGATACACAGTAAACCTGGACCTGATACTGCATAAGCACCGGGAATGTGGTTGAAACTTCGCAGCTAGGAAGCTAGTTGTAGGTCAGTCTAATTTTAGTTCCTGATTAACCAAATGTCTCCTACAGGCCCTTTTAATGGACTAAGGAATTTGCTTAATAGAGTCACAACAGTTTACCACATCCAGTTTAACTGTCTCCAACTACAAATAAGAAAATTAGATCCAGTGGGGCTCTGAGGCTTATCTAGGGCCGACCACCTAGTTATCAACAGAGGTAGAGTTTGAAATCCTAGTCTGGTCCAGAGTTACACAGTCTGCTTCCTTTACCAACTGTAGATCAAATATCTTGAGATCATGTGGGGACGGGGACAGATGTAGGATTGGCCACCCTTGGCATTGCCTCTTGTTTGAAGTCATTGCTATGGGCATCAGAAGAACTGTTTTAGTCAAGTCCAGCAGGCTGCTGCTGCTGCTATGTATCATCAATAGGGACTTATATAATGCAGACATGGATCCTAGTAAACATGATGATATAAATGAAATGTCTAAGTCAGTTATTTTGTATCGCGTGCAATTTGAGGTATGTGTATATAAGAAAGACATTTCAGACTGTAGATCAAATAATAGAACTTTGTTTTTTTAAAAAAGATAAACCACTTGTGAGAAATATCAGAAGCCGATACTTAGTCATCTCAGGCTAAAAAGAAAACTAATTTAAACTTGGAGGCATAGATAGCTATGATTTATACATAAGTTGATGAATATTTTATGAACCTGTTTAATTTTATCTTACGTGGAGAAAAAAATTACCCATGCTAAAATATAAAATAAGAAACTTGTTATTAGGAAAATAAGAATTTAAGATTGAGCTTGCATTGTAATTGATGGGGTGGTCGATTCATCAAAGGTAGCTGATGTTAATTAAGTATATGTTGAAAATGGATTGCTGGGAATTAAGTATTTTTGTAATCAATGAGGAAGTGTTTTTAGCATAGTGTTGTATATATATATTTTCCACTTCACTGTTGGTAAAGCCCTGACTCTCATAGTCTCATCTGGCTGCCCTGGTGAGGTAGATAGATACTCTATAAAATGCTTCTCTTCATTCACTTTTTCTGCATCACTGGATGTTGTATGAGAAATGACACTAGACTGGATGTGGTGGCTCTTGCTTGGAATCTCAGCTCTTTGAGAGGCCAAGGCAGGAGGATTGCTTGAGCCTAGGAGTCAAGACCAGCCTGGGCAACATAGTTAGACCCCATCTCTACAAAAAGTTTTAAAAAATTAGCCAGATGTGGTGGCACATGCCTGCAGTCCTAGCTACTTAGGAGGCTGAAGCAGGAGAATTGCTTGAGTCCAGGAGGTCAAGACTGCAGTGAGCCATGATTGCACCACTGCACTCCTGCCTGGGCAACAGAGGGGGACTCTGTGTCAAAAAGAAAAAAAAGAAAAGAAAAGAAAAGAAAAGAAATGAGACTAGATCTGATAAGCTCATGTGTTTATCCCTCATATGTTCAGGTGACCTGGACTCAGGAATCTACAAAGGAAGGATGTTTAACAAGACTCACTCACTCATTCATTCATTTATTTAGCCAACATATGTTTACTAAGTGTTGTCCATTTGCATGGTGAAATCATCAAAGCATACTTGGGTGCTGAGGGGGCAGACAGCAAAGGAGTTCTCTGCCTCTGGAAACTTAGCTGGGAGAGATAGCTGAGATGAATGATTCAGCAAACAGTGCAAGGTATGGTCTCTGACTAAATGCTGGTGTGAAAGTATGGACCAGCATACTATAAGAGTTTGGAAATCTAGAGGGACAGAACTGGGTGTCCACTCTAAGGATAATCTCTGCAGTAACCCATTCGCTCCTAGAGAGGCGCTGATGAAGGTAGATGGCATAAAGCTGGGTAGGGGCGGCTGAAGTGCTGCCGCGGTGAATTTAAACCTGGTCCTGGATGCACTAGTGAACTTTGGATGTTTAGAAGCCTGATACATGAATGTTCTATGAAGATAAATGTAGGAGAGAGTTTTCCAAACTTGGTTTACCTGTGAGATGCTGATAACTATACAGCAAAGATTTCCATGGACAGATAGTTTTGCAGAGTTCTTTAATACAGGACTCCATAGCACCTAATACACTATGCTACAGTGTATTATAAAACCACTAAGAGCGAATATGTTGTGAGCATTTTCCAAGCTTATTTGACAGAGAGTCTCTTGTTTTATGATTCTTATCTGTTTCCAGCTTCCCAAACAAATAGCTTGACACTAAAAGTATATACACATGAAGAACTTACTAGACTAGAGAGAGAGAATGAGAGCAAGGGGACAGGTGAAGAGGCAATTATGGTAATTCTCACATATAATTAAGGCTTAAACTAGAAATGAAGAGAAAGGAGGCCAGATGCGGTGGCTCGTGCCTGTAATCCCAGCACTGGGAGGCTAAGGCGGCGGATCACAATGTCAGAAGTTTGAGACTAGCTTAGCCAAGATGGCGAAACCCCGGCTCTAGTAAAAACACAAAAATTAGCCGGGCAAGGTGGTGGGTACTTGTAGTCTCAGCTACTTGGGAGGTTGAAGCAGGAGAATTGCTTGAACCCAGGAGGCGGAGGTTGCAGTGAGGAGAGATCGCGCCACTGCTCCTGGGTGACAGAGTGAGACTCTGTCTCAAAAAAAAAAAAAAGGAAAAAAAAAAGAACGAAGAGAAGGGACAAATAGGAGGTATATTTGAGGAAGGAAACAAACAAAGGGACATTGCAACTAGGAACTAACTGAAAATTTGGGACAGAAGAAAAAGTTAAAGATAATTAGGTTAGTGTCACAAAGTCTCCAAAGAACCATAGGAACTGTGTCATGACTGGTGGGTCAGGGTACCAATTGAGATCACCAAAGGACTCAGGTACGTCCTGTGGTACATCTAGTACTAGGTATAAATTTTCAAGCATGATAACGGATATATTAAAAAAAAAACCCCACAGTAGACAGTGCTTCTGGAAATACAGGAAAAGTGTCCAGCTAAATATAATAAAATGCGTTTTAACACTAACAAGTCGGAAAAGCACACAGGTGGTGTGGTATGAAGATGGTACAGCAGCATGTGGCCTCAGCGTGCCATCCCCGCTCCTGAGCCCAGTTTTGTCATCTGAAAGCCTTATGTTTGGTGTGAATCTAATCTGAGTCCCTTCAGACATTTAAAGGGAAAATTTTCATTCATCCTCTTTAATACAAGAGGGTACCATTCAAAGTACAGGTATTAATGACTTTGTATTTAATCCTCCTGCTATAGTTATGATCCCTCACAAAATAAAACTCAAATGTCCATCGTAGATGCAATTCTTAATTTTTAAAGTAGTCAGAATGATATTTATCTATCACTGAATAGAAATAGAAGCCATTGCTCAGAATTTGTACCTTGATCATTAAACTGGTTTCTATGGATCTTTGAGAGAAAAGGAAAATATCTAAGTAACTTAAAACATCATAGATACATTTAGCCACATGGCAGTGATAAATAGGACAAAAATTAAAAGCAAGGATAAGAGTTAAGAAAATAGGACATCACTGATGAACTCTTAAATTCCAAGATTATAAGATTATCATTTATTTTATTCTTCCTGTCCTCAAAACCTGCTATTTCTATAATTAATTTTCTGTCATCTCAGTTCCTACAGTAGAATCTCCTCCAGACTGGCTGCAGTTAAGGCTGTGAGTGGGGAATGAATTGCTCACTTAAGGAGCTCATGTTCTTTGCAGCTTCAGGCCCTTGCTTGGCTTTAGGACCTTCAGCTGCCCAGGCCCCTCCCAGTCCTGTTCCCAGATTTATAATTGTAAATTTGCATTGATTTTCTTAAAGAGGCCTCCCCCAATTTTCAAAATGTGCCACCCTCCTGGAGCCCTGCTGGTTTGTAATAGATGTTTTTTCAGAAATTCTGAAGTAACTGTAGGTGTGAAAATAGTGGAGGTAGCCAGGAAGTATATCTTTTTGAAGCTAGAAAACTCTGAGATGGCATGGGGAGAAATGCCAAATATGGGTGAAGGGGCAGAAGGCAGCAAAACACACTGCCACGTGTGTACCTATGCAACTATCTTGCATGTTCTGCACATGTACCCCAAAACCTAAAATGCAATAAAAAAAATAAAATAGAAAATAAAATAAAATAAAATAAAGAAAACTCTGAGATGGCCAGAAATTGAAAAAAAAATTATCTTCCTGTATTTCTCCTTTTCTGTAAAGTTCCGACCACAGCATTGCTTCACTTTCTACACACTGTTTACTGGCTGGAATTGTTATTTATCTTTTCAGACACTATTTTTTTTTCAAGTCGTGAATGTATGGTGCTTAGAGAGCAAGAGTGATAATCTAGTCCAATTCCAGGTTTTTCAAAAAATCCAGAAGGAGCAAGGAGACAGGGACCTGGCTTTGTGGCAGGATACTTAATTTGTAGAGGGTTTATTGTCACATTCTCAAACCTTTCAGTCTCAGCTATTAGGACAGTAGCCAAATGACTGTTATTCAGTTCAGAAATTTAAAAACATTTTTCCTTAGGATTATTGTTTTTTGCATAGATTTTAACATAGTTATTATAGCAATACTAAGAAGGAAACGGATTTTTTTTGTTTATTTTTAATCTTTATTGATATGTGGTATTTGTACATGTTGGTGGGGTACATGTGCTATTTCGTGACATGCAGACTGTGTAAGCATCAACTCAGGGTATTTGGAGTGTACGTCACCTCAAGTATTTTATTATTTCTGTGTGTTTGGAACATTTCAAGTCCTCTCTTCCAGTTCTTTTGAAATATCGATACACTGTTGTTAACTATAGTCACTCTACTCTGCTATTGAATACTAGGACTTATTCCTTCTAACTGTTTGCGTTCATTAACCAGCCTGTCTTTATATCCACCCTATTCCCTGTACCCCCTCCCACACACCCTTCCCGGCCTCTAGTTTCTATCATTCTGCTATCTGTTTGCATGAGATTAACTTTTTAAGCTTCCGCATAGGAGTGAGAACAAGATTTTAACATAGTTGATTGTTCATAACATGACTTATAGGCCCAAGCTTATTTAATTGTGCAGAAAAATATAAGGTAGCTATTAAGGGATAGATCCTAGAGCCAGATGGCTTTAACATCTCAGCTCTGTGACATACGAGCTGTGTAAGCTTGGGAAAATTACTTCACTCTTTAGTATGTTTCATTCCTTTAAAAAACATGGATAATGACAGTACCTATCTCATCGGATTGTGGTAATGGTTAAAGTGGTGCAAAGCATTTAGGAGCATATATTAGTGTGTGTTCCATCAAAAATAACCTCAAAGCTTTCCTTAGTGTTTCAAAAGTTTGTAATAGACCGGGTATGGTGGCTCATGCCTATAATCCCAGCGCTTTGGAAGGCCGAGGTGGATAAATTACTTGAGGTCTGGAGTTCGAGAATAGCCTGGCCAACATGGTGAAACCCTGTCTCTACTAAAAATACAAAAATTAGCCGGGCATTGTAGTGCATGCCTGTAATTACGGCCACTTGGGAACTGAAGCAGGAGAATTGCTTGAACCTGGGAGGCAGAAGTTGCAGTGAGCAGAGATCATGCCACTGCACTCCAGCCTGGGCAACAGAGCAAAACTCCTCTCAAAAAACAAACAAACAAAAAGTTTGCAACAAAGAAGTTAACATTTCTCTGAGTATGTCACCAGGCTACTTCTAGATAGAAATTGTTATGCCATCGATCTATTGGAATGGGGAGAAAGAACATTTGACATAAGATAAATAATAGATAAAATTCAAGTTATTCTTTCATCTGGAGAAGCACACCTAGTTATTAATTTTTTAATCCAAAAACATTGGTCGCATACCACTAGCAAATTCCACAGAGGGAGACACAGCCTCCCAGGGAGAGCGGAGCAGCAGCAGGCAGTGTGGACACCTGCCCACCAGCATGAATTGCTGCTTCTGAAGAAGTCATCCAGACCTGAGAGCTGACTTCAGCAACTTCCACTGTACTTTTAAACTGATCTTTGGTGTTTCCCCTCAGTTCTGGGCATTCTCAGAAGCCTGCCAAGAGCACTCAGAGAAGACACAGCAGGAAAAGGCATGGGCAACAAGAGGAAGTGGGAGAGATAGTTCTGAAACTGCTTGTACACAGAGAAAGTGAAAGAACTAGAATAAACTAGTTTCCAGAATGGTCTTAATGCATTAGATGCATTAGAAAGACAGAGGATGTTCTATAAAGAGAAGGTGAAGAAACTAGAAATAACTAGGTTCCAGAATGGTGTTAATACCATCTAAGATGCGTTATAAAGACAGAGGATATTCCACACAGAGGAGGTGAAGGAACTAGAATAAACTAGGCTCCAGAATGGTCATAATGCCATCTAAGATGCATTATAAAGACACAGTATATTTGGCATGTCTATTAAGGTGAAAGAAAATGCTGAATGCTATGTCAGCATCAACATGGGGCCAACACATGGGAACAATCCTTTTTAAAGCTCATAGTAGAAAGCATTCCTTGGACAATCATCCTGAGAATTCCAGAGAAATAACTCCACTGGAATCATGTCTCCAGTCCTATTTATGGGAAAACAAGGAAAGGAGAAAGAAAGGGAGAGAGGGAGGAACAAAGGAAGGAAGAATGAGAAAGAAAGGACGAAAGGGAAAAAGGAGAGAGGGAGATATGAAGGGAGAAAAAAATTTACAGGCAAGTGTACATGACATCAAAATTATACCAGTGAAAAAAAAATTGTTCTCACACTTGCAATAAATGTCCAAAGGATATTCCAAAGGATCTATTAGATCTCAAAGGACAGAAAAATGTTTTTATTGCAGAGTGGTATGAGAGAATAAAGTGGATAGGTGAAGAATAAAGTGAGTAGGTGGGGGTAAAAGGAATCCACTTTGTCCATTTCCATTGAAGTTACTTTCTGTGGGAGTTACTTTCCACATGTGGGCCAGGCCTTCATGCACTAACACATATGTGAGTGTTTCTGTGGGTCGTGGCTGGAAGACCTGATATGAACAGAGCATTTGCTATGTGCTTGGCACCATGCTAACCCTTTGTGGATTTTCTCATTTACATTCAGCAGTCTGTAAGCTAAACTCTTGTGCAACCCCTGTTTCTACAGATGCAAAAACTAAGACTTTGAGAGGTTCAAATAACAATAACTGGTGGGGGCCTGGCACAGTGGCTCACACCTGTAATTCTAGCACTTTTGGAGGCCAAGGCGGGCGGATCACCTGAGGTCAGGAGTTCGAAACCAGTCTGGCCAACAGAGCAAAAACCCAAGTCTACTAAACATACAAAAATTAGCTGGGCATGTTGGCAGGTGTCTGTAGTCCCAGCTACTCAGAAGGCTGAGGCAGGAGAATTGCTTGAACCCAGGAGGCGGAGGTTGCAGTGAGCCAAGATCGCACTGTTGTACGCCAGCCTGGGTGACAGAGACTCCATCTCAAAAAACAAACAGTAAGTGGTGGGGATGGCTCGCTTCTGAGCAGTTTGGCTTCAGTGCCTGAGGTTAATTAGCCATGGAGGCTGTTTCCAGTAAAACCAGGATGCTTGTAACCACCTGGGCTCTAGCAGAGCAGAGTTTCGTGTCCTGTTTGCCTTTGGCTATCACCTTCTGTTGCCACAGCCCCAAACCCATCCCCAACTTTTGTTTTGTTACTTTCTGGCTCCCAAGAGCCCCCAACTAATACTGTGTTTCCTGGGACTTCTTTCCCCTTAAGTCCTATCCTTCAATAATTATCTTGTCTTTCTCTCCTTCAGCCTCAAGAGAACTTTTCTCTTTTGTTCAGGTAAAGGTGAACAAAATAACTGTGTGAATAACTATGCACTGTGATAGGAATGGCTGACACTCAACTAAAAAGTGGCTATGAAAAGAAAGAGCTTGCGAAGATGAGGCAGGTTCTCGAACTAGGTCAATTTCTTGATGCTCCTTTTCCTGCTATTCCCCTCAGTACGGACTGGAAGAAAAAGGCCCAGGAATCAGAGGCTTCCCTTCCCTCTGCAACCCATACCACTTGCGAGCTGCGACACAGCTGGCCTCTGCTTGTGGAGCATAAAAAGTGCTTTTGTCCTAAACAGGCTTTGTCCCATGATTGCCTTGGAATCTCAGGGAAATAAAAAGGAATTCATATATGTGCTGAATTTGTAGGGAATAAAAGCGTCATGGTGAGAGAAAGGAAGGGAATTTGGGACAATTAGTAAGAAAGATCCAAAGTATTCCTCCAGAAAGAAATTTCTGTTATTTAATCCATACATTTAACTTGGGTCCAGAGGATAGAAGGTGATTAGGGATTGTGGTTAAAAAGAAGGCTATATTTTAGGTTAAAAAATAAGACATAGTACTGAGGAAAATGACTAGTCCAAGTTACAGTTTTGAGGCTAATCTATAAAATCCAAAATATGCCATTTTTATGTACTTTAAAATTATGTATTCAGGCTCGAGGTTTGAAAAGTATGGGTTAGATTTGATTCCCAGCATATTTGGGACAGTAAGATAAGCTATATTTTCGCATGTGAGGGAACAGTTTGAGGGTTATCTCAGTTATATTGGCTTAAAAGAGAAATGCAAGACAAGTTGGTGAAGTCAGTGAGGAAAATGAAGAGAGTCAATCTTAAGAGGAAGTCTCAGTGGCAATGGTAAAAGGTGAAAAAATAAAAACAAAACGAAAGGAAATAATCAAAATGGGTGATATGGTTTGGCCCTGTGTTTTCACCCAAATCTCACCTTGAATTGTAATAATCCCCATGTGTCATGGAAGGGACCCCGTGGGAGGTGATTGAATCATGGGGGCAGTTTTTCCCATGCTGTTCTCATGATAGTCTCACGAGATCTGATGGTTTTATAAAGGGGAGTCCCCCTGCACATGCCCTCTTGCCTGATGCCATGTATGAGGTGCCTTTTCTCTTCCTTCATCTTCTGCCATGATTGTGAGGCCTCCCCAGCCATGTGGAACTGTGAGTCCATTAAACCTCCTTCCTTTATAAATTACCCAGACTCTGGTAGGTCTTTATTAGCGGCATGACAATGGACTAATATAATACATGGATTTGACTTATTTGACTGTTGATAAAACTTTCTGGAGTATCAGTCATTTAAAGCAGTTACGTTGATTTTTATAGAGCCTCAGGGTTTCCTGTCTGTGGTTCAGTGGTCTAGGTAGAGCAAGAAGGAAATTCATATTTTCAGTTTTTCTTGTGATAGGGAGATTTTAACTAATTAGAATAGTAGTGAATAAATGACAATCCCAAGTGACTTTTTTCCTGTGTTGCTCAAACGATATGTTTCAAGTTTAGCCAAAAATGATGACATTTTAACATTAATGAGTTTTTATTGGGAGTAAAGCATATGGGCTTAGACTCAGGCAGTGGGATCCATGATGCTGAAGTCCCTCAGGAGGTGGGCAAGCCCTCATACTTGATGCTTTTATAGGCATCAGGGAGTCCCCCTCCACTATTTCTTATGCTCTCCCACAGGTTGATACATTGATACATAAAGCGGTCTTTTTTTTTTTTTTGAAGCACAGTTTTACTCTTGTTGCCCAGGCTGGAGTACAGTGGTGCAACCTCAGCTCACTGCAGCCTCTGCCTCCTGGGTTCAAGCGATTCTCCAGCCTCAGCCTCCCGAGTCGCTGAGATAACAGGTGCACCAAGCCCAGCTAATTTTTGTAATTTTAGTAGAGATGGGTTTCACTGTGTTGGCCAGGCTGGTGTCAAACCCCTGACCTCAGCTGATCTGCCCACCTCAGCCTCCCAAAGTGCTGGGATTACAGGCATGAGCCTCCATGCCTGGCCATAAAATGGTCTTCTTTTGGCTTGAAGCTTTACATATTTTAAACATTTAAATCCTCCAGATAGAGAAACATTGACCATTATCCTTCACTGAAAAAATGGCAAATATGTGACCTTCAGGCTTTCCCTTCCATGAAAGCCAGTGAGGACCAACCTCAGATATCTTCTCCAGCATGCCTGCTTTCAACAATCACCTCTTCTTGTCCAGGAAGCTACTCTGAATCTATTAGACTTCACGTGCAAGCTGATATCGACGCAATCCTCCTACCGTGTATTTTATGTGAATGAGTTTATTGAATCTATGTGAATGAGTTTGAGTCAGAGCAAATTTTGAGAGTGAGAAAGGAAAGTATAAGATTTTTGGATTTGAGGGAAAAACTCAAATACTACCAGGAGGGTGGGTTATAAACTTTGCCTGTAACTTTTTACAGAGGCAGACATACTGTAAGTAGAACATCTAGTACCAAGTGCCACATACCATTATTATCACTTTGTGTTGTCACGCCATTTTTTCTTTTTTTCTTTTTTTTTTTTTGAGGCGGAGTTTCACTCTTGTTACCCAGGCTGGAGTGCAATGGCGCAATCTCAGCTCACCGCAATCTCCACCTCCTGGGTTGAGGCAATTCTCCTGCTTCAGCCTCCCAAGTAGCTGGGATTACAGGCATGTGCCACCATGCCCAGCTAATTTTTTGTGTCTTTAGTAGAGACGGGGTTTCACCATGTTGACCAGGATGGTCTCGATCTCTTGACCTCGTGATCCACCCGCCTCGGCTTACAGGAGGTTTGGGGGATGGGGAGAGGAATTCAGTTTACAGTGGAGGAAACTGAACCTCCATGATATTTAAATGACATGTAAATGCTCTTTCACTTTGGGCAAGTCATTTAAATACCGTGGAGGTTCCATCCGGGCGCAGTGGCTCATGCCTGAAATCCCAGCACTTTGATCCACTGAGGCAGGTGGATCACTTGAGGTTAGGAGTTCAAGACCAGTCTGGCCAACATGGCAAAACCCCATCTCTACTAAAAATACAAATATTAGCTAGGTGTGGTGGCACATGCCTGTAATCCCAGCTACTTGGCAGGCTGAGGCAGGAGAACTGCTTGAACCTGGGAGATGGAGGTTTCAGTGAGCCAAGATCACGCCATTGCACTCTGACCTGGGCCAACAGAGCAAGACTCCATCTCAAAAAAAAAAAAACAGTCATGGAGGTTCCCTTCTTTCAAGTATATGCTGCAATTGTATACATTGCCTCCAGAGTGACATAGAATTACATTAGGATAGCATGAGAAACGTCTCAAAGTAGCCTGCATTTTCAGTGCATGTTCCTTGGCAACAAAATTAAACATGAGTTTGAGTGGACTAAGAATTAAAACTTCTATTTCTTCAACGTTTGTTATTTCTACCTAATGAACAATAATGCAGCTCCTTGGAGATGATGTAAAATCCAAATATTTTTCCAGTATGGATAATATTTATCTAAATTTTCCTTATGAGTTTTCTTCTATATTTAATATATGCATGTTGACAACTTTTGAAATTTTGTTGTACACATTCATCTGATAATTTTTGTAATGCTTTGATTGGAGATACTTTGTAATAAATGCCTCATATTGGATAAAGAAATAACACTACTGGAGATGGCACAGTCAGTGATTTTTAGGAAGTGTGAGTTTGGCATTTAATGGCCTTATGGTTGGAATTTTAAAGTTATTGATTCAAACAAGAATTTTGCCAGGACTTTTATATATAGCAGACATAGAACTGATTATGTATTGGATTGCTTTGAATATTCCTAATGCATATGGGACCATTCTGTTTATTTTCATATCAGTTGACCTCATAAGGGACAGTTTTAACATTCATTTCAAACCAGAAATAGCAAGTCTATTTTTAAAGTAATTCTATGTGTCTTGGTATTGTTTAAGCACCTACTACATGCTGGCATCATACTGCAATGGCAGTTAGAATGCTGGAAAAAAAAGATGACTGATGGTTGCTGAGTGTGGAAAACACCTTCCTTTCGTGTTCTCTAGTCCTCTGTCCTGGACACAGCATCCCTGACATGACCTGCCACAGCTCAAATGCATCCTCTAATGCTCATTAATAATAACACTTATAACCACTTAATATGTACCAGGCCTCCTGCTACACATTTCATACAAATTGACTTAATCCTATGACCCTATAAAGTAGAAATCCATTTTATAGATTGAAAATCTGAGGCACAAAGAGTTTAAGAAACTGGACCACGATCAACAGCCAGTAAGTAGTTGAGCTGGACTTCAAACCTAGACAGTCCTCCTCTGCATCATCAACGTGTTTAGTCTATATTCAGGTGTCTGAGCTAGAAGGAGCTCAAGTAATCCAGCCCGAAAGGTGAGTGTCTGCAGAGAGGAAGGCAGTGTGAGTGATGAGAGAGCGGCAAATCTGAGAAATCCTCCAAAGAATAAACAGAAGTAGATGTGAGATTGAATATAGACTCTATGGAGAAGAGGCAAAGAATAAACAGAAGTAGATGTGAGGTTGAATATAGACTCTAAGGAGAAGAGGCAAAGAATAAACAGAAGTAGATGTGAGGTTGAATATAGACTCTAAGGAGAAGAGGCAAAGAATAAACAGAAGTAGATGTGAGACTGAATATAGACTCTAAGGAGAAGAGGCATGCCAAACAGCCCCCAGAGTCACTTACCGTAAAGACTAATAGAATGAGATGGGAAATGGTTTAGAGAAAAATGTCATGAGCTCAACTTGGATCTGTTTAATCTGAGGTGATGGGATCAACTCCAAATTGATTGGCGTGACACATAGGTGATGAAATGGCAAAACAGACGGTGTGGCATGGTAGAACATAGTATGGAACGACAAACAGAGCAAGTTCAAGCTGCGATGCTGATGTTAGCACCTCTGTGACACCATGCAAGTTTCTTTGCTTCTTTGAGTCTCAGTTTTCTTTTCTGTGATTGGTTTCCTTAATTATGCCATTAGAAAGTTTAGACTAAAGTAGCATGACATGGAACAGACAGCTAATTAAAGGTAGAGTGAAGATTACATGTTTAAATGAACTACCTTTTAGAATGTATTAATCCGAACAGTAGCTATTCCGAAGAAAAGGAATAATCACATTGTTAAGTCAGAGTTAGGATGGCCATACCATATGGTCCAAACCAGGACCCCCCCGCTTTTTTTTATGAGATGGAGTTTTGCTCTGTTGCTCAGGCTGGACTGCAGTGGCATGATCTTGGCTCACTACAACCTCCACCTCCCGGGTTCAAGCAATTCACTGCCTCAGCCTTCTGAGTATCTGGGATTACAGGCTCCCACCACCATGCCCAGCTAATTTTTGTATTTTTGGAGAGATGGGGTTTCACCATCTTGGCCAGGCTGGTCTTGAACTCCTGATGTCATGATCCACCCGCCTCAACCTCCCAAAGTGCTGGGATTACGGGTGTGAGCCACCGTGCCTGGCCAACCAGGACCCTTTTAAGGTGCTCTGAATAAGTATACCAGAACAACAGGGATTCTGGTGTAATTGTGGGACTGTCACAGGGAAGGAATACAAATAGTTACCATACTCACAGCCACCAGTAGAGGTACTTCTGAAATAGTCTTTGTAAAAACCACAATTTGTGGTTTCCAATTTTGGATGAAATCATCCTGGATGAAAGAGGGTATATTCAGGATGTGATTTCCAGCTGAGGACCTTCATTATGGGCTACATCCAAGGACCCGTTCTTTTCACTCCTCTTCCTTAGCAGCATTCCCCACCCCGCTACTCTCCTTTGGTTCACAAATGACACTCAAGCCACTGTAATCATTCAGTCGTCCGGAAGAAAAAGGAGTGACTTCAATGTATTGAAGTGACTATATCCGATGTCCTCTAATACTTGTTTTTTTGTGTAATTAATATTAGTAAATATTAATTGCTAATATTTGTTTAATTGTTAATATTTGTTCATTTCTGATTGCTGCCTTGTAGTTGCTCCGCTCTGCTGCTGATTGGTCTGCTGGTATAAAGTACCATGAAGAGTCCATCCATGCCGCTTATGTCTACGTGATAGAGAACAGCAAGCACTATATCTATATTGAAGTAAGCCCTGCTCATGTAACTTTGTGTGAGAAACTGTCTTTCCTTAAATATCATGCAGAGACTTCAGGGTCCCCAGACATAGGAACTGTCATATTAATAAATACATTTTTAGATGTGAAAAGTGCTGGAGAAGTTCTAACTCATGTCACCTGAATTTTGTGACAACTCAAGACTCTTGGGAGTCTCCCAAATTCTTGCTATTAAGATGTATCATCAGCTCACTGTGATAGTATCAGAGAGAAATACCCCAACATGGATGTGTGGGTTTTGATTTGGCTTGGGTTGAAGGGTTGAAGTGTGAAGGAAGTTCTGTTTCAGGAGAGCACACACAGGGGTGAGTTGCTAAAACAGAGCCCACTGGATGCCACTGGTTTGGATGTGGTGGAGTAGGGAGAGTGCAGGTAAAAGAACATGGAAAAGGAAGGTGTGAGAACATTAAGAGCAGGTACCAGCTTCTTCAGTCCTGTGTGAACTACTATTCGATATGAAGCTTTTTTTAATCCAGAGTTTTCAGAGTATATGAGAAAATCTGAGGACATTGAGTTTAGTTTCAGAACTTAAATTACTCTTCAAAGTGGATATAAAAATAGTTCAGAGAACTTGAAGAACTCTGAAAAAATAAAAAGTCACAATAATGGAAAAAATAAATCAGAGCATATTTTCCTTCATTTGAGTCTTTTCTTTCCCAGTGAATTTTTTTTAAAGCGTATAGAGGAATGGATTAACTGGGTGAAACCATTCTAGCCTGCTTTTCTTCCCCTTGGGTCCTGGCCTTCTCCCGCTCTGCACAGGAACAATTGATTAAAGATAAGCAGGGAAGAATTGGAGTTTGATTTGTTTCTTGAGCCTGGGTAGAGAGGCCTAAGTTAAATATAATGTATTAGCCGGCTAAATGCAGTGTGGTATCCTGAATGGTATCATGGAATAAACATAGGACATTAGTGGAAAAATGAGCAAAGTCTGCATAAAGTCTGGAGCTTAGTAAGGCCATTAGTGTAATTAATTTCAACAATTATACCATAGAAATGTAAAGATGTGAAGGCCGGCTCCTGTTTCTCAGAATCATTTTGCTACATCTCTTTTCAGTAGCATTAACATGAGCTTTTCTGGCCAGACGCAGTGGCTCACGCTTGTAATCCCAGCACTTTGGGGGACCGAGGCGGGCAGGTCACCTGAGGTCAGGAATTCAAGACCAGCCTGCCATGATGGTGAAACCCTGTTTCTACTAAAAATGCAAAATAATTAGCCAGGCATGGTAGCAGGCACCTGTAATCCCAGCTATTCAGGAGGCTGAGGCAGGAAAATCGCTTGAACCTGGGAGGCAGAGGTTGAAGTGAGCTGAGACTGTGCCATTGCATTCCAGCCTGGATGACAAAAGTGAGACTTCATTCCCCCCCCAAAAAAAAAATCAGCCTTTCTTCTTAATGTGATCATAGTATCAAATGACATCAGTTATGCCATGTAGGTATACATAGTTGGGACATAGACCTGGTTGACACTTCTCTAATCAAGATAAGCAGCCTTCACCCGATTCTTCCAAAAAAGGGGAAGTACAACATGTAGCCAGTCTATGTATACAGCTGCCGAGGAATGCTAAGCTTCTTTATAATATGAATTCAGAAAAAGAAACATGGTTTGGTTGCCACTGAGATTTTGATTGTTTGATGCTCGAAGGTGAATCACATCCTCCAAAGACTTTCTGTACCTTGTCTTCCTGTAAGTTTATCTTCTGGAGGCATTTTATAGATTTATGCACTTAAGTATAAAAGCTTATATAGTCATAAAAATAATAATGCTGCAAAGGGATGATAATTATGAGTAATTGCATATATATCTCTTTACCTTGAGATGATTAGCAAATAGTGCTTTGTAAAAATTATAAATTACAGGTGTGTTATAACAATCTATTCTGTTTGAACAGACAATATTCATAATATTGGCACCAAGTTTTTATCATTCCTTTATGCAGCAACAAAATCTTTTGCACTGTTATGATAATGTTGTACCTGGTTTTCTAGTAACTGTTTTAAAGACTATTTTATAGATATATAAATAGCTGAAGTACTTAGAGGAAAAAAACATTTCTTTTTCCATTTTATTAACTGGCTTATACATATACATCATACAAAAGACAGTTGAGGGTACTCAAAAATAGAAGTTTAGAGATAATAAGAGACCCAAAGAAGACAAGGCGAAAGCAGATACCAGCAAATAATGGAGAAAGGGCGGAGAAAACTAGACCAGGTTTTTGCCATCTACCCTGTCAAAAAAGCAAGCTTAGCATGAAATGGAATGTTTTCCAATATAGAATTTTAAATCATAAGCATTTATGCAATGTGCAAATCTGAAAAAAACTAATTTCCCTATTGGTTAAATTTGCAATGTTCCTAAGTATTCTAACAGTGTAATTTAGAAAATCACCTATAAGGAATTCTCATGGTGAGACAATGGTGTAGCTTTCCACTTGACTAAGGTTACAGGTGATATGACCTGGCATCAGATGCGATCCAGAGTGAGATGAGGCGGCCTTATTCTGTGTCATTGACTTTCTTGATGTGATTTCAGTGATCAGAACACATCTGCTGTGTGAAACATTTTTTTCAAAATATCAGTGTAGTTTTTTGTTATTTACCAGATTGTCCTTATGGATACTGCTAAGAAAATAAAGACTAACATGACTGTCTTGTTTATTTCTCATAGAACCAGTTTTTCATAAGCTGTGCTGATGACAAAGTTGTGTTCAACAAGGTAGGCGATGCCATTGCCCAGAGGATCCTCAAAGCTCACAGGTAACAGCCTTTGGGTAGGAGTTCTCGCTGCAAATGTCTTTATGACTAAAACGACTTGGCAAAGCCCATTTTTAAAGTAATGTCATTTCCTAGCAGGCTTGAGTTTGGTTCAGCCAGCAATAGGTTATTGATACCTTTAATCTGAGTCGATTACTAAAAATTTTTTAGTCCCTTTTCTAAGGAATTTGAATTCTTCCAGGGCACAAAAATTTCTTCCAGGCCAGTCTGTTTCCCACACCTGAGGTCTGTGATTTGTTTTATTTAATAGCAGACTGTGAGCTGTGTTTATGTAAAAAACAAAGTAAAATAGACATAATATTTTGCTATGGGTTATATTCTTGTTATCATATGTCACATTTATTCAGTTCATGGGATTATTTCTTTAATAATTGGTTTGCTGAGATAGAATTCACATACTGTACAATTCAGCCACTTAAACTATACAATTCAATGATTTTTAATATTTTCACGGAGTTGTACAACCACCACCTAATCAATTTTAGAACATTTTCATCAACCCAGAAAGAAACCCCATTAGCAGTCATTACTCATTCCTTCTTTTTTCAGCCCCTGGCTACCACTGATTTTTCTTTTTCTATAGATTTGCCTAGTCTGGGAATTTTGTATAAATGGAGTCACACAATATGTGGTCTTTTATGAGTAATTGCTTTATCTTAGCATAATGTTCTTGAGGCTAATCTATATTATAGCATGTATCAGTATTTCATTTCTTTTTATTGCCAGATAATATTCCAATACATGCATATACCACATTGTATTTATTCATTGATTGATGGACATTTGGGTTCTTCCTACTTTTTGCCTATTATGAATAATGCTGCTATAAACAGCCTGTACTAGTTTTTGTGCAGATATATGTTTCCATTTCTCTAGGGGTAGAATTGCCAGGTTATAGCTAACTCTATGTTTAACATTTTGAGGAACTTCCAGGCTGTCTTCCAAAGCGGCTCTGCCACTTTATATTCGAGTGTATGAGGAGTCCAGTTTCTCTGTATTTGCCAATACTTATTATTATCTCTCTCTTTGATTATAGTCAATACCACTACATTCCAGCTTAGGGAAGAGAATGAGGCCTCATCTCTTAAAAAAAAAACATTAAGAAATGAAAGAAAGAACTTCTTTTGCAGGTTGCCTGCCATGGAGTGCACCCTTTTCACTGATTAGGGCCATGATATGCCATTCAAGCTTACCCCTCTCTGTCTTCATAGACCTCTCTGTTCTCTACTTTTCTGAGACTCAGAACTTCCCTGCCAAAGTCACATTCGTAGCAACAAGTATAATTTTGGCTATTTGAAAAAGAATAGAATACAGCCCAAAGCAGACGGAGGGAAATGACAGTCTGCAGTCAGCCAGGCCTCACCAAAGAATATGGGCCCTCTGCCAGGTCCCTCCCACCCTGGAGAAATCTGAGTCTACAAATTGCGAACTCCCTTGACTGGGCTAAGTCTTTATTTTTCTGCCAGGGCTAGAATCCAGCCTCACAACAATTCCCCTAAGCAATTTCTCGGTTCCTCTCACTTCCTCTGGTTCCTTCTCAACAGCCATAATTCTTTATAGAAATAGGTTTTGCAAAGCCTTCATGTTCTGACATGACATGGAGCCTCATGTTCATCCCATGCTGACCTAAGAGCAGCTGGGGGAATCAGTGAAAAAACCTGAGATCTTCATTCTAATAAGTAAAACTGTCTCAGAGTTGAGGCCAGCTGCCAACCCACTTGAAACCTTTCCTTGACAACGCAAATGTGACTGGAGATCAGGGAGAAAAAAAATCATAATCCCCAGTCTAAAACTGACTGTTTTATATCACGTTTGAGTAAGCCAAAAGGGAGGACCAACTGATCCAGGCAGAAACATTTTTTAACACTGTGTGCCAGAATGAATGGTTTCTGAGGAGGGTCTCAGAACTTTGTACATGGAAACTTGACACGCATAATTTTCCTGCTTTGGTAGAAATTCAGAAAGTGAGAAAGTGATTTTATAGTGTTATCACCAAAAAGTCGATGCATACAATGAAAATAGGCAGTTGACTTAATGTTTCTGTGTTTTAATATTAAACTGCATTGAAAAATATGCTATTAAACTACTTTAAAATACAATTTTGAAAATTGTTCAGACATCATGCTTCCTTTGTTTTCTTTTGTTTTTCTTTTCTTTTCTTTTTGAGACAGAGTCTTGCTCTGTTGCCCAGGCTGGAGTACAATGACATGATCTCAGCTCACTGCAACCTCTGCCTCCTGGGTTCAAACAATTCTCTAGCCTCAGCCTCCTGAGTAGCTGGGATTACAGGCATCCACCACTACACCCAGCTATTTTTTTTCTTTTTGTATTTTTAGTAGAGATTGGGTTTTACCATGTTGGCCAGGCTGGTTTTAAACTCCTAACCTCAAGTGATCCACCCACCTTGGCCTCCCAATGTGCCCCTCATGCTTCTTATAACTGTAGATGAGCTGCTGTTTGCCTGTAAGTGGGTGGTATGGGAAATACCACACTGGGGAATCTGAAATTATTGGGGGACCAGATGTCTGGAGGCCTGGATTCTCTCCAGCTCTGTTTTCCATTGCTCTTCTGATGCACTGTTTCTTCACCAACAATGAGTAATAGTATCTACTCTACCTAGCTTATGTGAATATATAAAAAAGTAGTTTATAAATTGTAAAGCAGCAGTTTGTGTAAGAAATTATTATAGCATTTCCATGATATTCATCATTTGGAAATCTGTTGTTCATTGTCAGTTCAAGGATAAAGAAGCATGATATTCAAATAAGCTGCTTCAAAATTAGTATTTATGCTAGAAAAAGAAATGCTTTAATTAAAAAGATGTTTAAATCTTTTTTTTTTTTAATTTTTATTGCATTTTAGGTTTTGGGGTACATGTGCAGAACATGCAAGATAGTTGCATAGGTACACATGTGGCAGTGTGTTTTGCTGCCTTCTGCCCCCTCACCCATATTTGACATTTCTCCCCATGCCATCCCTCCCCCGGCCCCCCCCCCCCCGCCCCGCTGTCCCTCCCCTATTTCCCCCAATAGACCTCAGTGTGTGGTGCTCCCTTAAATCTTTAAATTATTGGATGACTACTTCTGGATAAGAACAATTTTTTTCGGTTTCTTACCCCTGGCTCTTGTTCATCATGTAACAGGTTTAGGCACATGATTCAAACACTTCTGTCTAGAGGTTTTCTGCCAGAAACCTATACCTGACTCTTCCTGGGAATCAATTTTTGATTTCCCTATTGTTAATGTGATAACACCCTCCCAAAATATTAAGTAAAACAAAATGTATTCTGAAGCATAATACGTGTTTAGTTTAGTTTTAATTTTAGATGCTATTTACTTTGTTGTTGTTTGAAGATATGGAAGTTTTCTAATTGAAATCACTGGTTGATAATTGAATTAAAATGTTAGCAAATAGTTTTTGAGTCTTTTCACATAATTGGTGCTTTACCTGTGTTACCTCATTCAGTCTTCCTATCAACTTTATGGGGTTGGTTGCATAATTACTCCCATTCTGTGGGTGAGGCAGCTGAGGCCTACTGAGGTTAGATGACTTAGCCAAGTCATACAGCTGTGGATGGATGGGAATAGGACTCAAACCATGTCTGTAGGACTTCAGCTTGTGCTTTTTAATCACTAAGCTACAAAGCTTCCCCCATGTCTAGGGTGGTAGGAATTTTCAAATGGTAAACCTCCCAGAAATCTATGAAAAATACTTTAGTCTGAAGTTTTAAAAATTGAATGAGCTGGGCACTATGGCTTATGCCTTTAATTTCAGCAATTTGGGAGGCTGAGGTGGGAAGATCACTTTAGCTCAGGAGTTCAAGACCAGCATATGCAATATAGTGAGACCTAGTCTCTACAAAAAGAATAAAAAATTAGCTGGGTGTGCTGGTCCATGCCTGTGGTCCCAGCCACCCAGGAGGCTGAGGTGGGAGGATCTCTTGAGCTTAGGAGGTCAAGGCTGCAGTGAGCCACGATTGCACCACTGCATTCCAGCCTGGGAAACAGAGCAAGACCTTGTCTCAAAAAGAAAAAAAAATCAGATAATTTTTTTAAAGTAATGCTTGAAGATTAAAAGTCCTTGGGTTTAAAGAAAAATCTATGTCCATAATTACCACATCCTATAATTTTGTACCAAACTGAAAAGACATGTTGGACTTGTTTCAAAGCATTGTCTTAAGGAAATTTCAACTACAGTTATAATAAAAAGAAAAAAAACATCTTTTATTTAAGTATGCCAACCACTGGTTTCACATTTTTTCTTGTGGGATAACTTCCAAGCTCTGTATGATTCCTGCAGAAGAGGTTATCTTGGGGCACAGATGACAACAGGCAGGAGACCTTTTGATTTAGATCATGTAAATGCTTTTATTCTATTCTGAACATTGTATAAATTGTAATCTCAGTAGATAGAGAAATGTAATGATTGGCACAGGGCAGGGGCCAGCCATCATTTTGAGCCTGAGCATGTGCCCTGGAAGAGCGAGGAAGGAAGAGTGAGACTCTTAAAGAAAAATGAGAATGAAAACGGGCTGGGACATAGTGGGAACAGTTTAATATAGGGTTCTGTATAATCTCATCTGGGGCCCACTTAGGGCTAGGCTGGTCAAAGACAAGCCCAGGGTGGAATCTAAGTCAGACATGCTGGGGAATCCCTCAGCCTTCTTACGGTAAGCTTGTCATTTTCAAAAGATAACCAATGAGAAAAAGGATGTGTGTTTGTGCACAATATATAATATAATCTATAAAGTCACATAAAGGACAGGTAAAGTCAATGTTAAATAGGGCCAGCATTTCTGGTGGATGAGTCATAATTTTAGCCAGTTCTTCCATGTGCAGAAGAGGAAACTAAGGCCCAGAAGGATCTTCTCCTTTTAAAAGATTTGCCAAGCACAAAATAAAAGGGGTTATGTCCCAAACAACCAAGAAGCTGCAGATCCAATTCCAGCATAATCGATACCACCATAGTATAAACTTCTCTTTACACACGCACACACGTGCACGCACACACACACACAGGCGCACACACACAGCCCTATCCACAATTCTTATTTCTGACAGTATTCACTGCTGCAAAATCCACAAGACAATTTATAGCAGCTCTTGAAGTGTACAGTAATGAAATACAACCTACAAACCTCAAATTCTCAAAAAATAAAATCTCTTGTCACTAGCGAAGCACATCAGGCTTCCTCGGGGCCTTCTTACCAGCCCTGAGACCCAGCTGTGAGCAGATCAGGCTTCTCCCCACTATTCTTCAAGCTGAAGAGGGGCCATGAAGTGAAGGACAAGGGGCTTTTGCGGAGAGAAAAACAGGAAGAGGACTGTAGAGGCACGTCACTGCTGTGACCCGTCCACATGGTGCAATCGTACTCTGCTTTTAAAGATATAAGCAGCTTCATAGCAATCACAAACGTTTTAAAGTTGATTTTTAAAAGCCCATGATCTTACCACCCTGAAAAGTTCGCTCTTCATTTTTCTATTTCCTTTTTGTCAATATTAATACTCACACTACTGTTTTCTGTTGAGTTGTAATTTATTTTCTTAGAGCTCATCTGAATTTCAAGTACATTTCCACACAATAGAAGGAGTTTTAACTTGGGCATTTCCTGATAAATGTGGTTCAATCAATTCAGTAATTTCTCATTATGTCCTCTCTGTATTGAGCTTCAGGGTGCTACTCCTGCCTCCTCTCCCTCCACATCCAGTCCTTGATCTTGATGCTATGGGGCCCTGGATCCTTGAAAAGGGTCTTCCAGACACTGGTGTTGATCTCCCTCAGGCCTGTTTTGGCATCTGCTTAATGTGGCTTGGGGACTTCAGCCCTCCCCTTTCAGACCTGCCTCTCTACCCCTTCTCCTCTGCTTCTGCCACATGGCATAGCTGCTGGATGACGTGCTCCACATTCCTCTGGAGTTCACTTGAAAGCAAGGCCTCAGATCCTCATGGCTCTCAGATTCTCACACTGAAAAGAGAGTGGGGTCTGCTGGGCGCGGTGGCTCACGCCTGTAACCCCAGCACTTTGGAAGGCCAAGGCAGACTGATCACGAGGTTGGGAGATTGAGATCATCCTGGCTACCATGGTAAAACCCCATCTGTACTAAAAATACAAACAATTAGCCAGGCATGGTGGCACGTGCCTAGAGTTCCAGCTACATGGGAGGCTGAGGCAGGAGAATCGCTTGAACCCGGGAGGTGGAGATTGCAATGAGCTGAGATCGAGCCACTGCGCTCCAGCCTGGGGGACAGAGTGAGACTCTGTTTCATGAAAAGAGAGAAAAAGAGAGTGGAGTCTATCCAGCTTTCCCTGGAATTCAGCTTGAGGCCAAAGGACTGATTCCCTGTCCTGAGTCTTGCTCTTATTTCTCTGCACTCCTGCCTCAGCTTAGAGAATCTCTCTCTAGTTCCCCAAATTTAAAAGAAGTTTGTCTTTGTGTCCTGCCTCCTGTGTGAGAGTGCCACCACGGGAGCAATGTCTGCTTCGTTCCTGCAGTCACAGAGTGGGGGAAGTTAACACATTTAAAGTGAAAAATGATTTAATGTGTTGTAGTGTCGGCCTGCCTCATTTGTATTGCCTTATGATTGTAACGTTACACTGGGGCCATTTCAACACAGTACCAGAAGTGCCGTGCTACTGAGCCTTCACAGAGGTCATTTTAAGTGGCTACAAGATGATTATTTCATTGAATGGCTATAACATAATTTACTTAACCATCCCTTTATTATGGTACATTTATTTACAATTTTTAGCTATTCTACATGGCACTGCCATAAGAGTTAGTGATTTTTGAAGAAAAATTTATTTTAACAAGAAGCCTGAGAATGCTGTTTTATAGAAATTGCTTTGAACTCATGTGGATGAACTGTTAGCATGATGGGTAGTTATCTGTGGCTTAGTGCCCACTGGCTCTTATCTTGCTTTTAAGGTCATAAATATTTTATGCACTAGGGGCTCTCATTCTTAATCCTAAGCTGATTGCTGTCATTTGGACAACCCCCATGTTACGAGGATTCAGTATTTCCAGAGGACATTAGACTCCTCAGCAGCTGGAACTCTTGTCCTCTGTGGATTGGATCAAGGAGGCAGCTTGGACATAGTGTCCCATAGAATTTTCTGGGCTTTGGCTTACATTCAAGCACAATTTTGTGGTTTCAAATTCCAGAGTCCTTTTTTTCCCCTACAGCAGTGAAAATCTAAATAGTTTCCAGTATTTTGCTGAACACAGTTTAAAATTTTCATCATTTAGGAAATTTATGAGCTACTATATTGGAAAATAGCAAAGGCCTTGATATGCAGCTAAGAGAGTCCTAAAAACAAGAAAATGTGAATAATCTGATTCCTACAAACTAAAATTTGCAAGAATGTTTTAAAATATTTTTACAGAAAATTTCTCAATATCCTACATGTGAGATCTCCCTTGTAAAATCATTTTTGCTTTAAACGAGAAAAGATGAAACAGAACTGTCTCTTAACAGACATCATCACATTTGTTTCAAAGACCAGCAAAACCACTTGTAAGATTTTCCAACAAATATAAAAAATGAGTTTTGTTAGCATAAATATCAAAATAGTTATTTCAAAATAGAAAAAATTAGAAGCAATTTAAATGCCTATCAATAGAGAACTGGTTTAAATATTAAAGTACAGATACATGGTAGAGTATTACGTCCCTTTTCTTAAAAAGTAACTGTGTTCTGATGTGGCTTTCCAAGATACCCTGTTATATAATAAAAATCATGTACTTTGGGAGGCTGATGCAGGTGGATCACGAGGTCAAGAGATCGAGACCATCCTGGTCAACAAGGTGAAACCCCGTCTCTACTAAAAATACAAAAAATTAGCTGGGCATGGTGGCGCATGCCTGTAATCCCAGCTACTTGGGAGGCTGAGGCAGGAGAATTGCCTGAACCCAGGAGGCGGAGGTTACGGTGAGCCGAGATTGCGCCATTGCACTCCAGCCTGGGTAACAAGAGCGAAACTCCGTCTCAAAAAAAAATCATGTTCAGCGAAGTGCTTAAAGTGTTTATGGTATTCTAACATTTGGTAGGAGGAAAAAATACATATAGTCGTATAAATTTATACACTGTTTCTAAAAAAACATGGAGGAAATTGTTAACAAAAGTTGCCCCCAGGATAAAGGAGTGAGAGTTTTTTTTTCCACGTGTAATCGTCTATCTCTTTCATTTTGTACTACGAGCTTGTTACCCATTTGAAAGTAATCTATTTGGTGGTTGCTCAAAATGCTAAACTTAGAATGACCATATGACCCAGCCATTCCATTCCTGAGTATAAAAACCCCAAAGAACTGAAAACAGGGACTCACAGATACTCCATGCCCATATTGATAGCAGTGTTATTCACAACAGCCAAAAGGTGGAAGCAACCTAAGTGTCCTTCAACAGATGAATGTGATATGTACCTCCCGTGGAATGTTATTTAGTCTTAAAAAGAAGGGAATTCTGACACAAACTACAACACGGATGAACCTTGAAGATGTTATGCTAAGTGAAACAAGTCAGACATAAAGGGCAAGTATTATATGATTCTAATTATATGTAAAATCCAGAACCGGCAGATTCATAGAGACAAAGCGGATTAGAGGTTACTGGGGGTGCAGACAATCAAAAACAGGGTAGCTGTGACTTAATAGTCACCGAGTTTCTGTCTAGGATGTTGAAAAGGTTTGGGAATAGATCATCGTGATAGTCGTACAACATTGTGAATGTAACTAATGCCACTGAACTGTACACTTACAAATGGGGGCCAGATGCCGGGGTCATGCCTGTAATCCCAGCACTTTGGGAAGCCGAGGCGGGCAGATCACCTGAGGTCAGGAGTTTGAGACCAGCCTGACCAACGTGGTGAAACCCCTCTCTACTAAAAATACAAAATCAGCTGGGCATGGTCTACTCAGGAGGCTGAGGCAGGAGAATTGTTTGAACCTGGGAGGTGGAGGTTGCAGTGGGCTGAGATCTCGCCCTTGCACTCCAGCCTGGGCAACAAGAGTGAAACTTTGTCTCAAAAAAGAAAAAAAAAAAGGTTAAAATGGCAAATTTTATATGTATTTTACCACAGTAAAATGTAATTTAATTTAAATAAATAAAATGTAATTTTATTTAAAGAAAAATGTATGTAATACATACATTTTGAAAATAAAATGTAATGTAATATAAAGAAAAAATTCTCGTTCAGCTTAACCTCTTCTCTATCAGAAACTTCCCCAGAAATGCTTTTCCAACCTGATCCCATCCTCCTAAAGCAAATAATACTGAGCACATAGCGTGTGCCAAGGTCCTTGACTGGGCGCTACGAAAACCAGAAGGATATGTGGACAGGCATCCTGTGTTTCGGAGGAGCTTATCACATAGCCTAGGGAGCAGATGTGTGCATCCCTATTGTGTAAAGCAGAGAGAGTGCTGAATAGACATCCTGGCCATGTGCTGTGAGTGCCAAGGCAAGAATAAACCAACTCTGACTGGAAGGGCCAAGATGGCTTGGCAGAGGAAGTAGCCTACAAGGTGACCTAGAAGAAGCGGGATTCACTGGAGGCCCAGAAGGCTGATGAGCCAAGCTTCATCAGCAGGAAGGTGCAGCTCTGAACAAAGGGCGGTAGTCTCCTGGCGCTGGGCTGTGGTTATGGGAGGATTACAGTGTAAGGCAGTAGAATCCTGAATTCTGAAAAGGCAGTTGAGGGCCAAATGGCGTCAATTTTTAAGTGTCCAGTTTAATTTATTTTGACTTTTAAATGTTGGCTCTGGGGAAATAGCTCAGGTTTTTTTTTTTTCCTGTTCCTTTTCACGATCCTGCTCACCATTTAGGGATGTGAGCCTTTTATTCTTATCAAGCACTAAACTTTAAGTTGACATTTTTTAATGTTTTCTTTCCAATTCAAACTATGTTTGCCATCTAGTGATTAATCCACGCCATTACAACAACCTACTTGGATCCTCGTTTCTTAGCATGGCAGCCAAGCTCACAGGCCTCCAAATTTCACTGTTGGCAGTCACTTCTGCCCTGAACTGCTCTTTCCACTTGCCCTGATGTATACATTGACATTTAGAGACATTGGTAATAAAATCTAGTCCACCAAAGAGTACTGATAATATTCATATGAAAGAAAAATTTAGTTGTGTAGAGGAAAATACGCCTTGGAAATGAAAAGTTTAAGTAGGATTGGATTTGAAAATTAACCGATAACAACAGCTTTGGGTGAGTATAGTCCTCCAGATGTCCTGGCGAGATTCCTTGATCACAGTGTATGTCACGTTAGTTTCTAGGCTTTTTCTTCTTCCTGTAAATCCTATGAAGATAGACCAGAACATTAATAGCTTTTGATTCTGAGTAAGTGGTACCCATTTGGAGCAGACTTCACATTTCTGATTTTCTGAATGCCTGTCAAAGAGGGAAAGCTACACTTTCTTCTTCTATTGTTACATCGAGTAGAATTCATTTTCCTTCATTAATCACTTGAGAGAGTGAGACATGAACTATTGTGATCTATGCAGGGGACTTAAATACACACATTGGCCACTCAGAATTCTTAAAGGGCCTAGAGTAACATTTTGTAGCTGAAAACTCAGAGTTTCTAAGTAGATAATGATGATTTCTGTTTTGAAAAATATAATGATCCAGTGTGTCTTTTTGCCTCTGAGATCTAGGCTGTGAGAACTGATTTACTCAACAATTCTTAACTGAATGACTGCTATTTCCAGGGCGCTAGCTAGCTACTGTGTCAACTATTTGTTAACTATTAAGATAACATCTTTTTTTTTTTTTTCAAAACTTGGTTATAGCCTCCCCTACCTGCCTCTTTCCATGGGATCCAAGCAAGGATTTCTTATACTGCATTTTGTTCTACAATCGATTGTGCTGTAGAGAGACAATGGGTACAATTTCTACTTTACCGCCAAGTTCAGCTTGTTGTTCAGGCTACGAAGTGCCAGCCTGGATGACAACATCTGTCCTCCAGTCCAACAGCACCCCCCTCCCAAGCCCCAAAATGTGACAGAATGTGTTGTAGGAAACCATTCACTCAGTCTCCAAAAGCACGTGAACTGCTTGGCTGTCATTTAAAACATACTACCTTTCTTTTTTGGATTGGGGTGGTAAATTTCTCTGCATCTGACCTTTGCAGGGAAAACAAGAGATACCGGGTGTATGTTGTGATACCGCTTCTGCCGGGGTTCGAAGGAGACATTTCAACCGGCGGAGGAAATGCTCTACAGGCCATCATGCACTTCAACTACAGGTGCCCAAACTCTAAATGATCTGTTTTGAGCTTTTGGTCATGCATGGAAGCTGGTGAAGCTGGTGAAGGGAATGACAGCGTTTCTCCACTTCCATTCGGTGGATTGGGAGAGCAAATGAACACTTTATTTTACTTTCAAATCTTGGCTTGTTTGCCAGTTGATAAAATTCAAATGGAGCCTACAGTGATAAAGTGTTGGCCTAGGACACACGGCAAACATAAAATAACTAAAATATGAGTCCCTCTTCTATAGTCATTGTCTATTTCAATAGATGTATAATGTTGATGAAAACTTACCTTTAAGTGGTTAAATAGCTATTGAGCTTACATGTCCTTTGCAGTAAGTAGAGAGAAAATTAAATGCCTGACATGGTATGATTTGCTTGTGTTTGGTTATGATTCTTTAGGTAGCAAATCCTTCAACAAGGCTGATAATGATAATTTTTTGGTAAATAAATTCCCAGAATTTTGTTTTCTCTACCACATTTTTGTTGAAATTTTAGGGAAAGTTGTGTGCCTGATATTTGTAAAAGCTGTTTTCATGTTTATTTAAAAAGGCAGACTTGGGTTCCTCTGAGGCTTCAGATTTGGCCAGTGGAGCACTGTGAAGAGGACGGAGGTGCCGGCCAGTGGGTGGGGGAACACAGGCTATGGAGGCGGCTTAGAGGGGGCTGGAAAGGCACCTCAGACCTTCTCTCGGAGTCACTTAACTGCGAAAGGGAACAGAAGCAAAGACGTGAGGGGCCGGGCCTGGGCATGACTCTGGCTCCATGCTTTAAGTTCTTTTTTTTTTTTTTTTTTTTTTTTTTTTTGAGACGGAGTTTCGCTCTTGTTACCCAGGCTGGAGTGCAATGGCCCAATCTCGGCTCACCGCAACCTCCGCCTCCTGGGTTCAGGCAATTCTCCTGCCTCAGCCTCCCGAGTAGCTGGGGTTACAGGCACGCGCCACCGGGCCCAGCTAATTTTTTGTATCTTTAGTAGAGACGGGGTTTCACTATGTTGACCAGGATGGTCTCGATCTGTTGACCTTGTGATCCACCCGCCTCGGCCTCCCAAAGTGCTGGGATTATAGGCTTGAGCCACCGCGCCCGGCCTCCATGCTTTAAGTTCTGTGACCTAAGATTAAAAAGAGCCCTACTCAGGATCACACTCTGTTGTCAGAACCCAAATCTCTTATTTTTCCGAACCACGTGTAGCTGCTCACCTTCCTCATCAAACCCTTTTAAAGGTGGGAGAGGACAAATGATACCTACCATAGAACCCTTGGTAAGTAAAGCAGATTAGGGGTCAGAGCCTTGGTCAAATTGGGTCTGGAGGCTTAGATACCCTCCTGCTTGGGCCCCTGCCCAGACGCTCCTGCTGGAGGATCTGTGCACAGTTCCAGTGCACCATTGTAGTGATTTTTTTTTTTAATCCTCTTGTTTCTCACTGACTTTTCAAGCTTGTATCTGTTTATCTGCCAGGATTTCAATAAAAGATTTTTGTTTAGAGCTTTAACTATGCTTTGGCCTATGTAATTGAACTGAAGATTTGTACATTTCTAACATTATCTGATTTGTAAGATGATAAACAAAGCTTTTCAAGTCTTTAAGGCACTGGCATAATGTTTAATTGAATTTTGTCCATTTCATTCACCATTCTAATATTATTTTTGCAATATTGTCAATTGTAATTATTTTCTGTGACTATTTTCTTGCCTTTGAACCAGCTGCATGAAATAACATATTTGGCTTTTGTTCAGAAACAAAAACCATAACCTTTTATTATGCAAAAACATCTCTATTTGCTGGCATCATCTTTAATAATATCAGCATTTCTCAGGCATAAATATACTCTTTATTACTTTCACAGAGAAAGCAGATGAAGCCTAGAATTTTTATTTTTGTCAGATTTTATAACTCATCAACGAGTCTCAGTCTTAGGAAACAAAATCATTAGGAGAGTCCTTTATTTGAGAGCCTGTTTTTCATTTTTAAGTGATTTTGCTGACTTTAGAGGCAGCCCATTCTAATAGTTTAATTCGTAAATTATTCTGCTAAGTGCTTGCCCTTTTTACCTCTGAGAGCAATGTGATTTTGTAAGTATTCTTATCTACTGATGCATTCTAAATTTATCTTTGCTGTTACCAAGTTTTGTAACAGGGAAAGTTCATTCATGACCATCTTTTTTTAAATAGCCTCTCTTTCTGCAATGTAACATGAATTTTATAATTTTTCCGTTTACCCATCTCAAAACAACTATCATGTCCCATTAGTAACATTAAAAAGTGATAGTCATGTAATTATTTTTAGCATTTAGAAATAGATGTAGCGTCTTCTCATTGAAGCACTTGTTTTTACTTGCGTTAGGATTAAACCTACAGATATTGCAATTGGGATTGGTTGTTTTGAAACCTCTGTGATTATTTTTTCCTTTACGTTTTTCAGAACCATGTGCAGAGGAGAAAATTCCATCCTTGGCCAGTTAAAAGCAGAGCGTAAGTAGCTGCTTTTTTTCTCATATGATTGTTTTTTATCATGAAGGCGAGGTAGCAGTAATCACTAATGTTTCACAGTTTGATTATAGAACTCTAGTCACAAAAGGTACCCCACAAAATGTTCACCTGTAATAAAGTATTCTCATTAAGTTGCCCAAAGTAGTATTCAAGTGAAGACACCAAGACTTGAGATGAATAGCTAATAAAAACTGAGCATTTTTATAATTTCTATTTATTTTTATTTATAATTTTGATAATCATCTTGATGAGGTATTACAGCTGTTTGCTCTTCATCTACTGGATTTTTAAAAATACTTTTCAAAGATGTTTTCTCAGATGGCTTCTTATTCTTCTTCTTTTGAGACAGAGTTTCATTCTTGTTGACCAGGCTGGAGTGCAATGGTGTGGTCCCAACTCACTGCAACCTCCACCTCTCAGGTTCAAGCAGTTCTTCTGCCTCAGCTTCCTAAGTAGCTTGGATTACAGGTGTGTATCACCACACCGGACTAATTTTTTTGTAGTTTTAGTAGAGGTGGGGTTTCACCATGTTGGCCAGGCTGATCTGGAACTCCTGACCTCAGGTGATCTGCCCACCTTGGCCTCCTAAAGTGCTGGGATTATAGGTGTGAGTCACCACACCCAGCCTCAGATGGCTTCTTAATTGATCCTTCTACCTAGTTCTTGGCTAAATATACTGTAACTAGGAGTTTACCTATCTATATCTCCCTGAACTATGATTTCAGCATGTAGTGGGCACTCAATATTGCTCTATATCTCTGAGCAATAGACAAAAACTAAGCTGCAGTCACAACCCAAGTTGTATGACTTCCAGTCCAAGTTGGGTCCAAATTGTGAAAAACTCGGACAGCCACATTAAAAAGACTAAATTTTATCCAGAAGGCAAGAAAAGGCTGGTGGAAACCTTTGGGCCCCTGGAGCAAACTCATCAAAGTGACGTTTCTATGAAGATTCATTTACTGTTGGCAAACAGGGTAGAAATGGTGGCAGGCAGGAGACAAAGGTGCGTTGGTCATGGAAAAGGAGGGTCATGTATGGATAAGATTGTGAGGGAAGACTTGCGGGGATGTGGGTGAGGAGAGGAAGGGAAATGTCAGCTAATTCTAAGTTTCAACCCAACGGACTAAGAGAATGGAGGTGCCACAGGAGGTTTGGGAAAGGCGGAAGGACATCAATCGTGTGATGCTGTGTGATGTGACCTTCAGATAAAATGTCAACCTCAACCGAGTTTTTTGAAGGAAGATTTTATTTTATACTGGTAGCCTCCCAAATGGGGTGCACTGGATGATGTACTGGAATGTGGGTAGAAAATAATAGACTTTCCAAGTCTGCACATTTTTAGCTTAAAAGTAAGGAATTAGGACATCAGCAGGAATGGCAGAGGAAGGATCTCCAAAAATACATTCCTACATAAAAGCAACCAAAATACTGACAAAAGTTCTCACAATCAACTTCTTTGGACGGGGAAATTAACTAAAGGCTTCTAACAATCCAAGGAGTGTTTAATCAAGAGAAACAGCTGAATCTTGGTAAGAATAGCAAGCGTTGTGGCATTTTAACTTGCCATATATCCATCTCCGTCTTCTCAGCTTCACAATAGTCTTAAAAGCCAACAGCTGCTCAAATCAGGGTGAAAACCAGCAGCTTAGCAGCCATAGGAGGGAGCAGATCAGGCTTGAGGCTCCCATGCCCTAACAATTTTCACAGTATAGCCAATATTTGACCTGTCTGGCGTTTCCCTTTAAACTGCCAGTTTATAAAGTACTTATATTTATTTCACCTGACTCAGACTTTGCTCAGTGCAAGCAGCCTTAAAAAAAAAAAAAAAAAACCTTGGTATTTAGCAACGATTATTTAGCATCACAGCTGACTGAAGCAGCAGTTATAGCTGAGTGAGCCAGAAGCTGACTGAAAATCTTAAGAGGAAAAGCTGAGGAACGGATCCCCTAGTGGGCACAAAAACCTCCAATATATCCCTGGGAATCTGAAAGGTCATGTGTATGTAGGGCTGTGTGCACGCCCAGAGCTATGCGGATACTTCCCTTCCTCTCCTCTCCCACATCCCCTCAAGTCTTCCCTCACAATCTTATCCACACATGACCCTCCTTTTCCATGACCAATGCACCCCTTCCTGCCTGCCTGCCACCATCTCTACCCTGTTTGCCAAGAGTAAATGAATCTTCATAGAAACATCACTTCGATGAGCTTGTTCGAAGGGCTCAGAGGTTTCCACCAACCTCTTCTTGCCTTCTGGATAAAACCTAGCCTTTATAGTGTGGCTGTCCAAGTTTTCACAATGTGAACCCAACTTAAACTGGAAATCATACAACGGCCCAGAGCTATGCACACACTCAGGAAAGGATTGTGAAGGCCCCAGCCTCTCACCTCTGGCAGATCTCGAGGCTCTGTGCAAGCAGAAAGTGAAGCTTAAGGCAGAATTACAAACTGTATGCCTGAGCATGTAAGGCCTGTGGCCCCCACCCGTATACACAGAGGCCCTCAGTAAAGTGTAAGAAACTCATTTGGGACAGGCATTTAAGGACTTGTATAAAGTATGTTCTCTGGCCATAATGGAATGAAATAATAAATAACAAAAGAAAATGTTGAGAATTCACAAATAGGTGGGAATTATACAACACACTTCTAAATGACCAAAGAGTTAATGAAGATGCTTCCAAGGACAATAGAAAATATTTTGAGATGAATGAAAATAAAAACAATATATCCAAACTTATGAGAGGCAGCTAAAGCAATGCTTACAGGGAAATCTATAACTATAAACATTTATATTATTTAATAGAAAATAAGAAATCTCAAATCAATAACCTAACCTTATGTTTTAGGAAAGTAGAAAAAGAAAAGAAAATTAAACCCAAAGCAAGCAGAATGAAAGAAATAACAGAGATTGGAGGGAAAATAAATGAGATAATAGAAAAACAATAGAGAAAAATAATGACACCAAAAGTTAACTTTTTGAAAAGATCAACAAAATTGACAAACCTTTTAGGTGGACTTACTAAGTAACAAATAGAGAAGACTCAAAGTACCGAAATCAGAAACTAAGTGGGGACATTACTACAGGCTTTACAGAAATAAAAAGAGTGAATACTGGGAATAGGTGTATGCCAACAAATTAGCCCAGATAGATGGACAAACTCCTTTAAAGACACTGTATTAGTCAGGGCTCCCCAGAGAAACAGAAGCAATAGGAGATACATATAAACTGAGAAGTTTATATGTATATATAACTTCTCAGCCTCTCCAGTTACCTGAGCCAATTCCTCATGATAAATCTTTTCATCTATATATGAAAGATATATGAATATATAACATATATTCATAAAATATACATTATTATATATTAAATAATAAAATATATAAATATATATTATGTATAATTTATATAGATAATATATATAAACATATTTATATATCCATCTAATATATATTCATATGTCTTTCATATATAAAAATATTTATATATAGATTGTGTATGTCATTTATATTACATAAATATAAATTTATATATGTATTTTTATGTACTATATCTAAATAATGTATCAGTATATATAAATACATAAAAATATGTAATATAGAAATATGTATTTATATATCTATCTTTCATATATATATGAAAATATTTGTTATGAGGAATTGGCTCAGGTAATTATGGAGGCTGAGAAGTTCCACAGTCTGCAAGCTGAATGCCCAGGAAAGCTGGGTATGTAATTTCCATCCAAGTCAGAAGACCTGAGAATCAGAGGAGCCAATGGTGTTGATCTCAGTAAAAAGGGTAAGAGAAGACTGAGATTCCAATGCAAGCAGGAAGGCAAGAATCAAAAGGGGTGAACTCCTCTTCCATCTGTCTTTTGATCTCTTCTGGCACTCAGTGGATTAGATGGTGCCCACCCATATTGGGGAGGGCAAGCTCCTTTAATGAATCCATGAATTCAAATGCTAATCTCATCCAGGAAACCCCTCACAGACATACTCAGAAACAGTGTTAAACTGGGCACCTCTTGGCCCAGTCAGATTGATACATACCATGAACGGTATTGTATCAAAGACACAAACTCCCAAGACTGATTCTAAAAGAAACTGAATTTCTAAATAGACCAAGAACAGGTAAAGAGATTAATTTAGCAATCAATAATCTTCCTACAAGAAAAGTCCAGGCCCAGTGGCTTTGCTAGTTACTTCTACCATCTACAATAGAATTAACACCAATCCTTCTTCCTCCAAAATAGGAAAAAGGAATACAGTTATATGTTGCCTAATGACATTTCAGTCAACAGACTGCAAGCATGATGTTGGTCCTGTAAGATTATAAAGGAGCTGAAAAGTTCCTGTCACCAAGTGATGTCACAGTCATACTCACATCATGGTACAGTTACTTTATTTTTTAATAAATTTAACATTTAAATGTAGCTTAAATGTACAGTGTTTATAAAGTACACAGTGGTGTACAGTAATATTTTAGATCTTCACATTTACTCACCACTCACTGGCACCCAGAGCAACTTCATTCATAAGTGCTCTGTGTATCATTTTTGATCTCTTATATCATGTTTTTAACATGCCTTTTCTATGCTTAGATTCACGAATAGTTGCCATTAAGTTACAGTTGCCTACAGTATTCAGTATAGTATCATGCTATAAAGGATTGTAGCCTAGGAGCAATAAACTATACCATATAGCCTGGGTATGTAGTAGACCATATGATTTGTGTAGTAGGTTTGTGTAATTAAACTTTACAATGTTCAAACAATGGCAGAAATCACCCAGTGACACATTTCTCAGAACATATCCCCATCATTAAGCAATGTATTACTATACTTCCCAGTACGTTCTATGAGTCCAGTATTATTCTGATACCAAAACTATAGTCATTAAAAGAAAAGAAAAGGGCTGGCGCATGCCTGTAATCCCAGCACTTTGGGAGGCAGAGGCAGGCAGATCATGAGGTCAAGAGATTGAGACCATCCTGGCCAATGTCGTGAAGCCCCGTCTCTACTAAAAATGCAAAAATTAGCTGGGCATGGTGGCGCACACCTGTAGTCCCAGCTTCTCGGGAGACTGAGGCAGGATAATTGCTTGAGTCCGGGAGGTAGAGGTTGCAGCAAGCCGAGATTGTGCCGCTATACTCCAGACTCCAGCTTGGTGACAGAGCAAGACTCTACCTAGAAAAAAAAAGAAAAGAAAAGAAAGCCACAGATCAATATTCCTTGTGAATGTACACACAAAATTCCTCAGCAAAATACTACTAAACTGAATCTGACCATATGAAAAGGATTATACATCAGGACCAAATGGGATTTTTCCTAGGAATGTATGGTTGGTTTTAACATCTGAAAATCAATAGATGTAATGCACCACGATAACAGAATAAAGGACAAAACCAATAATCCACACTTAATCATCTCATTAGACACAGAAAAAACATTTGGCAAAATCCCAAACACTTTCATAAAATCCCAAAACACAAAACCTCAACAAACTAGGAATACATGGGAACTTCCTCAGCCATATAAATGGCATTTGTGGATGCTCCATATAAGCTGATAGCATACTTAACAGCGAAGGACTGAAGCTTTCCCCTCTATGGTCAGTGATGAGATGAGAATGTTCACTCTTGTCAGCATTGAGGTTTCGGCCACAACAGTTGAACAAAAAAAAATATTTTCTTTAGAAAGGGAAAGGAACAGGAAGAATAAAACTACCTCTTTTTACAGACGACATGATCTTGTATGCAGGAAATTCTAAGGAATTCACACATACTGTTACATATAATAAATTAGTCCAGCAATGTTGCAAGATATGAGGATACAAAAATCAATTTGTTTTTATATTCTAGCAATGAATAAGCTGAAAATGAAATTAAGAAAACAATTTAAAGTAGCATCAAAGATTTGATTATTTTTTATAAATTAGGAATAAATTTAATAAAAGTAGTGGAAGATACGTATGCTGAGAATAATAAAATATTGGAAGAGATTAAAGAAGATCTGAATAGATGAAAAGATACTCTGTGTTAACGGATTGAAAGACTTAGCATTGTTAAGATGGCAGTACTCCCCAAATTTATCTATACATTCAACACAATCCTTATCAAAATCCCAACTATCTTGTTGCAAAACATTGACAAGCTAATCCTAAAGTTCATGTGAAATTTCAAGGCATTTGGCATTCCCAAAACAATCTTGAATAAGAACAAATTGGAGGTGTCACGTACGTGATTTCAAAACTTGCAGCAAACCTACAATAATAGTGTGCTACTGTTGAGGTTCAGGGGTTCAGGGGAGCCCTGAGCTCCCCTGAGAGGATGTTTCTCCAGGTTCTTGGTCTATCGCTTTCTCAGTAACGGGAGAGGAGACCACAGCACAGTGCGCTCCTAAAGTAAAATACCGGACTCAAAAAGTGGTTGCAGAAAGTGATTTATTTAGAGAAAGAGAAAGAGAAAAAGGAGGAGGAGAGGGAAACAGCTAGCTCTCACATCAAGTGAGAAGGGTTCCCAGAGGGAGAAAACCAGAGAAGGAAAGCTCCTTTCACACTGAGTGAGAGAATCCAGAAAGATGGAATCCAGGAGAGGAAAGCAGCTTCCACACTGGGTAGAAGAGAATTGAAAGAGAGATGGAGTTTAGGAGGGGAAGACAGGCTTCCACGAGAGAGTGTGGAAGGGGACTCCAGAGGGAAAATCCAGGAGAGAGAAAGACGGCTTCCACGAGGGTGGAAGGGGATCCAAACATGGAGTTCAAAGGGGTGTGGAAGAAGGGGACTTTTAACCTGGGAGGAACCCCCATCTTCTCTAAGACCCTTGGCCAATGAAAGCAGTTCCTTAGAACTTCCGATGCAGTGATTGACTTTTGGTTCCTCCCACCCCACGAAAATGAGACCGTTCAATCTTCCTGATGGAGAGAGATGGGAGGGGGGCATGGTGTTGGGAAGTTCTTGCCCTTAAAACTACTCTCCCTTGTGGACGCGGAAAGAGAACACATTCCCTCACTACTGACATAAAGTCAGACTTACCGATCAACTGAATAGAGTTGAGAATCTAAAAATAATTCTTATGATTATGGTAAATTAAATTTCAGGGAGGTGGTGCCAGAACAATTAGTGGAGGAAGAGCAGTCTTCTCAACAAATGGTGCTGGAAAAACTATATATCCACATGCAAAAAAAAAAAAAAAGTTGAACCCCTACCTCATAGGATATACAAAAATTAACTCAAAATGGATCAAAGGCCTATATGTTAAAACTAAAACTATAAATTTCCTCGAAGAAAATAATAGGCATAAATCATTGTGACAATGGTTTCTTGGATTTTACACCAAAAGGAGAAGGATACATATAAAAATAGATAATTTGGATTTCATCAAACTTGAAGGCTTGGAAGTTTTTGTGCTCCAATGAACATTATCTAGGAAGTAAACCCACAGAATAGGAGAAAATGGTTTGAAAATAATATATATAAGGGACTAGTGTACAGAATGTATAAAGAATTGTTACAACTCAATAATAAAAATAACTCAAAAAATGGACAAATGATTTAAACAGGTATTTTTCCAAAGAAGATACTCAAATGGCTGATAAGCACATGAAAGAAAACTCAGTATCACTAGTCACTAGAAATTCAACTCAGACCCCCAGTACAGCTTCACACTTTTACATTCACTAGGATGGCAATCATAATAGCAATAATAATAAAGTATTGGCAAGGGCGTGTTAGTAGTGGAACCCTAACACATTACTGTTGGGAATGCAAAATGGTACTGCTTCTTTTGACAGTTCTGCAAAAGTTAAAAGTCACCCTATAACCCAGAAGTTCTACTCCTTAACATTTACTCAAATATTAAAAACAAATGTCCACACAAAAATTTGTACATGAATGTTTATAGCACCATTGTTCAGAATACCTAAAAAATGACAACCCAATGTTCATTAACTGACGCATGTATGAACAAAATGGGGTATATCCATAGGGTGGAGTATTATTTAGACGTTAAAAAGGCATGTGCTGACACATGCTGCAACACGGATGAACCCTGGAGACCTTATGCTAAGTCAAAGAAGCCAGGCACAAAAGGCCATATATTGTCTGGTTCCATTTTTATAAAATGTTTTCAATAGGCAAATCCATAGAGCCAGTTAGTAGAATAATAGGGTGTTTGAAAATCATGTATAGGGGCAAGTAGGATGGGGTATAACTGTTAATGAGTATGGGGTTTCTTTTTGGGGTGATAAAAATGTCTTAGAAATTAGTGGTGGTGATGGTTGTACAGCCTTGTGAATAGTACTTCTCATAAAACATACTAATGTGTACATTTTACAGAGGAGAATTTTATAGTGTCAAGTTGATACATTTTAAGAATTTTTAAAAGATTTAGAAACTTTAAATACAAATTTAAAGTATTGACAATTAAAAATAGTGACAAGCTTTTAGTACATGTATATAATTTCAAAAGACACATATATACATATACTGGTGTGTGTGTGTTCCACAATATTTTGCTGATAATCTGCTCAACCTACAAAACTTTGGAAAACAACTTTAGACAAAAGATATGTACATCACCAATAACGAATACTTCCAAAAGTTGCACCTCATTGTACTTAGGACAGATTTGCCAGAGTATTATCTCTGTCTCTATTTTCTAATGGCCTAAAACGAAGATGATAGTGAATGAATAAATTCATAAAAGATAATATTGATAAAGCAGAATTGGGAAAGTCATTCAGCACTGGCAGTGGCTTGTAAAAATGCAAATGTGAGGATATAGGAGAACAAAAAAAATCGAAAGCTTGTTACTGAGTTTCTCGACAGTAAAAATGTCCTGGGCTTATTATGACGTATTTCCTTTGGCTCTGGATTCTTTTCCTGCCTTTGCCTATTCAGGGGGAAAGATTGGATTTTAACACAAGAAGTAATTTCAATGCTATGCCTGTTTATTAAAAAATTGCCAAGTAACTTGGGAATAGTCGTAATAAGGCATCTCAGTGGGGAAAATGTTCATGTGCTAGACAGAGAGAAAAGATTAATTACATAATGCCTGTTTTTAAAGTACAAGGTTGTATTGTTGGCTGTTGGCTTTGTTTTTGTATATGTAGTGGGTTTTAAATACATGAACTAGCTAATCTCTAACTGGATAGAGAAATATAGTTCTGTACTATTTCAATTATTTAGAATAACAAAACTGCCACTATGAATATGTTAAAATTCCCGAAAAGAAAACCAGCAGCTATTAATATAGAATTATCTGATCTACTAGTCTTCAGAGATTTTATGTTTAATTTCAAGCATTTATCATTTTTATAATTTTTGGTAATTATAGCATTTTAGCAGCTAATTTAGCATAATTTAAGATAAGGGCCAGAAGTTTTCAATCAGGATTAGATATGTACATGTACCAAGTGCTACAATCATGAAATTTCCTTATAAATATCAGGTCTATTGTATTGAATTTCTCTTCTTTTAAAGTACACACACACACCAATGTTCACAACAGGTATGTCCTGAGAGCTGAATAAATGTCCAAGTTCTCAGATACCTCCATGACGTGATGTAATCTGGGACTATTTCTTATACTTGTGTATCTATTTCTTCACATTAATGCTTGTATATGCTCCTGGCTTTCTCATATTTTCTTCAAAAAGCATATGTTTCTGTGGTATATCCTCATAACATAAATTAACATCACCAACTTTGTACCTATTACATGTTGAGCCAGTTATTTTCACAGAATAAGATACTGGCTGAAATATTTTCTCTATTTTTTTCTCTTTCCATATACAATGCATTGCGAACTTATTCACATCATAAATGGGTGTCCCCATAGCATTTGGCAGGCCACACTGCATTCATCCAAAATGTCCACCTTCTGGCTGGGAACCATTATCTTTCTTTTATATCCTGTTAATGGGTACCCACTGTTAGCTCTCTTCTTAAGGCCATTTATCACGAAGAAATAGATTTAATCATTTCGTAAGAGTTATTGCACAGTCAAGGATGAGTGGGAAGTAGGCATGGACTGTGGGCTGACTGGCTGTCTTGCTAATTGATGTTTTGCCGATACTCTCTAGGCTTGCTTTGGCATGGCACAAAGATGTACTTTAGAAAATTACAAATATGACATGTCTTAAACCTTCAAGCTGCTAACAGTATCAATAATCTTAAAAAATATTTTGAAATAATTTCAAATTTATAGAACAGTTTTCAGGACAACCATATGCCTTTCATCCTAATTTTCCAGATGTTATAATAATTTTATCTTCTTTGCCTTATCATTCGCTCTCAATAGATAGATACGTTGATATATAGATGTTGGGATTTTATTTTTAAACCCTGAGTCATTTTGGAATAAGTTGCAGCCATGATACCTATTTCTCCCTATAGATATGTGTATTTCTGAGAATACAAGGACATTCTCTTAAGCAGGTATAGATCAATTATCAAAATAAATGTACATCGATATAATACTATTATCCAGTTTATAGACCTTCTTGAAATTTTGCCAGTTGTCTTAGGAATGTTCTTTAGAGCAAAAGAGGAAAAAAGGCTTTTTCCTAGGCTAGAATTCAGCTTACAATCCTGCATGACATTAAGTTGTCATGTGTCTATTTTCCTTTAATCTGGAATTATCTTTCAATCATTTTGTTTTTTGGGGGGGTCAGAGCTTTCATGATCTTGATGTTTTGGAAGAGTACAGGCCAGTTGCTCTGTAGACTGACCCTCAGTTTGGGTATGTCTGTTGTTTGCTCATCTTTAGCTTTAGGTTACGCTTTTTTGGAGCGGTATCACAGAAGTGAGGCTGTGTTCTTACTGTAACATAGCAGGAAGAACATAGTGTTGATTTATTCCCTTACTGATTATATTAACTTTGATCACTTAGCAAAAGTGATGTCTGCCAGAATCCTGCACTATTTTTCCTTTCATAATTAATAGTATTTTACAGAAAAACCTCTTGGGTCTATATAAATATCCTGCTTCTTATCACCATGCACCTACTGGTTTTAGCATGCATTAATTATTCTCTGAATCAATTACCATGACAGTAACCATGATTTTCTGATTCCATCTTTTTGTCTATGTTTATTAGTTTCTTTTAATTAGTTAGAATTCTGTAAGGAAAGTTTTCCCTTTTTCCCCATTTATGTATTTATATTATTATGGACCTATAGCTTTTGTTCAGTGGGTTAAGATCTTGATGTTCAACCTGCCCAGATTTGGCCAATGAAATAAAAGCCAAGCTTTTAAAGCCAGCTTTATGATTTTTGGACATGTGCCCACTCATCATCGTCTTCTACTGGCACAACGGACTCATACTCCCAACGCTAGCCCGGCAATCAGCCATTTCTTCAAGGAACCTGGGCTATTTCAGTGAAAATTGTTATTTAGAAAGTAAAGCCTGGGTGCTAGATGTGATCACTGCTACTAGAATATCACTACTTGGGCCCTCTGTCCACACACGCAAACCTCTTACCTCTCTTCCTCATCATACGGATACCTCCAATTCCAATCCCGCAACACAGGATTCTTCTAGCCATCCCTCTTTTTTATGTTGATAACTCCTTTCTTTCACAGTGAGAAACCCAGCTTCCATTATCCACAGCAAATTTATGTACTTTCTCAACCTTATCATACCCAGAAAATTGTTTTGGGATTGCTGGCCCATACCACTATGAAAAAAATGAATCAGCTTACCAGAGTTTAACACTTGCTTATAGTGTTTTGTGCCTTTAGCTTAAGGGTATATACTCAAATGTCTCAGATCAAAAGTACTTGGATTATCTTATTAACTTCATTTGGTTTGGTTCATTTGCTTTGGTTTTATATTACATTTCAGGTTTTTAAAAAGTCTCTCTTGATAATTCTTTTGAATGCGTGAGATGTGCTTCCTATAGCTAGAACTATACAAAAAGCCTATGTACATAAATGCACTCCTCCATGCTTTTAGTTTCTACTCCAACCATCTTTTTCACCTGTACCCACCCATCCCCTATCGGTAACCAATTTCACCAGTTTCTAGGTTAATTTTGTTGTGTTTCTTCTTGGAATCATGCTCAGATAGGTGTATATTTTCTTATTTCTCCTGATCTCATTCACAAAAATATACTGCATATTCTCTTGTTCACTTTGCCTTTTTCATTTAACAGAATATCCTGGAAATCACTCTATATTAGTTCATAGAGATTTTCATTTCTTTGCAATGCTGCATAGTCTTCCATATGTGGATTTGCCATAGTTTATTCAATCACTCTGTTATGAATGGGCAGTAGATCGTCTTCAACAACACAAAATTATATGCTTCTAATAGAACTATATACAATGGGTAACTGTGTATGTATTAATAAATACACATATATTTCTATTTGTTGTAAGTATATATCTAGGGTAAATTTCTAGAGCGGGATTGCTGTGTCAGGAGGTAAACACATAAGTGTCTTTGTTAGATGCTGCTATATGACCCTTCAAAAAATGTGTACGGATTTTCATTTTCATTACCAATATATGAGAGTCTGCTTCAACCCATTCTCACTAACAGAATATGTTATCTTTTTATTTTTTGCTGATCTTATAGATAAGAAACTATTTCTCAATTTATTTTTTACTTGCATTTCTATCATTATGAGTCAAGATGAATATTTTTTCAGATCTTTCTTTGGTATGTGTGAATCGTCTATTCATGTCTTTTGTCCATTTTTCTATTAAGATTTTGATCTTTTCCCTTCAATTATTTAGAGTTCTTTATATGTTAGGACTCTCACCTCTTTATCTGTGACGTATACTGCAAATACTTTCTCCCAGTTTGTCTTTTTCCTTTTGTTTTTTGCTTGTGGTGTTTGGTGTCATGCAAACGTGTTGTTATATTTTTAACCTATCCAATTTACCAATCTTTTTTTTTTGCCTCTGGATACTTACAAAGTCTTTCCTATATTTGAGGTATACAGGAATTCACCCTTGCTTTCTTCTAACACTTCTCATGTTTCATTTGCTTACATTTCTATCTCTGAGCCATTTGGAGTTTATTCTTGTTAAAATTTTTGGAGTTTTGTCTTTTTCAGGTGGCTATGGAACTGTATTAGCACCTTTTATTTAAAAGGCCTTGTCCTTATCATTTGAGCTGTTTCCTTTATCAGACACAAAATTTCCTTATGTATTTGCATCTCTGTTTGGACTTTCTATTCCATTCACTTCCTTATCTATTTATGTGCTGGATCTGCACTGTTTTAATTTTACAGAGTTTATAGTATGTGTTAATATCTGATAGGGCTAATGCCTCATAGCTTTTTTTTTCAATTTTTCTCAATTTATTCTTGCATGTTTATTTTTCCATGCAAACCACAGGTTATCTAATGCCATATAACCTTGTTGGTGTTTTTACCATTACATTACATTATAGTACATTACATTAATGTGATCTTATGAGATCACATTAATTAATTAATTTTTTTTGAGATGGAGTCTTGCTCTGTAGCCCAGGCTGGAGTGCTGTGACATAATCTCAGCTCACGGCAACCTCCGCCTCCTGGGTTCAAGCAATTCTCCTGTCTCAGCCTCCGAAGGAGCTGGGACTACAGGCACCCACCACCACACCCGGCGAATTTTTGTATTTTTAGTAGAGACAGGGTTTCATCATATGGGTCAGGCTGGTCTTGAACCCCTGACCTCAGGTGGTCCACCTACCTCGGCCTCTCAAAGTGCTGGGATTATAGGTGTGAGCTACTGCGCCTGCCCAAGATCACATTACATTTATAAATTAATGCGCTGGATGCGGTGGCTCACGCCTGTAATCCCAGCACTTTGGGAGGCTGAGGCGGACAGATCACTAGGTTGGGAGATTGAGACCATCTTGGCCAACATGGTGAAACCCCATCTCTACTAAAAATATAAAAATTAGCTGGGTATGGTGGCACGTGCCTGTAATCCCAGCTACTTGGAAGGCTGAGGCACAAGAATCGCTTGAATGCAGGAGGTGGAGGTTGTAGTGAGCCCAGATTGCTCCTCTGCACTCCAGCCTAGTGACTGAGTGAGACTTTGTCTCAAAAAAAAGAAAATAAATTTATAAATTAACCTGGGGATTGTTGACATTTTCTAATGGTGATTTGTTCTATCCCAGAACAACAGCAGTCATTCCATTTGTTCAAGTCTACTCTTATGTCATGATAATGTTTTAACTTTTTCTTTATAAAAGTTTTGCACATGAACCATTAAGTTTATCTCTAAATATTTTATCTTCTTTGTTGCCATTCTTAATGGGGCCTTGTCTGTGATTATATTCTCTAAAAGGTTATCGTTTGTGTATATAAAGGCTATTGATTTCCATATGTTAATTCATATCCTTTTATTATACTTAATATTTTTATTATTTGGTATAATTTTATTATTGATTCTCCAGGTATATTAATTATTATAGTGTCTGCAAGTGGAAGTGACTTTACTTTTTATATAATTTCTCTTACACAACTGTATTGGCTGATACTTCCAAGGCAATATTAAATAGTACTGAAGATATTATACACACATATACATGTAAATATATAATACATATATTTTTTTCAGCATGTTAAGAAAGTATTCATCATTTCCTACTTTATTCATAGCTTTTGTCAGGAGTGGATACTGAATTGTGTCAAAAGCTTTCCAGCATCTGCTAAGATAATTATATTATTTTTCTCCTTAGATTGATGAATATAATGTCTAATAATGGATTTCCTCATATTGAGCAGACTTGCATCCTGGAATGCCTCTCACTTGGTCATGGTGTATTATTTTCCTAGAGTATACTAATCTTAAATAATTATCAAAACTCTATGGCAGTGCCATTCAAAAACAATATCTCCTAGGGAACTTACTCAATTGATTTCTACTGAATTAGAATTCTGAGAAGAGTCCCAGGAATCTGCTTTTAACAAGTTCTATAGAGGTGGTCTTTATGCACACTGAGAACCACTGGTCTACTATATTGTTCAGTATGAATTTTAATGGAGATTACTGTAAAAATATACTTACTTTGGCAAAGGACCCTCTCCATGATTCCTTTGAAAAGCTGCTTTGTATCTTAAACTTACGAATTCTAGCTCATGATCCAGCTGTAGGAGAGTGGATGATACAGAGAAACTAAAAGGCAAAATATATTTTAGTTTCAATTGCCTCCTGAATATTCATTTATCCACTTATACATTTATTCAATGTTTTTAGCACTGTGAAAGGATAAGAATACTAAGATGTGTAAGACCAAGTTCCTGAATAACAGTAGGAGAAATTGAGGATTATATAAATGTTTGTAAGATACTAGGCATTATGTTGGAAATATTTTCCAGGAATTTTATGTGCCTGAGGGGCTTAAAAAAGAAAATAGATCAGAAAAGACTTTAAAAAGGAGGCGATTCTTCAGATGAAGTATCTTCCCAATATAACATTAACAAATGGGGGAAGAAATTGATTGCAAAAACCTCATTTACATGAAACTTTTTAGAAATGCATCTCTTACACATGATGCACTAGTATGCCAACACTTCAGCTCTTGTCAAACACAGCTATGCAACATCACTCATATACATATCAGGGGAGAGTTATCTCTAAGTGGAGGCATCTCTATACATAACCTATGAATGAATTTCTTTCGGAGATACTCAGACTTAATAGAAACACTGAAATAACATCAGCAGGAAAATAGAAACCATCAGTAATAAATGGAAACTCAGTAGATGGGACATGAACGGCCATCCTTCTATAGTATGCTTCGAATTCTCTTAAAGATAAAAAAATATGTATGCTCTCTTTCTATTAGAATTTGTGATGGTTTGGCTCCACTCCCTTTATTCTTGGTATCAGACTTTGCTTCTCCAAGACAACTGCTGTGTGGGAGAAAAACCATAAAATCCTGTGACTAACACTCACACCAGGGGTAATGATTATGAGTTGGCTTAGTATGGAATGCATTTCTTCTTATCATGTGAATGGCCCCCACATGATGAGATGGAGAGCAGTATTTGAAAGTACAAACCTAGTGCTGCTTGCTTTGAAGAGAATTCTAAGTCTAATGTAGTAAGGATTCTTCTATTTTCTAATTTCCTAATGATCTAAAAGGAGGAGTGGTTTTCCACTGCCAACAGTTTTATTTACCCAAAGTCTGCAAAATTTAACTGATGCTTCATGCTGAATGTGCTACAAATGATGTAAGCATCAGGTAGTTTGGCACACGCCTTGCATCTGATTCAAACTGCAGCAAGTCTCAGACAGGATAGAAGCAAGCGTCACACTAAAGTTTTGATTAATCTATTCCGGCTCAGCTTTAACCATCATTCTTCAGTAGGTACTCATCAAGTCTTCAGTTGTTACTCATCAAATCATTAAAATAAAATGTTCTTACTTGAATACCTTTTTTGGATTGCCCTAGCAAAGGGAAGAAAGAAAGCACTTCAATTAGAAAAATCTGCGTGTGTGTGTGTGCGTGTGTGTGTGTGTATCTGAATTTCATATTGTCATTCTGAATGGAGATACACATACACACACACACACACACACACATGTATATCTCCAGATTGACAATATGAAATTCAGATACCAAAAATAAATCCTGGCTTGATTCTGAAATAGAGAAAATATACATAAAATGTATTCCGAACAGTCTAAGTAGTGTGTTTTGAGAAACAATAAGATTTAAAGTATATTTATTGAGCTAGGTCATATTAATTTTAATAATAATTTCTTTTTAAATTTGCAGTTGGTAATCAGTGGATAAACTACATATCATTCTGTGGTCTTAGAACACATGCCGAGCTTGAAGGAAACCTAGTTACTGAGCTTATCTATGTCCACAGCAAGTTGTTAATTGCTGATGATAACACTGTTATTATTGGTAAGTACAGTATGTGGTCTATATTTGTGTTCCTTGCCAGTTGACATGCTCCATGCAAAAATATATGTGGCTATTCCTCCTAAGTTTCCTTTGCATTTGAAAGAGACAGTAACATGGTATCTGAAACATTTCCAAAGGCATCCTTTTCTCTTACGTCCTTTCTAATGCATTTGTTGAAATTGTTATAGGTACAGAATAGGTGTGTATATTCATGGGGTACATACAATATGATGATACAATCATACAATGTATAACAATCACATGAAGGTAATTGCAGTATCCATAACATCAAGCATTTATCATCTCTTTGTGGACTAAACTATTTTATCTATGAAGAATCAGAAATACAGAGCAATTAAATGGGCTTTGTGAAAACTGCAGCATCCAGAGGCAGCTATTTAACCCAGCAGTCAAATAATATGCCAAATTTCACTAATTCTTTATTACTCCCTTATTTTTTTAAATTAAAAAAAAATTTTGAGATGGGGGTCGCTATGTTTCCCAGGCTGGTCTCAAATGTTTTTCTACCTCAGCCTCCCAAGTGCTGGGATTACAGGCCTGAGACCCCACACCCAGCTATCCCCTTACTTTTATTTACAGTCCAAGTGCCCAGATTTCAGGGATTGGTGGGGATAAATCGGGAGGGAAAATGTATCGTAAGTGAGTACCTTGGGGTAATTCACGTGTGTCTGCACCACATCCACAGACCTGAAGTTGTGCAAAAGTCAAAATCAGAAGGATGGTAAAATATTGCTGCCTCTCTGCATCCCATTACTTTTCCCACATGCATGTTTTGCATGTCATTACTTAGGATGTAGAGCAGTCCAGCTTTGTTGATGTGTGTGCGTGAAGTGGGAATTGTGTACTAATGATAGGATGTAGCCCTACACTAAGATCTGTAGTCTCTTCTTTTCGAGGATACACAGGAGATTTTTCCAAAGGCCTCTTCCCACTGACAGATTCAGGAGAGAGTTACTCTCCCAGGTAACTTATACCTTCTACTCAAATTAGATTAACTTGACCAGAGAGGTAGATGTTCAGCTTCATTCTTTTATACACACGGGAAGCTTCATTCTTTCATCATTGAATTATTTTGACTTCTAATGTTAATATTATATAAAATCAATATTGAAAGGACAGGATGACAGAGTACTAATGACCAACCAGATAAGTGAGGTGACCAGTGTGGGGCATGTTATTTAGAGATATGATGTGCCCCACTAATGGGAATCCTGCTCATCTGTTTTAAATAAAATGTAGTTTATCAGCCATAATGAGATACTTTCCTATTATTCAAGAAACTAAATGTCATGGAGTATTTTGAAAATTTTAGACAATAAATATGCTTTCTATTCTCCACTGAGAAAAGAAACAATATCTCATATCTGAGAGTAGTAAGACTGTCTTATCTGAAACATGATTTGAAGAGACAAGAAACATAGTTCTGAAGCCAGAAACTGAGTAAACCACAGTATGGTGAGATACACACACACACACACACATACACACACACACACACACACACACTTTTAATATTTGTATAGCACATCAAAAAATATTGTTCTTGAAAATCAAACACAGCATGTTCTCACTCATAGGTGGGTGTTGAACAATGAGAACACATGGACACAGGGAGGGGAGCATCACCTGCTGGGGTCTGTTGGGGGGGGCAAGGGAGGGACAGTGTGGGGGTAGGAAGATTGGGGAGGGATAACTTGGGGAGAAATGCCAGATGTAGGTGACGGGGGGATGGGGGCAGCAAACCACATTGCCATGTGTGGACCTATGCAACAATCCTGCATGATCTGCACATGTACCCCAGAACCTAAAGTATAATTAAAAAAAAATAAAAAATATTGTTCTTTTATCTCCTGGTATCAAAGCTCTTTAGGAGTTTATTTACTTCCCCACTTCCCCTAATATGCAAGATTTCATTTATTTCTCCTGAGCTACTCTGACTTGCTCTTCAAAAGCAAACCTCAGAATACTTTTGTATTAAATCTGACAGTGACAGTAAGAAATGAAAAATATTGATGTTTGCTGACATGGAAAAATAAACAAAGCCACATATTTCTTCACCAAGATTTCTGAAGTCTTGAAGTCATAACTGACAGACGGATGTAAATATTTTCCTTTGAAAGGTCATTTTGACTTTACATGAGGTATAAATGCAAATTAGTTTTCGATAACAGAGCTAGCAGTTAAATAAATTTGTTGAGGTTGTTAATTGACCTGTTTTCTGGAAAGGTCTCTGAACCCTCAGACTCCAGTTTATTTTGGTTAGCAATACGTGATCAATTTTGCATACAATTCTTATTCTCTTGAAACTGTGGATGTGGCCTGGCAGTCTGAAGAGGTCTTACTTGCTAGTCCTTGGAGGCTGGATTCCTTTTTTCCTTCCCCAGGTGCCTTAGAGAATCGATTTCTCCCAAGGAAAAAATCCAAAGTTTTTTTGTTCTTTTTATCTCAGTGGAAACTCAAGAATAAGCAGGTTTATTGTTACTTCACTGACACATTCACCCATTTAAGTTCCTAACACAGAAAACAGTGTTTAAAATTCTCAGAGAGGAGTATGAGAAGTTAGGTTGAGAATATTTTACAGGTGTTAAACAAGTATTTAAACATTTCAAAGGTTTAAGTAACCTGTGATTAATTTTTTCTTCCATGGCAAACTTATGCCAGAATGAACAGCTGACATAAGAAAAATGACTGTTTATCCTCATTTTTCTCCTCATGAGGAAATATTTGTTTTCTCACATTGAAGCTCTCTTTTGTGTAGAGCTTTAATTACCTGCGGCCCTGGCTAACGCTGCTGGTCATGAAATCGGTGGCCAAATCCAGTTTTCTAACATTAGGATTAATATTAGCATTTAACCGGACTAACAGTTGCTTGTTTTCCAAAACAAAGCAAAGCTACCCTTCAAGTAGATTTGAAGCCTATCCTGATGACTACGTGAAATAGTTCTTTTTTAATGTTCACTGGGCCACTGCAAAGCACAATAGAGAGATGCAAAACATTAATAAAACAGCGCCACTGCCCTCCCAGAGACCACAGGCTAGAGGAGAGGCAGCTGTTCCTTCCACAAGAGAGTAGAAACACTAGATGGGTGCTGCCGAGCCGGAATAGGAAGGCTCAGGGGCAATCAGCAAGTGTGGGCAGGAGGAGAAACCAAGTGGAGGTCATGAGTCTCGGTATTTAAAGGGCAGGCTTCATTGTGGAAGATGAGAGTCTGAAGTTGAAGGGCTGCCCCAGAAAAGAGGGGTATATTTCCTCATGTCTGCAGTTTACTTTTAAATGGATCAAAACAAAAATGTGAATTAACGATGGATACAGGGATGAAGTGGTATACCAATGCCTGGTTCCTAGTTCTAGAAATTATGATCCAGTTGGTCTGGTTTTGGGCCAGGCATGTGGGTTTTTTTGGTTTTGTTTTTGGCATCAGTATTTTTTAAAAAGCTTCCTTGTTCGCCTTCCTAGGTAATGCTCATGTGTGGTCAGAGTTGAGAACGTTTGACCTGGAGGCAGAGGAGATACAATAGGCAGAAAAAACAGAGTAGCCCAGTGTGCTTAATAGAAGAACCAGTTTTTCTTTAAAACAAACTAAAACAGGGTAGAGTTGGTGCATTCGTTTTCCATTACTGCTGTAACAAATGACCACAAACTTGGTAGCTTAAAACAACACAAATTTATTATCTGAGACTTCTGTAGGTTAGAAATTCAGCTTGGGTCTCACAGGACTAAAATCAGAGTGTGAGCAGAGCTGTTGCATTCTTTTAGAGGCCGTCAGGAAGAGTCCATTTTTTCGCTTCGAGAGGCTGCCCGCATTCCTTGGCTCAAGGCCCCTTCTTCCATCTTTAAAGTCAGCAACATTATATCTGAAAATCTCTAAAAGTCTCAACCCATTCTTCTGTAATCAGCCTGACTCCCTTTCACTTTTAAAGACCTTATGATTATATTGGGTCCACCTGCATAATCCAGGATACTCACCCTAATTTTAAGGTTAGCGGATTTGCAACTTTAATTCCATATGTGACCTTAGCTCCCCTTTGCCATGGAACATATATTCACAGTTTTCAGATATTTGAACACAGATGTTTTGGAGAGCTGTTATTCTGCATACCACACAAGGATCCACAATTTCTAAGTGAGACACACAAAATAAGCACAAACCACAAAGGAAAGGAACGATAAATCCAACTACATTAAAATTCAGAAATTTCTTCATTAAAAGGTACTGTAAAGAGAATTGGTAAACCACAAACAAATAAGATATTTGCAACCCATTTAATGTACAGAACATATAAAGAATTCCTATAAATCAATAAGAAAAGACAAATGTCTGAAGAAAAATGGGCAAAGCAATTGTATCAGAACTTCATCAAAAAGAACATACCCAAGGCCCATAAGCATATGAAAAATGTTTATTTTCATTAAAGAGTTTTTTTTAAATACCAGATTGGAAAACATTTAAAAGTTGGGCACTCTAAGTATTGGCATGGATGTAGAGCAGTAGAGACCCCCTCCACTGCTGTTGGGAGTGTACGTTGGAAAACATTCTGGCATTACCTAATCAAGTCATACACCCTGCAGCTTAGCCATCCACGCCTACATACAGAGCCTAGGAAACTCACACATGTCTATACCAAGATACAAATACGCAACTATGTAGAGCAGAATTGCGCATCACAGCAAAACTCTGGAAGCAACCCAAATATCCATCAATAGCAGAATAAAGAAAGAAATCCCTAGTGTGTTCATTCAAGGAAAAGAAATGCATTACAATTATGTATAGATAAATCCTCAGAGACATAATAATGAAAGAAGCAAGTCTCAAAGGACTATCTGCTATATGATTCCACTTACATAAACTAAAAACAAGTCAGAAATAAGCTCTGTTTTTGTTGTTTAGGAAAACATTCAGAGTATGATGAACACAGAATTAAATATCAAGTCTTCCTCTTGAGGAGGGAAGGGTGTGCATGGGAAGGTGTGCAAGGCTTTCTGGGATGTGGTAATACTGTTTTTGACCTGGGTAATAAATTCGGTGATGTCTATTTTATCATTGCTTAAGTTTTACTTACATATTTTCATATAGCCTTTTGTATCCTGCCATATTTTACAATTTTTAGAATGTTTTCTAATAGCTGACTCAGAATAGGTCATATAAACAACAAGGATGTGTACAGAGTAAAAGATCAAATTTATCCTTATTTTCTTCTCTCTGTTCAATAGAAAGCACCTACTATTGTTAACTGTTCAGTGTGTATCTTTCTAGATCTCTTGTTCTGTCTTCTTCCTCATATGTTATATAAAAACAGGGTAAGACTCTATCTGTTGCTCTGAATTTGATTTTCAGAATACAGGAATGAATGGAGGGAGATTTGCCTCCATCATATCTTATTGTATCTGATTCATTCATCTAAAATTTTCTCATTTCTTTCTTCGCATGCCTATTAAATAGTAGCCAACGCGCATATTTAATGTGGTGGAGAGTCAGTGCTCTGCATAACTCCATTTTGGCCCTTAAAATACAAGAAACACACCCTCTGTCTAATAATTCCAGCTGAGAATGCTGGGAATATACTCCTCCCCTCGGGAGTGTGGGGGCCCACCGTGGTGGAGGGGACTGGGGATGCATGGGAGAGTGTGTGTGTGGAGGGGGCTTTCCAGGCTGGCTCACATCCCGGGTTCTCCTGACCCTGAACAAGGCAGTGATGTTCAATCCAGCAGTCCCTGCCTGACAGCGGCCTCTGCTGGCTCCAGGGGCACAGTAAAAGTCCTAAAGTAGCACTATGGGAATGTCAGTCTTTGAGTTCTACAGTTCACACATCGGGAGAGGAGGTATCTTTGAACAAATGCGACGTTCCATTAAATGGTCGGTTCCTATGGCACTGTTCTCTGGTGCATATAGAGTCAACGAGTATCTGATAATAATGCCAGTAATAATTAACATTTGTAGAGCAGCTTATAAATCATTAAGTGCTTTCACATGGTCTGACTTAATTCCCACAACAACCCCACAAGGTCTACAGTATTATCTCAGTTTATGAAAGATTATATTAAAGCTGAGAAAGATTAAGTGAATTGCCCAAATTAATGCTGGGCCAGCTGTCAAGCTCAAAGATACAGCTGCAGATTTTATAGCATAACCACGATGTAAGAATATGTATAAAGGATGATTTGTTGCTAACAAAACGAAGTGTTTCAAAGGTTCCCACGTTCAGCACTCCAGCTGCATTCTCACATTTCTGTAGGGTGCTTGATGTTTCTCTGTTACCCAGGGCCACGACGGGGCACCATTCACATCCATAGTCATCATAGATTTATATATTAACTACATGACAGTATTCTGGCAAAAGGCAGTAAAGTCTCTTCAGGGAAGGGCAGCTTTTCTCATTCTTCTTGCCATTTGAGCTCCTGGTGGGGCTGCTGTCATCTTACAGCTCCGGCTGCTCAAGTCAGAGGGCTGCCAGGATGCCTGTTCAACCTGACCCTTCTGCTCCATGTCTGTGGAAGCAGTGAAGTGGAGCAAAAGGAACAAGGAAAGAGTCAGTTGGGCCCTCTCTGTAGTTCATAGGACACTCAAGGATTCAAATGTGTGAATCTGCAGAGATTAATGCCAAACACGTGATGAGGTTTCTGAATACACCGAAGACTGCAGAAAGCACAAGTTGAACTAATATCAAAATATTTGCCCTTCAAGTGTGAAATTCAACATTCTCAGCTCATGTGGATTTAAAAATAAAGTGGGTTCTTTGAATGAACAAACTATTGAGCTAATAAAGAGAAATAATAATTTTAAAAAAATAGAATGGAGGGGCCGGGCATGGTGGCTCACGCCTGTAATCCCAGTGCTTTGGGAGGCCGAGGTGGATGGATCACAAAGTCAAGAGATCAAGACCATCCTGGCCAACATGGTGAAACCCCGTCTCTACTAAAAAACACAAAAATTAGCTGGGCATGGTGGTGTACGCCTGTAGTCCCAGCTACGCAAGAAGCTGGGAGAATTGCTTGAACCCGAGAGGCGGAGGTTGCAGTGAGCCAGGATCGTGCCACTGCACTCCAGCCTGGCGTCTGGTGACACAGCGAGACTCTGTCTCCAAAAAAAAATAAAAAAATAATAGAATGGAGGGAAGTTGATACAGAAGCCATTGGCATACTACAGAGGAAAGAGCAGAAAGCCCAAAGCCACAAGTGGCAATCTGTACTTGAGATTAGACTATTGATTATGAAGGTACTCTTGAGTTTTGACATTCATAGTTATGCGACTATGAGTTAAAGCCTACAGAGAGCCTGATTCTTAACTCCAAAAGCAAAGCCATCTTTCCTACTGGGTAGGCATGGGTTTTCTCAAATGCTTGATGATTGTATCAGAATCTTTTGTGCCACAAGGTAGAAAACAACTAGAACGGTGTGAAACAGTAACAATGTAGAGAATAAAGTGTTATTTCACATAACGGAAGGTAAGAATGTCCAAAGCTTGGCTAGTTCAATGACTTAAGGAGCCAGAATATTCCTTCTTTTTAAATTTTAATTGGTATGTTTTGTTTAGAGATGAGGTCTTGCTCTTTTGCCCAGGCTGAAGTGCAGTGGTGCTGTTAGAGCTCACTGCAGCCTTGAATTCCTAGGCTCAAGCAATTCTCCTGCCGCAGCCTTCTGAGTAGCTGGGACTACAGAGACACGTTACCTCACCCAGCTAATTTTTAAAAACTTTTTGTCTAGCACCATGTCAAGAGCCCATTTCTAAGCCAGTCGCTAATAAAAATAATGAAATTATCATGGCTGGCTTAGACTGATTAAGATTCACCCCTGGGTTAGGGAGGGCCCCACCTCCCTAAAAGCACATCTTCCCTTGATAACCTGCACAAAACTCCGATTTTGTTCGCAAGGATGAATTGAGTGAGGAGGGCCACCAGCAGCGCCCCCACATCCTGCCACGCCAGCGAGGTTGTTCAGCTTCATTGTTTCTCCTTCCAGGCTCTGCCAACATAAATGACCGAAGCATGCTGGGAAAGCGCGACAGTGAAATGGCTGTCATTGTGCAGGATACAGAGACGGTTCCTTCAGTAATGGATGGAGAAGAGTACCAAGCTGGCCAGTTTGCCCAAGGACTTCGGCTACAGTGCTTTAGGTCAGTTCGCCCAAGTGTGTGTCTCTGATGCATTTCCACTGCAGCAGTCACCGGGACCTTGCCCTGAACTCACCCTGAGGACACAGGTCATCCTAGTTTCTTCTCTGTCTAAAACAGTGGATCCCAGAATATAGGATATATACCACCAGTCGGATGCGAAATGGCTTTAGGTGGAACATGAATATTTTTCATTTTAATAGCTTTTTGTTACTTTCATGTGCAGTAGAAAAAACTGCAGTGGTGTAGTTACAGCTCACTGCAGCCTTGAATTCCTAGGCCCAAGCAGTCCTCCTGCCTCAGCATTCGCGTAGCTGGGACTGCAGGCACTCATCACCACACCCAGCTAATTTCTAAAAATTTTTCGTAGAGACCAGGTCTCACTGTGTTGCCCAGGCTGGTCTCAAACTCCTGACTTTAAAAGCGATCCTCCTGCCTTGGCCTCTCAAAGCACTGGGATTATAGACGTGAGCCAATTAAATACTAGTCCTTAACTGATTTGGGACTAGACCAGGTCAATCTCTCCAGCTTCCATTTAAGTTTTTAAAATCAAGTTAATTCCAGTAATACAAGGATATAATAAAAATTATTGAAGGTAGAATAAAAATTAATTATTAAGGATATAATAAAAATTATTGAAGGATATGATAAAAATGATTGAAGGGTATGTTGGTGTCACATTTAGATGTGGGAACTTCTGTTCTCAGGCCTAAAATGACTCCAGGTGTCGAAGATACCTGATCTTTGGCAAGACGATGCAAGTTTTAAACAAATCTGTGGTAAAGCAGAGAGATACTGGGCTAGAAAGCTGGAGTTGTTTAGGCTGTGTGACCCTAAATGAGTCCTTCAGTCAAGTGTTACTTAGAATTTTCTAGGGCTGGGCTTTAACTATCCGCATCCCCTGTTGTCTATTCTCGTCAACAGAGTGGTCCTTCTAGAACCTTCTAGATCATGCCGCTCTTCTGCTCACTACTGTCCAGTGGCTTATGTTGCAGAGAACAAGTAACATAATCTCATCTCCTTTAGCTCTTTCCCTTGCTCCCTGCAGATACTCATTTCCCCACTGTCTGTGGAACACCCTGACCACTCTCCCAACTCTAGGTCTTTGCAGGAAGTCCACAATTTTGTGATTCTAGAACTGTATTTGCCATGACGCAATTTCGGTGTGGCCTTTATAGCGGGATGCAGCAGGTGGCCCCAGTGTAGTGAAGGTCAGTGCTTAATGCTGTTTCGGGAAGGGCACTGCACCGTAGCACTCTTGTTTTCTTTATGTGTTTATGGTCCCTTTTGGAAATTGGCTCACTTGCAGATGGGCACTTAGTGAGCACTTAACTCCCTGCAAAGGCAGAGGCCACTTCCCTCATTCCTACCAGTCCAGACTTTGGCTTCCAAGACCAGCATTAGCCTCAGTTCTAGAGACATTCATTCTGCTCTCTCTGTCCAAGTAGCTTAAAAAATCCATCCCTCAAAATCTGTCTGTCAATACCTTCTGTAAATACAACAACTTTCATTGGTGTATTTATTGTCTTTGTTACCACTTGTTTTGCCGGTAAGAATATTTTCAAACCATTGATAATTCAGTTATCTTCTAATGTGTATTTGTTTTGCTTAGCAGAGGAGAATTTAAAAATTGGTACCCTGCTGATTAACCCATTGATTGCCTACTGCAGCATATGTAACAGACAAATACTTCCTTTTGTAAGCTGGAATGTATGTTATCTCTTTTCAGTTCCACGAGAACTTAAGAATTCTCTTTAAAGTCATGAGTTTCTTTATAACTTTTTAAATATATAATAATTATGGCAGGTAGAAGTTTTTCATTACAGTACATTTTTATTGTACAAATTTGGCAAATACAGAAAACCAAGGAGAAAATTAAATTCATCTGTAATATCATCATCCTATGATGATGATTTTAACATTTGATATACGTCATACCCCTTTTTTCTATATATAGATATTAATATGCTCTATTTCTTTTTAAAAACAATTAGAATTTTGCAGGTCTACAATGTTTTTTACTATTTAAATAATGCTACACACGTTTTCCATGTCATCGAGTAGTCTATGTTAACAGCTACATTATATTTTATTGTATGTGTATGCTGTAATTCCTTTAATCCCTCATTAACAGATTTTTTTGCTGATTTAAAAAAATGTGTACCTTTGTAGATACCTTCTCGTTCACCTTCTTGTCTCCTTTGGTCCCTTCTTTTATCACTAGCAGTGTTTTAGAGGGCTTCTTCCTTCTATCTTGACTGTATTTAATCTTCATCAATTTGTTAGATTTCACATGGAATTTCATCATTTTAATTCACATTTCTTAGAGTTAAAAATGTGTTTTTTAGCCATGTATAATTGCTTTTTATAAATTGCCTAGCTTATTTGTGTCCTTTGCCCATTATATTGGAGGTTTAACTCTCTTTCCAAATTATTTTTATATAATTAAGGGGTACAGGTACAGTTTTGTTACGTGGATATGTTGTGTAGGGGTGGAGTCTGGGCTTTTAGGGTTACTGTCACCCAGATAGTGTACATTGTACCCATTAGGTAATTTCTCATCCTTCACTCCACCTCCTACCCTCTCACGCTTTAGAGTCCCCACTGTCAGTTACTCCACTCTGTACATCCACGTGTATGTGTTGTTTAGCTCCCACTTATAAGTGAGAACATTCAGTATTTGACTTTCTGTTACTTCATTTAGGAGAATAGCCTCCAAGTCCATGCATGATGCTGCAAAATATATGATTTCATTCTTCTTTATGGCTGAGTGGCGTTCTGTGGTGTGTGTGTGTGCGTCTGTGTGTTTCTGATTGTCTGCTGGAGGACACGTAGGTTGATTCCAACACTTTGCTATTGTGAACAGTGCTGTGATAAATGTACAAGCGCAGGTGTCATTTTCATGACACCTTGGGTAGATACCCAGTTGTGGGATTGCTGTATTGAATGATAGTTCTATATTTAGCTCTTTGAGAAATCATACTGTCTTCCATAGAGGTTATACTAATTTATATTACCACCAACAGTGCATATGCCTTCCCTTTTCTCCACATCCTCACTAACACCTGTTGCTTTTGACTTTTTTAATAATAGTCATTAGATTGGTGTGAGATGGTATCTTACTGTGGTTTTAATTTGCATTTATCTGATAATTAATGATGTTCAGCATTTTTTAAAAGTTTTTTGGCTGCTTGAAGAATGTCCATTCATTTACTTTTGCCTACTCTTTAATGGGGTTATTTTTGTTTAATTTTCTTTTAATGATTTATAAATATTTTAAATACGTGTAGGATACTAACTCCTTTGTCATATGTGTTACAAATTTGGTTTGCCCATTGCCTTTAGAGCATCTTTAGAGTATTTGGGGGAAATATTTTAATTCTTATTAATCTAATCAATCTGTTTTTTTTTCCTCCCCTGCCTTTTCCTATATGCTTAGAATAGCTTCCCCAGTGTAAGATAAAACAATTACTTACATTTTCTCCTGGTGCTTGTTTGACTTTACTTTTAGCAATGAACGTCTGCAGTGTATCTGAATGTAAGAAGTGAGGTTGGAGCCCTGACTTTTTTTTCTCAGCTAACCAGCAGATCTGGAACCATCTGATATGCAGTAGGACTCTTGGCCTCTCTTATCCACAGTCCCCCTTTAAGATACACTGAAGCTGTCTATTCTGACTTCTCGCCAGTCTGTTATGTCATATTGAAAGTCTGTTTACTTGCCTGCCAGTGTGATACCATGTTAATTGTTATGGCTGCACATTTTAATATTACTTTTTGCCATATGACTTCTTCAAATTAGAATTCTTTTTCAAAACAATCTTGGCTATTCATAAACATTAGTTCTTCCACATGGACTTCAGAATTGTTTACTCAAGGCCGCGCATGGTGGCCCATGTCTATATTCCAGCACTTTGGGGGAGCCGAGGTGGGCAAATCACGAGGTCAGGAGATTGAGACTATCCTGGTTAACACGGTGAAATCCCATCTTTACTAAAAATACAAAAAAAAATCCAGGTGTGGTGGCAGGTGCCTGTAGTCCAAGCTACTCTGGAGGCTGAGGCAGGAGAATCGCTTGAACTGAATCGCGCCACTGCACTCCAGCCTGGACGACAGAGCGAGACTTCGTCTCAAAAAAAAAATTGCTTACTCAAGTTCTTTCAAATTCATACTAGTTTTTAAAAATTGGAATTATAGCAGATTTACAGATTAAGAAAACGAATTGGCACCTTTATAATATTGAGTTATCTTGTTGAAGAACAAGGTATGGGCTTCAATTTATATGAATATTTTATTCTTTGATAAAGCTTTGGGTTTTCATTATTGGGGGGAGGAAGATTATTCTATGGTAAATAATTCATTATTTTTTTTCTTTTTTGCTGATTTTATACTTACAATAACTTTATTTCTAGGTGCTTTCTTTTTCTCTGCATTTTTCAAATTGGGTTAAAGAGGCAATTGTTCTTAATTATTTTCACTTTGCCCAATGGCAAGCACAGATAACATATTAAAAAGCAGCACAAAACCTTGTGTCAATATTTCCTCTTTTTATTAGGAAACATTCCCAAAGATAAATATTGTGGCCTAGACTACAACCTTTTTTTTCACTTAAAAAAATATAGCTTCACTCCATTTTCCATCTGGGCTATTTTAAAATAGAGAGACACATTTCAACGTGAAATCAATTCTAAATAGAGACAGAATCAAGCATGCACTAAATTCCACAGCTATGAGCTGAACAGTTCAAGTCCTAGAAAATTATCCAAACTTTGCAGATATAACCATCACTCAAGAGAAACCACTGTCCACACAGTTAGGGCTCAGAATCATTTGAAGTGATGGATATGAGGAATGGAAAGTACAGAAAGTCCCACTTTCTGTGATGAATAAGCAAATATTAAATAATTTTCATTAACTACATCAACATAAAATCAAACTAGTTTTTTTTTCTCAAACTTTAGTCCTCAAAAGAACACCCACAGTAGTTCATATTATTTTTACTCTGCATTTAATATAAATCTCTTATAATTAAAATACGGACATGGAAAATAATGTATGGCCTATTTTAGACTTATTTAAATACTTTCTCTCTTTTTTTTTTTTTTGAGTTGGAGTCTTGCTCTGTCACCCAGGCTGGAGTGCAGTGGTGCTATTTCAGCTCACCGCAACTCCCACCTCCCAGATTCAAGTGTCATTCTCTGGCCTCAGCCTCCTGAGTAGCTGGCATTACAGGCATCTGCCACCACACCCAGCTAGTTTTTGTATTTTTTAATAGAGATGGGGTTTTACCATGTGGGGCCGGCTGGTCTCAAACTCCTGACCTCAGGTAATCCACCCGCCTCGGCCTCCCAAAGTGCTGGGATTACAGGCTTGAGCCACCGCTCCCGGCTGAAATACTTTTTCTACAAACAAGCCCTTACCTGATAGTTTCATGGACACATTGGCTTATCTCTTGCTTTAATTTAAAAGCAAAGTCACAGAAAAACTCTCTCTGCTCAATTTTCAGCTCCTCAAATCTGGCCCAAATCAAAGGTATTATAATAATTGACTTACTGTCATCATTTGTACTGTCATTCACATTTGATGCAGTACAATTTTGCTTTGGGTCTCAATTAGCAGCCAATGTCTATGTGCAAACATCTTTTAAATCTTTTTATAAAAAAAGCTATTCTCATGTAGTCTGAAGGAGGCATTATTTGAAGTGGAAGCAGAACTTTGAGGTTATAAAATAATCCTAGAAAGCCTACAGTGCCAGATCCATTAAATTTTTTACATAGTGAAGAAGTGCAGACTAAAACTAAAATGAGTGTCCTTTAATATCTACAGACTTGAACTTTTCAGGAGAGATAATGTTGGAGAAAACTGGGAGAATACGCATGCTTAATAGTGTATGTTTTGGCATAACCTTTCTTAGAAGTAATTTGCATATTCTCTGACCCAAGAATTTTAGTTCTAGAATTTCTTCTAATAATCATAGAAATTCACAAAATAATATATGATGAATAAACTATGTTCATTGTAACACTGTTTATAATAATGAAAAATTGGAAATTACCCAAAAGTCCATAATAAAATAACTGGTTTGATAAATTTTACATGATGGGAAACTCTGCAGCAATTAAAATGATTATGTAAATTTATGTTTATTTAAATATAAAGAGGGTAACAGTATAATGACGTACAGTTGTTAAATCTGGTGGTCAATTCTTATCTGAATTGGACAGTTCTCCTTGACGTACTTCTTTATATGGTTTTAGGATCCCACATCCTCTGGCTTTACTCCAGCCTTGCTGTTCCTCCTCCTCTCCCCTCCCCTCCTGTTGCTGTTCACCTGATCCTCTTCTCTGTCTATACTCACTTATTTGCTGAACGTGGAAAAAAACATACAGCCCGTGAGCATGTGCATGAGGACAGTTCTCAGATTTATATCTCCAAACAAGCCTCCTCTCCCAAGCCCCGGTTCCATTTATCTACTGCCTACTTAGCACTGCCACTTGCATCTTTAATAGATGTCGCAACAGGCTCAAAATTGAATTCCTGACCTCTCACAAACCAACTCTACCCACAGAATTACCTATCTCAGCCGAAGGCGACTACAGCTGTACGTTATTGCTCAAGACAAAAGCCTTTCAGCCATCTTTGATGCCTCACACCCTACATTTTTGACACACCCTACATTCACTCTATCAGTAAAACTTGCTGACTCTCTCTTCATCCCCACTGCCCCCAGGCCCAAGGCACCATCATATCTCACCTGGATTATGGAAGTAGCTCCTCAGTGGGCTCCCTGTTTCAACCCTTGCCCCCCAGAGTCTGTTCTCAATACAGCAGCTGTATTTTAATATGGAGGTCAGATCCTGTCACTCCTCTGCACTGATGTCTGCAGTCTCCGTTTCACTTAATATAAAAGCCAAAGCCCTTACAAGGCCAATTTTCCTATTGCTCTTTCCAGATAGCACAGGTCTTCTTGGTATTATTTCAGCCTATCAAGCACGTGGGAAAAGGGCTTTGCCCTAAATTTGAGTTCTAGCTCAGTTACTGGTGTGCCTCCAGACTTTAGTTTCCCATCTACAGAATGAGACTCATCTGTCTCATCTACCACACAGATTCAGCTGGAAGTGCTTTTCAATCCTAAAGCCTTCTCTAAGTACAAGGGCCACTGTGATTTTCAAATATCACTCCTGAAACTTGTCTCGTTTGCTTGAGAGCTTTTTTTTTTTTAATGTCTAGTCCCCTGTTTATGTATGGCCAATTCAGACAATATGTGGTTTCTTTTATGTCAGGCATTCTGAGAATATATATATGTGCAAATTCTTTGAGAGACCGTGACCTGGGTACTATCATGTATTATATCTATCCCTATGTATGCAAATATATATATATGTAGTATATCCCTATGTATGCAATATAATATATATTATATAACATATTTGCATACATAGGGATAATATATATAATATATAATATATTAATATTAATATAATATATAACACATATGTTAATATATATTAATAATATATAATATTAATATGTAATATAATTAATAATAAAATATAATATAATATTAATATATTATATATTATTAATATGTAATGTATTATTAATATTATCAATATATAATAAATACATATAATTATAATATATAATTAATAATATTAAATATAAACATAATGATATATATTAATATATAATTATATATAAT
>CM052664.1:61587547-61600047 GCA_028533165.1 Leontopithecus rosalia | reverse complement strand
AATGTGACCATGAAGATCTGGTGGTCCTTAGAATAAGGTTCTCCCAGTGTTTCTTTTAACTAACCCTATAAAACACCCATCTATGTCAGCTGCCTATTGTCAGAGTAATGTTGCTTGACAATTTCAAAATCCAGCAGCTTTCAATACCAGACCTCTATTCTTGCTTGTGTATCTGTGGATTGGCTAGAGGTCTGCCGATCTAGGCTGAGTGTGAGTCCAGAACTGTTTCATGTGGCCTCTCTCTTACTCCCCCTTGGACCACCAGGCTGACCAGAATATTTTCTTCTCATAACCATGACAGAAACAAAGATGGCAACTGAAAACACAAACGCCCCTTAAGGACCAAGCCTGGAACTGCTACAAGGTCCCTCTGCTTGCATCCTATTGGCCACAGCAAGCAAAATATTCAAACCCAACATCAATGCCTCTAGTGGAGGAATTTCAAAGCCACATGGCAATGGCTGTGCCTACAAGGCTATAAAAACTGGAGCCGATAAGTCAGTATACAAAAATGTCTAACACTGTTGCTATTCCCTTACTTACAGTATATAGCACCAAGTCAATACTCTCTGATTTTCTGTAAGATACCTGAAGAACTCTGAACCCATCTGTATTTCTTTATTTGCTTAATGGAGCTGCATCCTTCTGGTGACACAAGCACATCTAACAACCTGCTTCTTCCTCAGATTCTGGTTTTCCTCAACAGAAAGATTTCTGGAACTCGTTCTGACTTCGGCCTTCTTAATTTACCGCTTGGGTGAATATAAAGGCAGTTCATGGAAGATTCCATGCACTAGATTAAATAGGTGCCTTTGATTTCTCTTGGGGAAAAATTCCCTGATTTAAATATTTTTAAATATGCTGTTTTATTATTTCAGATATTATGGTTTTATTGAATCTTTGATATATTTGCTTTCAACAGAATATCAATCTCATTCCTTTGTTTTCTCAGAGGCTTAATATGGTTCTGGCTGTGTATTCCTAACTACAAATTAGGGTGCATAGGCTGAGAAGGAGCCTTTTTAAAATTGGCAATTACTGCATTTGACATATTGCCTATACAGATAATTTGTATTCTTCATATTTCCTCTCATGAGGTATTAAATTTTGATTAAACCCAAGGACCTCTGACTGTCATCCTTTAATAGGGAGAACTCTGTGGAGTCCTAGACAACATTTTTCCATGCAAAGTGAGTCAGTAACCTATCATGCTAATTGGTCCAGTGTGGACCCACTTAAGTCCTAACCACTCCCTTGGGATTTGCACTAAATCTTTCTACGAGCCTACAACATTTTGGGTGATAAGCAGTATTTTTTAATAAGGTTCCACTTCCACAAACATTTTATCACCTCTAAAGAAAATGTATACTTTTGTTTGCCAGAATCTTGGGCCAGAAACATCCAATGAAATGATGTAAGAGGTTCTCAGAAATAACAGAAGTCAACATCACTGTTTCTTGGTATCTCAAGCACAATCCAATCTTACAAAAATAACATCAGAACTCAATGGGTGCCAGGCCGTATGCTAAGTGCTTTCCATAAGGTATCTTAGCAAATTCTCACAACAGCCTTGTGCGATAGGTATCATGGCCTCCTGGGATACCGATGAGAAATTTGACCTCACAGTCTTAATAAATATTAGCAGAGCCTGGATTTGGACTCAAATGCATCTGACCACATAGTTTATTTTTCACTTTGAAATGTCCCCTTCACCTCTGTCGTCATGATTTGGAGAGATCATAATGGTACTCCAATCTCCAACCTCAGATGTGGTACCAAAGTCTGCATTAGCTACATAGTGTATTGATCCAACATTAAGAAACTCTTTAAAAACTGTCATCAAATGCTGCTAAACCATCAGAGAAAATCCTGAATAATTTTCCCCATGCTTCTTCTGTGTTTCTGTAAGAATATGACTCCAAGAACTCCTTGGTTCCTGGGTACACATTGAATGAGGGCCCAGGATCCGGATGCCTTTCCCTTAGGCATCTCCTGATTGTTTATTCTATTTTTTCTCCTCAATACACATAATTTATATATAATCACTCTTCTTCCACACGTTTTATTCACTGCCTTGTTTATTTTATTCACTGCCCCATTTACTAATTAAAATGTCTGGCTTAGTACAACTTCCATCCAAATACTCATAGCAACATGTTTCAAAGTAACAAAAAACTGGAAATAATCCAAATGTCTATCAACTGGTGAATGGACAAATATAACTGGGATATAATGGACAAATATAACTGGAAATATAACAAGGGAACACTACTCGGCAATCAAAAGGAATGAAATGCTGATAAATGCTACAACATGGATAAACCTCAAAAATATTATGCTAAGTGAAGAAGCCAGATGCAAAAACACCCCACACATTTTATTATTCCATTTATGTGAAATTCCAAGAAAAAGCAAATCTATGGAGACAGAAGTCTGGTGACTTCACGGGGCTGAGTGAGAATGGGGATTAACTATAAAAGAGACAGAACCTTTGTTGGCACAGTGGCTCATGCCTGTAATCCCAGCACTTTGGGAAGCCAAGGCGGGCAGATCACTTGAGGTCAGGAGTTCAAGACCAGCCTGGCCAAGATGACAAAACCGTGTCTCTACTAAAAAATACAAAAATTAGCCCAGCATGGTGGTGGGCGCCTGTAATCCCAGCTACTTGGGAGGCTGAGGCAGGAGAATTGCTTGAACCCTGGAGGCGGAGGCTGCAGTGAGCCAAGATCATGCCATTGACCTTCAGCCTGAGTGACAGTGAGACTCTGTCTCAAAAAAAAAAAATGAAAAAAATGAATCTTGTTGGGGGGATAAAAATGTTCTAAAACTGGACTATGGGGATGGTTGCACAACTCAGTAAATTCACTAAAAATTATTGAACCGTACATTTTAAATTAGTTAGTTTTAGAGTATATAAATTGTACCTAAAGAAAGTTGTTTAAAAAATAATCGATCCATGGATAATAATTCTTGGTCACATAAAAAATTGATAAAATTCTTTGGACAGCAAGTAAGCTGATAAATGGATTTTCTATCAGTACACATGTATAATTATTTGAATATCAAATTGGATATTAAAACTTAAGTGCTTTGAAAACTGAAAAATGGTTGATTGGTGAATTAGGTTCAATGGTGAATGAAAATTATCTCATTCTGTCCTCTAGGTGGTGCTAGAATCTAAAATTGAGCAGCCCCATGGTAAATGTGGCGGCTTTGTACAAAATTACCTTTCTTTAATAGATGACATCCCTAAAGGGAGTTTTCAGTCCAACTGACTTGTAGTCTAGAGCCTTCTCCTATATTAACCTTAGGATAACAGACATCTAACTTCAGTTCCAGTCTTCTAGCTATACTGATAATTTTTAAACTTTTTGTATGGTTTCCTTTGTCCTGTTGAGCCATTCATCATCCATTTATTTCCACTTTAGCTTCCATCAAATTTACACTTCTTTTTAATTGACTTTTATATACTCTTAGTACTTAACTGGGGATGAGGGAGTTGATTTGTCAAGCCATTTGTAAAATCAAAAGAAACCCACATATTGGGAGGCCAAGGCAGGCAGATCACTTGAGACCAGGAGTTTGAGACCAGCCTGGGCAACATGGCAAAACCTGTCTCTACTAAAAATACAAAAAATTGGCCAGGCATGGTGCCACGCACCTGTAGTCCCAGCTATTCAAGAGGCTGAAGCAGAAGGAATGCTTGAACTCGGGAAGTGGAGGTTGGAGTGAGCCGAGATGGTGCCAGTGCACTCTAGCTTGGGTGACTGAGTAAAGCCCCGTCTCAAAAACAACAACAACAACAGAAAAACCAAACATAGCAAACAATGGCCACATCAGTGAAGAAATTCATCTGAAGGACCCCAGCCTGCCCCTGCCATCTGTTGGTGGTAGGAACAGCTGATGTGCTATTACTTTGCTGTGTGGTGTGCAGTTTTAAATGTAAGAAAGTTCATGCATAAAAAGTTGTAATAAGAGCTTTGGTACCAGGTTCAGGACTTCAATGTGAGCCTAGCCTTATTCATCTACCAAATAAATACATAAATAAATAACCCATAGATTTTTAGACTGTCTTTTCGCCCTTCATCTGATGGTTTCTAAAAGCATTTGAATCAAGTAGGAGAGCTGAGAGTCCACAGCACAAGGCCTACTGGCCCTTCTGTACAGCAAGAACTTAAAGCGTTATTATCTGAGCCACTGAGCTTCCACTGGAATCTAATGAGTGGCAGGGCTGGTCCTTCAAGGGAGTGGGAAACTGGAAGTTTGTGTCTCATGATGTATCTTGCAAAAGGAAGTATACAGAGCAGCATGCAAAGATGCATTGAAGAGTTGCGCAAACAAACAGCTCGCTACTGAAAATTCCTCACTGGCGAAAGTACTTTTGCACAAGGGGAAGGGTTTGAAAAACAGCTCTTGCCTCCTGGATTCCTTTCTGTGGTGGAAACAAATCAGCTTTTAAAATACAATACCATAGTGGTTTTAAACAGTGGTATTTAAGCAGCATGGAAATAGCCTATGAGAAATTAATGCAAAATCAATTCAGGCACATAATTTACATCTGCTGTGTTACCCAGAATGGCTCTCTTCTATAACTGGAAATCTATGGACCTAATTCTGGGATGACTGGAAGGAGTTTTATTATCTTCTGGGATGTGGCCGAACAATCTGTCACCAGGAGGGAAAACCTGTAACCCTTAAGGGACGGCAGAAGCTCGGGCTCTGTTGTTAGAACAAACATACTCTTAAAATTAACAGCCAACAAAATAGGTGGTGTTCATGGGTCTAGACCTTTAAATCCAGCCCGGTGTCCAAACTCGCAGCCTTTCTACACCCATCAGTTTCTGTCGTTCCTAAATATAGTCCACGAGCTGTTTCTGCATTGAGAGTTGACGGTGAATGTCTAGAGGAGACACAAACTCATTGCTGTGCTGGACCTGGCATCCTGGCTTCTCACTGAATCAGCCGGCAAACAGAAAGCCCGCAGTGGGTCTTCCTCTGTTTCCCATCCCCGCCCTGGGCATGATGCTGACTCAGTTCATCAAAACCATGTGAGTTAATTTGCATAAAGTACATTTCAAGTTCACAGTTTCTAAAGTAATTATAACGAAAGAGAACAAGCAGCAGCATCCCAGGAGAGGGAGGGGAATGAGAAAAAGATGACCTCAGGAAGTCTTGGGAAGTTGTTACTTTCAATAAAAGGGAATTTCAAGGACTAGGAAGTGGGTAAGCCAGTCAAATGCCACAGGGTATATGAGTAAGATAAGGACTCCATGTGCCCATTGGGCTCAGCCTTGAGGGCGGCACTTTGGGATACAGTTGTGTGAAGTGAGAGGGGAAGCGGGGGGTTGAACGATGAGATGAACAGACAAACGCTGCCTTCTCTTGTGAAGAGAGATGGGAGGGGCATTGCCATGTGGAAGCAATAAATAAGAGAGAATATTTTTTATATTGCAAACTTTGTTATAACACTGCATGCCTCTATCCAGTGCTGAAATCAAAGACTGGGAATTCTAATCTTGCCTGAGGCACCATCTTCTGGTGAATGGCACACAGTAAGGCTTTGATACATATTTGTAGGAGGAAGGACGTCAGCACTCTTGGAACTGCCCATATGCAGCTCATGTTGAAAGCAGCAGTACTTTTTAATCAGATTGAAAGATTTCCACCCTCTTCTTTTTTAAGGTTTTGCAGGTCTCAGTTGTGTGACCTGGGACTAGTTGCTTCACTTCTCTGGGCCTCAACTTCTTCATGTATAAAAGTGTAAAAGTGCATGGTTTATGTACACATAAGAATGCATACGGCCGTGTGCAGTGGCTCATGCCTGTATTCCCAGCACTTTGGGAGGCTGAGGTGGGAGGATCGCAAGGTCAGGAGTTTGAGACCAGCTTGGCCAACATGGTGAAACCCCATTTCTACTAAAAAAAATACAAAAATTAGCTGGGCGTGGTGGTGCGTGCCTGTAATCCCAGCTACTCAGGAGGCTGAGGCAGGAAAATTGCTTGAACCCGGGAGGCAGATGGCAGTGAGCCAAGACTGTGACACTACACTCCAGCCTGGGCAACAGAGCAAGAATCCGTCTCAAAAAAATAAAAAGAAAGAAAGCATAGTTCAGATTAAGCAGATTACACTATTTGTTATTATTATTATTTGTTATCCTGGATCAAGGGGAAACAAGTATTATCTGTACTATAAATCCAAATAACTTGCAAAATATTTTTGTCCAAGGAGAAGAGTTTAAAAAAACAGCTCTTGCCCGTGTGCAGTGGCTCACACTTGTAATCCCAGCACTTTGGGAGGCCGAGACGGGTGGATAATGAGGTCAGGAGATCGAGACCATCCTAGCCAACATGGTGAAACCCCATCTGTATTAAAAATACAAAAATTAGCTGGGTGTGGTGGCACATGCCTATAATCTCAGCTACTGGGGAGGCTGAAGAAGGAGAATCACTTGAACCAGGGAGTTGGAGGTTGCAGTGAGCCAAGTTTGTGCCACTGCACTCCAGCCTGGGCAACAGAGCAAGACTCTGTCTCAAACCCAGCCCACCCCACCTAAACAAGAAAACCCCAGCTCTTGCCTCCTGAGGTCCTTCCCGCGGTGAAAACAAATTAGCTTTTAAAATCTAGTACCATAAAACATATTTTTAAATGCCAAATATAATATCAAAAATGTTTTTAAAAAATAAAATGAGTCTACAGTGATGGCTTGCCTAAGTGTGCTTGTGAAGGAAAGAAAGCACAGCATCATGTCGGGTCACAGCAGCCCACCTGTATCAGGGATGTGTGACTCTGGAGGGCTGGGTGAGGAGACAGCTCTCCTGTACCAAGGCGGCCATGGCATCATGTCGGGTCACAGCAGCCCACCTATATCAGGGCTGTGTGGCTCTGGAGGGCTGGGTGAGGAGACAGCTCTCCTGTACCAAGGCGGCCATGGCATCATGTCGGGTCACAGCAGCCCACCTATATCAGGGCTGTGTGGCTCTGGAGGGCTGGGTGAGGAGACGGCTCTCCTCTACCAAGGCGGCCATGGCTCATGGCCATGGCCGTGGCCGGATGGGGCGACAGCCTCCATGCTGCAGGAAAGCCCAGAGGGAGGGCCTGGGTGTGTGCAAGCCCAGAACAGGCCTCTGGCAGCGCTCCATGAGATCTTGACCAACTCAGTGAGATCCTGACCAACTCCAAGCCAGACAGCCCCTTGGGCCAGTCATCTGTCCTCTCCAGGCCTTGGCTTTCTCCCTGTAAATGGACATGGCACTGGATGAGCTCTACAGCTCAAACTTGTGATTGACAACTGTCTTCAATCCTACAAACTAACAATCCTACAAAATATCTCAGTATGAGAGAGGGACCCTGTAAAAGAAATGCACTAGGAGTTCATTGGTATATAGTGAGACAGAAAAAGACATTTATGCAGGTGTGTGAATATAAGGAAATGCAAGAACACTGAGAGGACCCGGGCAAGCCCGTGGGGGAGCCTCCAGGCTGTACGCCTCTGTCACGCTGAGTGTACCTATGATGAGGTGAACTGAGGGGTTTCTTAGGAAGTGCCCCAAAATGAGAGAGAGTGGCAATCTTACAGAAGCAGGCTGTCCATGGCATAGAAGCAGGGGTGCCCAGAGGTTACTGCCCTGCCTTGGGAGTCGGGCAGGTCTGGGTTGAAATTGTGGCCTCATTGCTGAGCTTGGGTAAATCGCTCAACTTCTGACCCTCAGCTACTCATCTACCAAATGTGGTTAATAATAAGGCCTGCCTCCATGTATACCTATGTAACAAACCTGCACATCCTGCACATGTATCCCAGAACTTATAGAAAACTTTGAAAAAAAGAAACAAATAATAAAAGGGCCTGCCTCAAAGGGCTGATGGGAGGATTTGAGGAGATAAGGCAGGGTCGCCATGTTGGGCCCACAATGGCCGCTTTTTCCTTAAGTCGGCAACTCTAGCCCCTGCCATCCTCTACTTTTGTCCTTCACTGAAAAGCAACATTTCTAAACAGTTACTTCCAATTCCTGATGTTTCATCAGCTTCTAGGCAGAGTAGCAATTCCCTTCCATGTTCCCACAAAGATCCAGGATCGAAGTAGGGGAGGGGTTGGTGATAAAATTGTTTTTCTTCTTTCTAAAGGTCAGAGAGTAAGTTCATGTCTCTCTCACTGGTTTCTCTTTGACTCATCTTAGTGTCTGATGCAAATTATGCATTTCCTGTCTCCTCTTTTTCTGAAAAATGGGCTTTATTTCATCATTTTCCCTCCCTGCCTTTCAGCACAACCTCACAGTTTTAAGACCTACAATCTATAAACGGCATTCAAACGTTCTGCTTCCGATTTTGTCTTTCAGGAGATATTCTAGATTCCATTCTAGAATACTTAGAATAGTAAGGAATGGGGGAACTCGTTCTGCAGTGGTATGGTTGGAGAACAATACCACAGAGCCGAGGTTCTCAATTTGGGTGATTTTGCCCCCGAGGGGACATGTGCCAATATCTGGAGACATTTTTGGTGATCACAATCAGCGGAAGGAGGATGCTAACGGCATCTAGTGGGTAAAAGCCAGGGATGCTGCTAAACATTTTGTATTGCACGGAACAGCTCCATGAGGAAGAACTGTCTGGCCTCAAATGCCAACAGTGCCAAGGTTGAGAAACCCTGCCATAAAGGATCTCAACGTGTGGACTGTCCTCAATCACCTTTTCTCTTTCCTTTTACATTGTCGTCCTTAGTTTCAGTTCTCATCCTCTCCTCCCTCATCCAGACTCTCCTCCCTCTCTGCTATAATTTTTTCTACTCCTTCCCCTTCTTACTAAGTTCTTTTTAATTCTCCCTACCTTCTGCTCTGTCACTGTTCAGTGTTTCTTTCAGATGTTGCCATTGTTTTCCAGTTAGTGACCCTCCTTCAAAATTCCCAGCCTTTGGAATATACTCTCCAAGTTGCCATTCCAGCTTGGTCACTAAGTAGCCGGGGAGCCTCTTGGGCCAGTCATCTCACCGCTCCAGGCCTTGGCTTTCTCCCTGTAAATGGACATGACACTGGCTAAGCTCTACAGCTCCAACTTGTGATTGACGACTGTCTTCAATCCTTCAAACTAACACCCCTACAAAACATCTCAGTGTGAGAGAGGGACCCTGTCAAAGAAATTCACTAAGAGTTTACTGGTATACAGTAAGAAAGGAAAAAGACATTTATGCAGTTTGTGAATATATGGAAATTTAATCCTGCTAGGGCAGTTGAAGTTAAGGTAAAATAAGCAGGTGGCTAACATTTTCAAAGAAATCTATGGAAAAGTTAAATGAGCTAAAACAATATTGATTGCAGCAGTATTTATAATAATAATAATTGGAGACAATATAAATAGCCAACAATTGGAAATTGAGAAAAAAATGTTCATTATTTATATGATGCAATATCATGCAGCCATTAAAAATGATAATGATTATATTATTGATAACATGGATAATGCTTACATTCAGGTCAAAAATTATATGTAGTATATATGCATATTTACTCATATTCGTATTTGGTAAAAAAGAATATCATGACCTATAGTGAATATATTTATTTAAATTAAATAATTTTGTCTTTTTTTACTTCGCAGGCAATACATGTTTATTTGCAAATAATTTAAAAAGTTCAGATAAGAAAAGGAAAAAAAAAATTATCTGTAATTCTGCCACCAGCGTTAACCCCTGATAGATGATTCTCCTTTGCATTCATTGAAATAAAATGGGCCGAAACTGCTTTTGTGAGCTCCATTTTTTTCCTTCTCATTAAATAGTCCTCTGCAAGGGCATTTACTTTAGTTGCACAGTATTCCTTTGTATCTGTACTGGATTTACCTTGAAGATTGGAGTGGTAAAGAAACTTTTTAAAACTGGAGAATATCAGTTCACAGTCAGCAACCTGGTGGACCTGAACTATTGTTGCTTCTCTTCATTAGTAATCAAGGACTCAACATAAAGCAGAGACTTCAGTAATGTTGGCTTGTTAGCTCCTATCATAGAACCATACATTGGCCAGTTTGGGTGGGGACAAAGGAAGGGAAGACCTTTCCCTCCCACTCCACCTCCCTATTAATGGGTGAATAGGGGCTTGACCTTCCCACTAACCTATAACCTATATGTTGGGTTTGATCAGCCCAGAGCAAGAGAATAACCTGTGTGTGTCCCCACTCTCCTCCAGTCTACCCCTCACTTCCTCCCTCCATCTGGGTGAGCTGAAGGGGCTGCCCTTTTCCTAAACCCTTTCTCCAGAATGTTGCGGGGAGGGGCTCCAGGCCCTGTTTGCCATCAGGTTCCCATGACACAGGCTCAGTCTGAGATGTTTCTCCCTCTGTGATTCACTGCCAAGTCTGCATTCTGCTTTCATGTCTGGGGATATTATGATACCAGATTTATCTGGTTAAAGAAAAAATGCTTACTGGCTCATTTCTTTACTGGGGCACAAGACCTACTCTGAAAATCCTCTGAGGTTCATAGGAGGCTTATCTCCAGGATCAAAGCCTCAAGCCCCTCAAGGATGACTGCTCTGGTCAGGCCCACCTGGTCACAATAAAATTCTAACCGGAGTCAAAACTTTCCTTTTATTCCATGCCTCTGCCCTCTGAGTCCCTGTCCCATCCCTTCCCAGCAGGCAGAAAATACCTGACAAACTAATTTTCCCATGTTCTTTGGAGAGTCAACACCATGGCATTTGTAAAGAGAGGTATAAAAGGGCAATGCTTCATCCAGACACATGACATCCAAAGACGTGACTCTGGGGCTTTGGGTGTCCCTGAGGAGCTGTTTGACCAACAAGTGTTTCCACAGCTTTCTGCTGGGGATGCACCCACTTCATTCCTACCGGAAGGGTTGGAGCGGGGAGGAAACCAACATCCATTGAGCCCCGCAATGTGCTGGGCATGGTCCCAGGTGCTTTCCATGTTTATTCCTCATAACGCTGTTCACAAGGCACTGTTATCTCAATTTTAATATAGAATCACTGAGACTTCAAAAAGTCTTCCTTGGCCCAAGGGGCACGGTCAGAATTTGAACCCAGGCTGTTGATTCCAACACGACACCATAACCATCCCATAAGACAAGGACTTGTATATTTTTAAGGGAAAAAAAGTGAGTGAGGCTAAATTAGAGACCTTCTGTGCTCTGGCTTCTCTGTTAACACAATGTCTTTGCATGCAGTAAGCATCTTTAACAGAGCCCTTTGCCCCAGGCATTGCGGATGCTATAAATTAAAAGGACAAGAAAAGTCTCCTCCAATCCACGTGTGTTGGTTCCGGTTATTGTCTCTTCTGTCTTCCTTGCCCCTTTGCGGTTGCTTCTGTTCAGTCACAAGGGTGAGCCACAGAGCACCTGTAGCAGAGTCCCCAAGTGTGGTCCCCAGTCCAGCAACCTTGTCATCTCCTGGAAGCATGTTGGAATTTGATTTCTTAGTTCCACTCGAGACCTGAATCAGAGATTTGGAGAGCCCAACCCACAATCTGCATTTTAACAAGCACTCCAAGTGATTCTGATGTGCTAACGCTTGAGAACCACTGACCTAGAGAATGTCATTGGCAGAAATCCTTGGCTCCATGCCCCCCTTGCCATGAAGTTTGTTGCTAAGCTGTGAGAATTCTGCCTCTACCTCCTAGTTGGGCTGTCATTGTCCTACTTCAGGCCCTGCTGACTCCTACCTGCACGGCACCAGCAGCCGCCCCTGTCTCATGCCTCAATTTCTCCCGGTCCATGTCACCTTCTGATACAACGTCAACTCTCTGCTCTGATGTTGTCATGCAACTGTTGGAATAAAAGTCCAACTGCTTAGCTTGATATTCAAGATCCTCCAACATATACATCCAGCTTTCATTTTTAATCTTATTTTGAAGTCACACAACACTACTCACTGTTTGCCACGGATTTGAACTTTCTCACTCTGGGCCTGGAATTGCTTCCCGTTCATCTCTACACATCATTTAGGATCCAGCTCAAAGACTTCTCCATGAGTCCTGTTTGATCCTTCAAACTACAGAATCCCTCCCCTCCCCTCCCCTTCCTCCTCCTCTGCTTCCTCCTCCTCTTCTTTGTCACGTCTTCTTCTTCCTTCTCCTCCTTCCTCTTCCTCTTCTTCCTTCTTCCTTCTTCCTCCTCCTCTTCTCCTTCTTCCCTCCTCCTTCTTCCTCCTCCTCCTCCTTCCTCCTTCTCCTTCTTCCTCCTTCTTCCCTCCTCCTACTTCTTCCTCTTCTGCTTCTCCTCCTCCTCCTCTTCCTCCTCCTTCTTATTCTTCCTTCTCCTCTTCCTCCTTCTTCTTCTTCCTTCTCCCCTTCCTACTCCTCCTTCTTCTTCCTCCTCTTCCTTCCTCCTCCTCCTTCTTCCTCCTTCTCTTCTCTTTCTTCTTCCCTCCTCCTACTTCTTCCTCTTCTGCTTCTCCTCCTCCTCCTCTTCCTCCTCCTTTTCTTCCTTCTCCTCTTCCTCCTTCTTCTTCTTCCTTCTCCCCTTCCTACTCCTCCTTCTTCTTCTTCCTCTTCCCTCCTCC
>CM052664.1:61564452-61587447 GCA_028533165.1 Leontopithecus rosalia | reverse complement strand
TTCCTCTTCTTCTTCCTCCTTCTTCTTCCTCTTCTTTTTCCCTTCTTCTCCCCCTCCTCCTTCTTCTTCCTCCTTCCTTCTTTCTTCCTCCTCTTCTTCCTCCTCCTTCTTCCTCTTCTTCCTCTCCCTCTTCTTTTTTCCCTTCTTCTTCCTCCCCTACTCCTCCTCCTCCTCCTTCTCCCTTCGTCCTTCTTCCCTCTTTCTCCTCCTCCTCTTCTTCTCCTCCTTCTCCTTCTTCTCCTTCTTCTCCTTCTCCTTCTCCTTCTCCTTCTCCTTCTTCTCCTTCTTCTCCTTCTTCTTCTCCTTCTCCTTCTCCTTCTTCTTCTACAGAGTTTCACTTTTGTTGCCCAGGCTGGAGTGCAATGGTATGATGTCATCTCACTGCAATCTCTGCCTCCTGGGTTCAAGCGATTCTCCTGTCTCAGCCTCCTAAGTAGCTGGGATTACATGTGTGCACCACCACGCCTGGCTAATTTGTATTTTTTCAGTAGTGACTGGGTTTCACCAGGTTGGTCAGGCCGGTCTTGAATTCCTGACCTCAAGTGGTCCACCCACCTCGGCCTCCCAGATTGTTGGGATTACAGGCGTGACCCACCACACCCAGCCAGAGCCACCACGCCTGGCCCCTTTCTTAAATTCACATAGAATTTATCTTTACTTCTCTTAGGGCTCTTATTAAATTATATGATACGCTTGCTTGTAAACTTTCTCTATTACTACTAGGTGGTAGGGAGCAGAGCTGAGCCTTTTTTCATCTTTGTATCTCCTACAGTATCATGCACAGTGGCAAAGCTTAATGCATAGTTGTGAATGAATGAATGAATGATTTGGACAACATAAAAAAATTGAATCCATAGTTATGGATTCAGTTATGTTGGATTCATGTTAAAAAACTAATTTTCCATCCCTTATTTTTCTACAAGTTCTTAACAAAATTGATGATATTATCATTATTTTACTAACAAAGTATTGCCATTTTATCTCCTTTCAAAACCAGGCCAGTTAGAAAACACACATTACAATACAAAGTTGTCAGGGATAACAGCGTCAGTAGAAGCAGCTGGTTGCTCCCACAGTATCTGTGGCTTCCGTAACTATATAGGAGAAAGAAATTACATATTTTGTTGCTAACTTTCACCTTGAACAGCATAATGGAGAGCTGAAACCTAGCAGTTTCTCTTGCTAAGAATAAGGCAGAAACAACTCTCAAGCAAACACTTTCTGGAACCTTGGAAGTCCCCAGTTATAGACATTGGCCTGGCTTGATTCCAAAGGTGGGGAAGAGACTGTCTGTTCAGAGAAAATCACCTATATAGGTAGTGAACTACTTCTGCTCCATCTCGATATCCCCATCCTTTAAAGATCTTCCTCCACATGGGCTGAAAGGATGATGGAGGAGCACTTTTCAGGCCCTCAATCATCAAGCATTGGTGTTCAGCACCAAACAGAAACCAGAGTGGCAACCCTGCGTTTACCTTGCAGCAGGAAGCCTGTTGCTATGGAGACAGATGTGCCTCCAGAGCAGTCATGATTCTGGAAGGTTTTAAATGTCCTTAGAAATCCAAAAGTTAAAGATAACAATCTCTCCAGTCACAGGCTGTGGACTTCCAGCTCTGTGTGAGGCTTACGTTGCATCTTCTCTCTTGCTTCAAAATTGTCATTTCTTATGAAAGACTTTGTAATCTTTCTGAGCACTCACTCTTCAGAAGGGCAGTCAGCCCTTTCTACCTGACCCTCATTCAGGCAGAGGAAGAGACAGGAAAATGGCACGATCATCACAGCATTGTGCCAGCTACAGCTTGACCTGAAGTGGCCGTGTCTGCTTCTGCCTCACTAAGCAGGATAACTCCCTGGCAGTGTGCAGCCCTTTCTCCTGCCACCTCAGCCCTGGGACTTGTCTATGATGTGTGCTGGCTCTAAGTGATAAGTCTCTGGGTGATCCTCTGTCATTCTTGCTTTATTTTCTGCTGCATGAAGGTTCTCATAAAAAGCACATGCGTTTCCTAGGTCCACATTTCATTTTGTGTCTATTGTGAAAGTCTTTTCTCTGAATGTCTTGAAGTGCCTGAACAAAAGCTCCATAATCTTCCCTACATCTCAAGATTAGGTTCTAAATGGGCAGTTCATGTTGAGGGTGGTGCCACCGTGAGGCAGCCAGCTGGCAGTGCCAAAAAGTGTTGTTTGGGAAGAATAAATATCTAATAGTGTGAAAACATAATCACTATATATTATGATACAGGTTCAGGTTATGAAATAATTAACATTATAACACACTGTATATACTTGCACATAAGCATTTGTAAAAACGTACCAAAAAGATAAACATTAACAATCCTTATCTCTGGTAAGTCAGTGGGTTTTTTTGAGTGTTCTCTTTTTTTTTCTTTTTTCTTCTAGATACATATGTTTATTTTCCAAATTTTCTACAATGGATAGATTTTGTTTTAGTAATAAGAAAAGAGATGAGCAAAACATATTTTTAATTTTCTAAGTAAATCTGTATCCCAATAAATCAGTTTAGATTCAAACATCCAAAAAGAAGATGGATTAGTACATCTAGGGCTTCAGGCATATAGCAGGATGCTCTGTGCTCAGCAATACAGGGCAGGTAAGCATGGACGGCTGGGACTTGGCACAGGCCCCACCCCTGAGGCAGGCGAGACCTAGGTTTCATCCCATTTCAGCCAGAGTTCTCCCCAAAGGAGCTGTTGGGTAGCAGGTGATCCTCAGGAGTCAGGCACAGGGGCTTTCTGCCTCAGCCAGATTTGGCAACTCAAACTATGGGGTAGGAGTAGCAGTGGCCCTCACTCTGAGGAATGAGAAGACCATCTGAGGAGCTGACAGGGGGCCCTGCCTTCCCATAAGGATTGTGTTATATATGCTTCTTGCCAGGGAATGGGCCTAACAGGATCATTCCCTTTCTCTATCTCTTTAGTCATAAAAGGCCCGTTATTTCATGTAGATAGTGCAATACTCTCTGCTCCATCTTCACGGCCCAACTCACTGAAATCCTTCCTCTATTGGGGCTGAAAAAGATAACAAAAGACTGTTTCCAGAGATCCTCATTTTTTTTTTTTTTGAGACAAAGTCTCACTCTGTCACCCAGGCTGGAGTGTAGAGTACAATGGTGCGATCTCTGCTCACTGCAAACTCTGCCTCCCAGGTTCACATGATTCTCCTGCTGCAGCCTCCCAAATAGCTAGGATTATAGTCGTGCAATACTATGCCTGGCTAATTTTTGTATTTTTAGTGGATACAGGTTTCACCATGTTGGCCAGGCTGGTCTTGAACTCCTGACCTCAAGTGATCCACCTGCCTCAGCCTCCCAAAGTGCTGGGATTACAGGTGTGAGCCACTGTGCCCAGCCAATCCTCATTCTTTACATGGAACAATTCTAGAATCTATAGCCCAGTCATGGAGATATAGAATGACCCCAAACCTCCTTTAGCATCAGTGAAAAGTCAGCCCAGTAGGTGACTCTGAGGAAAGAGACTGATGGCTTGGTGAGCTACACTGAGTGACTGGGTAGCTCCACTGTGGATGACCAGCAGCTGGGAGAATTAGGAAGCATAGGTCGATGTGAGAGGAATCAGCGTGGTCCTGCAGCACTAAGGGACATCAGCTTTTTATGGTAGAAGACATTCCTCAGAATTGGGGCATCTCAGGCCATACCACTTGTTTATACCAAAATCAACCCATTCTAAATCCAAACTCTCTTTTCAGAAGGTCTAAACCAACCTTAAAGAGGATGTATTATAGAGATGGTTTAATCTCTAGAGATGGAGACTGAGTATTAGTACTTTTATAATCCGTCTCCAATGGGCGGCCAAGGTTGAGAAGCACTGCTCTTGATTGATGGCAGATACTTCACTGAATGGCACCAGTGGGATCCTCACCACACCCATTACTCCATGAGATTGGGGCGCTGTTCCCGTCTGGGTGGTCTGCTAGCCAGGTATAACAGCTCTTCTCACAATTTCTGTAAACAACCAAGACGTTCAAAGTAAATTTATTTTCTACCTAAATCAGCTGGGGACATTTACTTTTATTTACACTAAGAACCTTGACTGACACAAACTCCAACCTCTATGTTGGCAAAACCCTGGGCTCAACTTACTCAACCTCTCCGGCTGCACTGGACACAATTCATCCATTAGTTTCTTTCTGAAGCACTTCCAGAACACTTGGCATTTTGTGATCACTCCAAACAGTTCTCCAACTTCAGTGAGCCCTCCTTCAGTCTCCTTTCTGGTTCCTCTTTCTGTACTTTATCTCTAAATCATGGCTTTCCTTCTCAACTCAAGGTGATCTCATCCTGTCCCACAGTTTGAAAACCACTGACGTGTATGTATCTCCAGCCCTGAGCTTTCTCCTAAACCCGAATCTTATGTATGACGTCTAATCGTACACAATATCTGCTATGGGATATCCAATACATCTCAAATTTGGCATGTCCAAAATGAAAGTCTAGACTTCACTCTTAACACTGTTCTTCCCCATTTCCCCAATTTCAGGAAATGGTTTCACCATCCATCCAGTTGCTCAAGCCAAGAATGCAAGAGCCAGGCCTATTTTTCTTTTTTTCTCACTCCCCACATACAAACTATCAAGCACTCCCAGTACAAACATATAATCCTAATTCAGCCTCTTCTTTCTATCTCCACAGTTCCTACCTGGTCCAAGCCACTACCAGCCTCTCAAAGCCTCTTAGCTGACCCTCCTATTCAAACTCTTCATTCCGCATTCCAAATAGCAGCCAAGGTGATAAAGAAACAGACAGATATAAATCAGATCCTGTTCCTCCCATGGTTAAAACCTTCAAACGACTGAGAATGAGACCTGATGCTCTTGTGTAGGCCTATAAGAGCTATGCTATCTCTACCTCTCTGACTGTATATTACTCTCCCTCTCTACCATTAGGTTTCAGTCATCCTGGCCACTTCCTATTATTCTAAAATGTCAAGCTGTCTCAACCTGAGGGCCTTTGCCTTGCCGGCCCCTCTAGCTGGAATGCTCTCATCCCAGATACTTACATCTCAACTTCTCATCATTCAGGTCCCAGTTCAAATCTTGCTCCTCAGCAAGGCCTTTCAAGATCACCTTATTGAATGAGTCATCCCCTGACTTCCACCACTCTTCATTATATATACCTTTTCTACTTTTTCATAGCATGTACCACTTTCTGAAATTATGCATACATTTGTATTTTTCACTGGAGTACAAGTTCCATGGGAGTAGGATCTTACCTGTCTTACGCATTACACTATTTTCTGCACCTAAAACAGTCTCTGGCATGTATAAAATAAGCTTTCAATATATATTTGTGAATGAACTAATCGACAATTTTCTTAAAAAACAGTTGATCTCATCATCTGGTGAATCTGATTAAGTGTCAGCCTCTCCTCCTGCCTTATAATGCATAGTGCACTGAACAGAACTTTTCCTTCTATGATATCTGGACATCTAGTAGCAAATAAGGGTCACTGTAACCAATCAGATGACCACACGGGAAGGGGATGGACCTCCTAGCCAAACTTGGGTTTCAGTCCTGTTTTCACCATTCATTCCTTCAACCCAACAGAGGACGCGGATAAGGGGGTGGGCAGCACACAAGCGACAGTCGAAGTCACGGGCAAGTATATGAATGGGAAAAAGAAAAGACAACGACCCCTGGGTGATGTCAACATGCAAGGGCTGGACTAGGAAAGAGTCTCCAACAAAGTGGTTTCCAGAAGCCAAGGGCAAAGCAGTATGTGATCAACCCACCAAATGCCCACGAGGAGTCCAGTGAGTTAAGGACTGAGACTGTAGGGGCAAAGAGATAATTTTTAAGTGTGAAGGTGACTTCTTAAGCCTGCTAATAAGCTGGAGAGAAAAACTCTGGGATATGGACAATTGATTTCCCTCTCAAAATTCATTTCCAACTTCATATAATGAGGATCTGTCTTATCTACTTCAGGTGACTGTCAAATAGAATGTGTTCATTCAGGTCTTCTAATAATGGTGGACATGCAGAGATTTATTGAGAAAAGCACCTGTGAGGGAGAGGGGAGGAAGCTGGAAGAGGCCAGAAAGTCATCAAGTCAAGAAGCACATCTGAACCCTGTGGAGGAAAGAGGAAAGGATGGGAAGTTGGGTATAAACGACTCTTACACCACTTTGCAGTTCAAAGAAAATTTCTGTGAGGCTAAGGGGGAGTCCTCAAGTCTCACAGAAACAGGTCTGCCCTAGAATTTCTGCCTAACTCAGCTGTTGGTTCAGAGCAGGCTATGGGGCACCTGCTTCACATAAATAGATGGATTTTAGAGCACAGCAGCTGAGGCCTGGGGTTTGTTAAAGTTTCATGGCCACCATGTAGATTAAGAGGCTCTGAAGTCCTTTTTAAAATGAAAAACAGGTGACTAATCCAAGCTGTCAATTTAAATTAGCAAGTGTTTATTGTTGCTTACTGAGAAGATAAGAGAAGGAAAGACAGTACTCAGTTTCTGCACTCAAGTTGCTTACATTTTCTAATCATGTGCTGCCTCACCTAAAATCAGCATGAGACTGAGGTTTGAGTTGATAGAGAATTATAAATAGTTGAACTCTGGTTAACAAAATCTTGACCTTAATGCCAAGTGGACCAGGTTAATCAAAATAACTGTTAATCATATTCAGCAAAGCTCTTGAAAACTTGTGCTCCCTGGGCCATGACGTCCACCTAGTAAATGCCCAGCTTCAGATAAAGTTCTTGTTTTTCAAGGCCTGAGTAAATTAGGTGCTAAGAATTTTGAAAAGTGTCATTTATCTGGGCTGCTGGGGAAAGTTTGCATAATTGCGTACAGTACTCCCTTCCTGACAAAGCAGCTTTGCATTTCATTGTCTCTGCGTCCTTGCTTGCTCTAAATCACGCGGCGGTCAGTGATGTTCATCTCTGCAACTACTCCATAGAAGGGAAGTCATCTGTGTGGTTCCAACGCATGTTCTGAACACATTTGCAACTTTCAGAGCTGCCTTGTGTGACAGCATCAGGGATCTCTATGCCCTAAATCTGCAGATTGTCCTGGCTGAAACAGAGCAAGAATCAGTACTCCTAGTATAGCTGCCCCTCCATCATTGTAGAAGAATTCCTCAATTAGTGTTCATCCTAGAGGTCTTCACCTTGAAGATTACTGTAACAAGGAAAATGTGTTTAGGGGGTTCTAGCTCTCTTGCTAGGGCTCATATTTTCTAAACGGTGCTATCCAATCTGTTTAAAGCTTGAGGCTGAACATAAGCTTCTTTTTCGTTTATTTTTAACACTAAAAATTCTTATTAGCTTTCCATTCCCTTGTGCGTATCCCACTCCCCATAAGGATCACTTTTATTTATAGTCTCAGGGCAAAATCCTTGGGTATATTGGGACTTCTCCCAAGGCTGTTTTAAAATTAGTGGTTCTTAGTCAAATCTCAGACATTTACTAGAATAAGAAATAGAATTATTTTCCTAAATATTTTTATTAATGGTGAATCCGAGCAGATGGCTTGAAGTCATATCTAAAATGTACATGAGCAAGAATTTGAGATTTTGTTCATGTGATGTAAGCCCAGTAAAGCTATAACTCATGGCATCTTAATGGAAGTATCGAATATCTATCTTCTGTCAGTGCCTAAAACTCTATTGTCCTAGAAAGATGTTCCCTTCTCTCCGAAATCACTGAAAATTTTATTACAAATAAATTAAATGAGAAAATTTAGCTTTTAACTTCTCTCAGAGACATTTCATAATGTCCTGAAAGTGACTTTAGGAGGTGAGACTAGTATGATCTCAAGTACATTTTAAAAATATGCTTGTGCATAGAAAAAAGTCTCCAGATTGTGCTTAAATAAAATTTGGGGGTGGTAAAGGTAGGGTGATTGTTATTTACTCCCTTTATTTTCTATACTAGGTATGATTGATTTTTATTATTGGAAGAAATTAATTAAGAAAGAAGAGTTAATTACTAAACCACAGTAATTATGTGGCTTATGGTAGCAACTTTTTAATTTCATAGGCAGACAAAGTCTACATTTAGGCAAATTGATCTGTAGTTGGGTCCTCTTGAATTCTTGTCTCATCTGTTTGACCTTGAGGACATATGACTGCTTGGGTGGTGTTTAACAGAAATATGTTTTTTCAGCTATGAAAGAAAATTCCAGTTGTCAGGGAGCCAAGGCTTATAAAAAGAAAGCTTTTGAGAAAGAAGCCATTTTCCCTGCCCTTTGTGCATTCCACCGGGTGACCGGAACCGTGTTAATGACAGAACTCCTGTGTGCAGACATGTGTGGAGAAGTTCCTACAATACAGAGTTGCTTTGTACGCAGAGCCTATGCCCCAGAAGCTAACGGCAGCTGTGTGCCCTTAGGTCAACATGAACAAATTCTCCTACAGAAAGGGAGCCCCACCGGATAGCTAAATGAAACCAACTCAACTAGGAAAGGCTAGAGCTTCTGTAAAGTGTCAAGAAGTTTGGAAATCTACAGAAGATAAGCCTTCCTTTAAGACTCCCTTCTAACTTAAATTTGGTGGTGGTGGGGGGGACTCTCTCACTGCATTTACCTTTCCTTTTTCAGCTCTCTTTGCCCCAATGTTGATCTAGCCTTGCTCTTGATAAGAGCTTCTTTGCCCTGTAGGTGATATCCCTTTAGCTGACCTTTAAGATCAAGGAGACAGAATTAGAAAAAAAGTCAAGGACCCAAGCTGTGTGATATCATTTATTATGAACAAGGGAGAGAAAAGGCTCATTCTGTGACTTGTAATGGAGACCTTGGCTTTAGGGGGTTTACAGGAAGAGGCCTAAGAGATGACATCATTAACTTCCAGATAGGGGAGAAAAAGAACTCTGGCCAGGCACTCATGGCTTATGCCTGTAATTCCAGCACTTTGGGAGACTGAGGTGGGTGGATCACCTGAGGTCAGGAGTTCAAGACCCCACCTTGGCCAACATGGCAAAGTTCTGTCTCTACTAAAAATACAAAAATTAGCTGAGTGTGGTGGTGGGCACCTGTAGTCCCAGCTACTTGGGAGGCTGAGACAGAAGAATTACTTAAACCTAGAAGGTGGGGGCTGCAGTGAGCCAAGATCACATCACTGTGCTCTAGCCTGGGCGACAGAGGGAGAATAGGTCTCAAAAAAACAAAACAAAAATGACAACAAAAGAACTCCAAAACTTCCCATGTTGCAATTTTTCTCCTACTTGGCTGTTGGGGCTTGGTAACCTCCCAGGAACTGGACTCTGAGTATCAGAGGTAAAAGCAACATCAGAGATTATATATCCCAGGGATTCCAAAACCCAACAGGTCATGCCAGCTGTCAATACCACTATCATTTTGTGTGACATGTGATATTATAATAAATGATATCACACAGCACTGTAAAAACTCAAGTGTCTACAGGGGCCAGAAAAGTGACATAAACAAGTGAAGAAGACTAGATATATGAGAATTAAAAAAAAAACAGGGGCTATAGCAAACCAGAAAGTATATGCATTTTAAAAAACACCACGTGAGCCAAAGAAAACAAAACTATTAGCCATGTTGTCATTTAGGCTGCCCATTCCTGACATACAATTTATCCAAACTAATTTTGGGAATGAAGAAATAGAGGCTCTGAGAGGTAGAGTGACTCACTGAAGGTCACACAGCCAAGTAGTGACAGAACCAATCATGGCCCCTGGACTCTTACGCCAAGGTTCTCCCCATCATGTCATGCCATCTCTCAGCCTGCACCTTGGGTAGAAGTTGGGTCACTGGAGAAAGCATCTCCCACCTATTATGAGAGCTGATACTGGGAGTTTCAGTGAGATCCAGGGAACTTTTTCCAGTCACTCTACATAGATTCTGGTTTACCCAACAGGTCATGCCAACGGTAAATACCACTATCATTTATGACTCTCTCACACTCTGAGTTCCTTTTTTTGACAGCATAGGAAGAGGTTCCCCTTATGGTGTCCCTCCTGGGTGTAATTTGGGAACCAGTTACACGAGGCCAAGGCTTCAAGCAACAAAACCATGATCTGTGTAAGGTATTCTGAACATCAGTACAAGTTTTACTGCAGTTACCTTTAAATTTGTTCCTAGGATGTTGGAGAAATTAATTACTAGTTGTAAACACTTTGAAAATTGGGAATGAAAGAATCCATGGATTCACAAAATATTATAATTAATGAATACCTACAATAAACTGTGCTTAAGAATAATAGGCATCCTTCACAGGTTCTCAAGCTGAGGCTTTATTCATGAGTACATCAGCTATTTTGCCAGAAATCTTCGCTTTGTAATTTGCTCATGAAAAGTTTGTCCCATACAAAAAGGCCTTTTGTGCTTTTAAGAGAATATCATTAATATTTTTAGATACCATGAGTTAGTAACAATGAATAATACATACTTAATTTCCATTCATAATTTCTTACCCTTGGAAACTTTTTCAAATTTCCTCAACCTTGGTTTCAAGGAGAATTTTGTCAGATAATACATATTTTTAGGAGGTTTCCTCTCCTACTAGTTCTCCATCCAAGAAATCAATGCCCTTCTGATATTCTACCTAGGAGAGACTCTTAATGCATAAATATTAAACATCTGCAGGGCTCAGGGTCTACATGTAATAAGTGCTCAATAAGCGTGTTGATGTCAGCACTCTAAGGTGGGATGCCACAGTAGCTCTTCAGGTAAGTGGACAGAATCCCCTCTGGTAAGTGGACTTGGCTGGAGACCTTGATTTCTGAGACTTTGTTTGGATTTCCAGTCAATTTCTCAAGCCCCTTCAGTGACTGGTCGTGGCCTTATTGCTCAGTGGTGACGCAGACTGGATTCATAATTACAGTTCATTTCCTGTTGGACCACATGTAAAAGTTCCAAAGCTATTGGGCCCGAGACTCACAAACCACACAGGTACAGTTTTGAAGAAGTTTAAATTGTAGCCAACAATTACAGCAAATATGTAAGCAGCAACTACCGTGTGCCTGTGCACTATCTCATTTAATCTTCACAACTCTCTCATGAGAGAGATGCTGTCATTGTGCCCGTATTTAGGGGGAAAATCAGAGGCAGATAAGTAATTTATCCCAAATTATACTGATAAGTAGCAAGAGTTGGGTTATGGGTTCAAGTGTGTCTCATTCTGGAGCCTGAGCCTTTAATCTCGACAATGTATAGCTTCTCATCAATCTCTGCTTTGCCACTTATTACCTCTGTAGCTTTAAATGAGTCCCTTGGCCTCTCAGGGACTTGGTTATCTCCTCTTTAAAGTAAAGGTAGACACATCCACTTTGCAGAGTGTGTACCTGAACAACAGCCTCTTCTTTGCCCTTCCTTCTAACTCTAACCATAATGTTCAAAAGGAACTTTTTCTTAGTTTCCCATGCCCAACCCCATTAATTGGCCAAAGAACGAGAATCTCACCTAGAGATGCCCAATCAGGGTTGCCTATTGCTGTGGCCATAGCTTTTGTTTTTTTTTTACTCAAGTCACGCTAATTGAGCCCCTCTCTTGGCACCAGAGAAGGGGAGCCCTAGGCCCCCTGGTAAAGCAGAGAGATGGGAGCCAGGCTATGTTGCCCCACAAGTGGAGAAAGCCTGTCAGAGAGAATGAAACCAACATAAAAACAAAATAGAGGGAATAGTCAGAGGAAAGACGTAGGTCTATTCCCAAATTCTACTGGCACTGCTGCCATTTCTCAGTATAGTTACGAAGGAAATAAATCCCCATTTATGCCCATGCTAATCTAAGTTTTTGTTACTGGCATACACACACACACACACACACACACACACACACACACACAGAGAGAGAGAGAGAGAGAGAGAGAGAGAGAGAGAGGGAGGTGGGAGCGGGGATTCTGACAAGTCCATGCCATTGGGCCTAAGTCAGTCATATGAGCACATATAATGGAAATCTATTTATAAAGGATGCAGATTTTAGGTATATCCTTTTTCTTGTGTCTAAAGAGGAGACTTGGGTAAGTTATATCAATATTGGAAATGATGTCCACTAGAGTTTTCAGGAAACAGCCTTCGTGCTGCAGTGCCATAGATATGATGGTAATATCTTCCAAAACTTTATACCTGGCCCATCTCCTCCCAGTATAAACTGTTGCTCTCATTATGGGCATTTGGAATCTTGGCTTTCACCAACGATGATATTTTTGGAGAGAGCTAATGTCAAATATCACAGGGGCAGAAATTAAATACATGCAAACTTTTCAAAAAAGGAGAAGACAGTGATTATATTCAGGACTTCTCAAGATCACAAATGTCAAAGGCATTTGTTCAACTGTTGTCAGTATCCTATTTCCTTAAAGACACTACCAGGATACTTTTTATTTCTATATTGTCAGTACTTGGAATTTGAACACACAAAAAATGGCGAGATGTTCCCAAGGGTCAAGCAAGGTTCAGAAGTAGTTCAACCACTTGGCATGTTATTTTTCATAACTCTTCCTTGCTGAAGATAGAAGACATCCATATTGTTGTTTGAAATTTTATAAATGGGGAATTAGCCCAAACAGGCTGCTCTACAATCACAATAGTGACATCGAGGGTCTAACACATGCCATTGATGTTATAGGTATCCGTCGAACAGACATGAGTTTATGTTCACTAGACTAGACTTGTGTATCACACACATACAAGGATCTCTTGGTTTCCAGACTATCACTTTTTAAATTTAAGGACCAAATAGATATGTACAGAATTTGACATCTACGCTGTCCTGTCCTATTTATTCTCCCTTTGCTCTCCAGTGCATGCTCTAAGCCCTGGAGGCTGACACCTAGCATAGCATCCCCTGGGTTGCTTTGCCCTCCAGCTTCTAGGTGGGCGTGGCCAATGGGAGATCAATGGTGAGCACGTTGCGGGTATCCATTTCCCTCCTCCCCTGTGTAGACACTGTTGGTGCCACACCCACATGCCTGTTTTCCAGCCTCCATTTCCTGGTTTCTGTGTCCTTTGTTTCTGTTGGCTGACACCTGCGGCTTTCCTTAGAAGCCCACTTTGGGCCACAGAGTCCCTTCATCCAGTACAGGTGGACAGCTGGGGGTACCTGGGAGTTTATGTGGCCTCCTGGACATTAAACCAACCACTGAGGTAAGAGGTTGAAAACCAGCTCCCTTTCCTTGAGGTGAAACAAACTCTGAAGTGTGATGACCTCGACATTTGATTTCACGCCAGAGCAACCACTGGGGATGGGCTGCGGCTGGGACGTTGCTTGAATCTGTAATCTTGCAAGGCTTTCCCTCTTTCCCTGTCTTGGTTCCCTGTTTCTTGTATGTGTGTCTCCAGAGAGCAGTTAGTCAGTGATTCACTTACACACAAATCCTTGTTTCAGGGTCTGCTTCTAGGGAACCACAACAAAGGCCTTTCCGATATCCATTCCCTTAGGGCCTGGCCACAGCCTCAGCAGAGGCTGAGTCCCTCTGCAGCCACAGATCCTATTCTGTGGCCTTGGAAACAGCATTCCTGCCTGTCCCTTTAGGTCTAGGGATGTTAATTGCTTCCAATTGGTTAGTATTTGGGTTCCTGTTCGTTCCCTTAATCTTGCCCACCACCCTAACTAGCATTCTCTTTTACCCCTTTTTCATTAAACTCTTTTTTTTCATTGTTTTGTTTTTCATTTTTTTGAGATGGAGTCTCACTCTGTCACCAGGATGGAGTGCAGTGGCGTGACCTCGGCTCACTATAACCTCCTCCTCCTGGGTTCAAGCGATCTCCTGCCTCAGCCTCCCAAGTAGCTGGGACTACAGGCATGCACTCCACGATTAGCTGATTTTTGTATTTTCAGTAGAGATGGGATTTCACTATGTTGGCCAGGATGGTCTGGATCTCTTGAGTTTGTGATCCACCCACCTTGGCCTCCCAACATGCTGGGATTATAGGTGTGCACCACTGCACGTGGCCTCATTAAATCCTTTGAATGAAACATTACTTTCTGACTGGAACTCTGACTGAGAATCCTCTCTGCTCTCCCTTCCAACTCTGCTGCTTACTGGCTAAACATCGAGAACCAAATGTTGATTCAGATAACAAGGCATCTCTTACTATACAAACTCTCTGTCAAGAATCTCCCCATCCGAACTGAGAGAACCAACAGATTTTGGACAATGAGGGTAATTACACACATACTGATACATACAGATATGCACATATATACACACACGTGTCTCATACCATATGCAGAGTTGAAGGTAGACTATGATAAACTAAAGATGTATAATATAGACTGAGCGCAGTGGCCCACACCTGCAATCCCAGGACTTTGGGAGGCCAAGGCAGATGTATCATGAGGTCAGGAGTTCAAGACCAGTCTGGCCAAGATGGTAAAACCCCATCTCTATTACACATACAAAAATTAGCCAGGTGTGGTGGCAAGTGCCTGTAACCCCAGCACTTTGGGAGGCCGAGGCAGGTGTATCACAAAATCAGGAGTTGGAGACCAGCCTGGCCAAGATGGTGAAACCCCGGTTCTACTAAAAATACAAAAATTAGCCAGGTGCGGTGGCTGGCACCAGTAATCCCAGCTACTCAGGAGGCTGAGGCAGGAGAAACGCTTGAACCTGGGAGGGAGAGGTTTCAGTGCACCGAGATCACTCACTGGAGCCACTGCACTCCAGCCTGGGCAACAGAGTGAGACTCTGTCTCAAAAACAAAAAACAGAAAAACTCTAGAACAGACACTAAAAATAAGCAATAACAACAAGATTAAAGAAGTACAGCTAATCAACCATTGGTGAAGATAAAATGAGATCATAAAAAGATAAACTTTGAAAAGGGGGTAAAAGAGGCAGAAAGAAACAAAGAACAGATGAGAAAATAGAAAACAGCAACAAGACATTTTTAAACCATATCAATTATTATATCAAACAGAAATAATCTAAACATTCCAATTAAAAGAGAAATGATCAGTGTGGATTAAAAGACCAATTATATATTATTTATAAAGAACCCACTTTAGGTAAAACAATACAGCTAGGTTGAAAGAACAGGATGATAAACTATACACATTAATGAAAACTATAGTGACTATGTTTATATCAAGCAGAGTGGGCTTTAGAACAAGGGCTATTTTACTGGAGATGAAAAGAAACATTACATAATTATAAAGAATTCAATTCATTAAGATGTCCTAACAATCCTTAACATGCATGCATCCAATAACAAGAGTTCCCAAATACATGAAGCAAAAACTGATAGAATGTTTAAAATAGAGAAACTCACAATTATATTTGGATGTTTTAATACTCTTCCATTGGGAACTAATAGATCAAGTTGACAAAAATTAGTAAGCACATAAATGACTTGAACAGCACTATCAAAAGCATGGCCTAGCTGATGCTTATAGAATGCTACACCCAACAACAGCAGCACCAGTCACAATTATAGCCCATATTCTGGGCTAAAAAGGAAAAGGAATGAAAGTCTCAATGAGCTAAATAAATAAAAAATAATTCAAATAATACAGAGCATGTTTTCTGACCACAGTGGAATTATTCTAGAAATCAAACAGCAAGCCATCTGGAAAATCCTTAAATACATAGAAATAAGTAACACACTTCTAAATAACCCATAGCTCAAATAAGAAATATACACAGAAATAAGTAACACACTTCTAAATAACCCATAGCTCAAATAAGAAATCACAAAAGGAAATTAGAAAATATTTTAATGGAATAAAATTAAAAATACGACACATCAAAATCTGTGGGATGCAGTAAAAGCCTGCTTAGAGAGAAATTCATAGCATTAATCACTTATATTAGAAGAAAATGAAAATCTCATCAATTGCCAAAGTGTCCATCTTTTTCTTCGAAAATATCAATAAAATTATAAACTCCTAGCCAGACTGATCAAGAAGAGAGAAGACACAAAATAACAAGGTCAGGAATCAAAGAGAGTCCATCACTGTAGATCTTATGGTCATTAAAAGGTAATAAAGCAATATTGTAAATAAACTTCTGACAACAAATTTCATAACTTAGAAATCATGGAAAAATTTCTTCAAAGACACAAATTGCCAAAGCTTAGTCAATGAGAAAGAAATAACCTGACTCAATTCAACTCGCAAACTCATTTATGTAATCAGCATTACCCTGGTACCAAAACCAGGTACATTACATTAAAAGAAAATTATAGACCAATCTGTCTCATGAATATAGATGCAAAATTACCAGAATTTGATCAAATTGAATCTAACAATTTGTGAAAATATCCATCAAGACTAATAACCATTGTTCTAGCCTTATTTACAATAGCAAACTTTAAAATGATCCATCTATCAACAGAATAGCTAAATAAATTAAAGATATGAATATAGCCAGTAAATATGACATGTAGAAAAAAATGACATTAGGAAATGCTAACAATATAACTAGAAAAAATAAATATGCTACGCCCTCAACACATAATACAGTGAACAAACGGGTGAAATACAGCAGATGTTACAAAGCCTTGTAGTAGGCCCTAGAGGTGCCCTGACCAGTTGCTTCTTACCTTAACTGCTAAGAATGTTGGCTAATGGCTTCAGAACTCCCTTTGTCCACAGGAGGTAGTATGCAATCCATGACTGACTGATATAAACGCTCAGCCCTCTTGACTCAAAGTAAGACCACTCAGTGGTGCCGTTCACATTCTGGAGCCCCCTGTGGGATCGGGCCAAGGCAGGATTTCAGCTGAACCTGCTTTAGGATTCTTCCCCACCTGTATCCTACTTCCCTCACTGTCTTACAGGCTTTACCTAAGAGCACTCTGTTTACTAAGCTGAATTCTCAGTGTAGGGAAGCCCTATGTCAAAGTCAGAGCCCGGATAGGGAAGGTGTGGTAGTCCGAAGCTTAGAGTGGAGATATCTAGGTAGATGCCCCTGAGAACCTCCATCCATCTAAAGGTTCTGGGCTTGCAGAAGTATCCCTCCTCCTTGTTTGCATATTATGCAAATAGCTTATAAGAATATGCTTTTTCTCCCCAGGATCTGCCCTTACCTCCTCTCCAGGCATACGCACTAATAACTAGGGTGAAAGATAAATGTGACCTGACTAGGGAATGCTTAGCCTGCCGAGGAAGGAGAGGAGTTACATGTTGAAGGAGTTACAATACCTGGATTACACTGAGCAGCAGGAATCAGGAGCATTTCTGGGAGAGGATCTTGAGGGTGCCCTATTCAGGGGAGTAGAGTGGAATATAAAGCTGCATAATAGCTTGCCAGTATGTGAAACATTTTCTGTAACACAGTATTTAATACTATCGCAGGGGCCCCGGGAGCCAGACTGTATTAATCTGCTGCTAGGAAGTCCCCTGGAATAAAAAAGCAATGACCCACATTAAAAGAAGTATGGCATAGAAGAAGGAATCAAAAAGCACAGCAAACTGAGCCAGTTGGAAAAAATCTACAGTATAAGATTAGAAAACCAACCAGCTGACAATGTGTCCTGGGACAGTGTTAGGAACTGAATTGTGCCCTCCCCTCAAACTCATTTGTTCAAGCCCTGACCGTCCAGTGACTATATTTGGAGATAGGAGCTTTAAGGTGGGAATTAGGTCAAATGAGGTCATAATGTAGGGCCCTAATCTAATAGAACTGGCGCTCTTATAAAAGAAAGAGATACCAGAGATCTCTCTCTCTGCACACACACACACACACACACACAGAAGAAAGACCATATGGGGACACTGCAAGAAGGTAGCAACTTGCAAGCCAGGAAGACAAGCCTCACCAAAAACTCAACCTGTTGGCACACTTATTGGATTTCCAACCTCCAGAACTGTGAGAAAAATAATTTCTGTTGTGTAAGCCATCCCATCTGTAGTATTTTTCATGGCAGCACTAGTAGACAAATACAGAGGGCCTGAAGGGTACTCTGATGTGAAAGGCAAGAAAAATGATGTAGTGAGAGAGCCAGCAGCATCATCGAGAAGCTCAGTAGTAGCTGTCCTCTGTAACCGGGGCATTCCATCCCTGCGCCATGAACCCATTAGGAACTGGGCCGCACAGCAGAAAGTGAGCGGCAGGCAAGTACACATTACTGCTTGAGCCCCACCTTCTATCAGATCAGTGGTGGCATTAGATTCTCTTAGGACCATGGACCCTGTTGGCAACTGCCAACTCAAGGGATCTTGGTAATGCACTCCTGATGAGAATCTAATGCCTGATGATCTGAGGTGGAAAAGTTTCATCCTGAAACTATCCCCTACTACCTATCCATGGAAAAACTGTCTTCCACGTGACCAGTCCTTCGTGTCAAAAATATTGGCAACCGCTGCTTTATAGGTAAGGACTTTACAGCAGTGAGCTTCCTAATAGCAACAGACATAGGATCCAGAAAAGCAGAAGCCAGATGAAAACACAACCATCAGAGCAAGGACATAATGAACACAGTGGGCAGTCAGGAATGTCTGATCCATAAGGATTTATGAAGCTGACAAATAGAAGCTGACAAGATAGATAGGCAACTGGTGAGGATTTCAGTCTACTCTGTCTGCAAATCAAAATCTCTTTGTCATCAATTTTCAATCATATTTCTTCCAACTTCCCAAACCAATTCCATATTTCCCCAGTTCCAGAACACGTAATTGGTGTGGACATATTTAGCAGCTGACAGAATCCCAACATCAGTTCCCCGACCTAGGAACTGATGGTGGAAAAGCCTAGTGGAAGCCATTAAAATGCCTCCACCTAGGAAAACAGTAAACCAAAAGCACCACATTTCTGGAGGGATGGCAGAAATTAGTGCCAACATTAAGGACTCGAAAGACACAGGCATGGCGATTCCCACCAGATCCCCGTTCAACTTGCTTATTTGGCATGTGTAGAAGATAGACAGATCTTGGAGAATGACAGTGAATTATTGTAAGCTTAACCAGGTTGTGACTGCAATTGTTCTTGCTGTCCCAGATGTGGTTTCATTGCTTGAGCAAATTAACACATCCCCTGGTACCTGGTATGCAGCTATTGATCTAGTACGAGCATATTCTCCATACCTGTCCACCAGAAACAGTTTGCTTTCAGCTGGCAAGGCCAGCAATACACCTTCACTGTCCTACTCAAGAAGGTCATCAACACTCTAGTCCTACATCATAATTTAATTAACAGAGCTTAATTGGTTTCCCTTCCACAAGATATCAGACTGATGACATCATCCTGACTGTACCTAGTGAGCAAGTCGCAATTACTTCTGACACATTGGTAAGATATTTGCATGTCAGAGGATGGAAAATAAATTTAACTAAATGTTAGAGGCCCTCTGTGAAATTCCTGGTGTCCAGCAGTATGGGGCATGTTGAGATATCCCATCTAAGGTGAAGAACTAGTTGCTGCATTCGGCCCGTCCTACAACCAAGAAAGAGGCACAACACCTACTGGGATTTTGGAGGCAATGTATTTCATATTTGAGTATGTAACTCTGGCCCATTTACTGAGTGACCTTAAAAGCTGCTAGTTTTTAGTGGGGTTCAAAACAAGAGAAGGCTCTGCAACAGAGCCAGGTTGCTGTGCAAGCTTCCCTGCCACTTAGGTCATATTATCTGGCAGCTCCAATGGTGCTTGAAGGGTCAGTAGAAAATAGGGATGCTGTTGGCAGCCCTCAGAAGGCCCCCATAAATGAATTGCAGCACAGGCCCTTAAGATTTTGCAGCAAGTTTCTGCCATCCTCTGCAGATAACTACTCTCCTGTTGAAAAACAGCTCTTGGCCTGCTACTGGGCCTTGGTAGAGACTGAATGCTTACTGTGAGCAACCAAATTACAGTGCAACCTGAGCTGCCCATTATCATGTCTGACCCAACCAGCTATAAAGTTGGGTCAACGCTCCATCACCAAAGGGAAGAGGTGCATATGATGAGTGATTACAAGGAGACTCTGAATCACATGGAAAAGTGACCCAAGTTCTCATGGTTTCCACTGCTGCCTTCTCTCAGCCTGTACCTAAGGCTATCTGGGGAGCTGCCTAGAATCAGCTGACAGAGACAAAGAGGAATCAGACTTGGTGTACAGAAGGTTCTGCACAATATGTAGGCACTACCCAAAGTTAACAGCTGTGCCACTACATCCTTTCTCTCCAACATCCCCAGAGACAGGAACATCCATCCCTGGAAGAGAAATCCAGTGGGTGGAACTTCAGACTGTGCACCTGGTTGTTTACTTTTGCTTGGAAGAAGAAGAAATTTGCAATCATGTATCAACCCATCAGCTGTGGCCAATTGTTTGTTTAGATGATCAGGGACTTGGAAGGAACATGATTGAAAAATTGGTGATGAAGAAATTTGGGTAAGATATATGTTTATAGACCTCTCTTAATCAGAAAAAAAAGTGCTCCTTGTGAATGCTCACCAAAAGGATGATGATGGTTAATTTTGGGTGTCAACATGACTGAATTATGGGATACCCAGAAAAACCCAGATAGCTGGTGATGCATTATTATTATTATTATTATTATTATTATTTTGAGATGGAGTTTTGCTCTTGTTGCCTATGCTAGAGTGCAGTGGTGAGATCTCGGCTCACCGCAACCTCTGCCTCCCAGGTTCAAGTGATTCTCCTGCCTCAGCCTCCTGAGTAGCTGAGATTACAGGGATACGACACCATGCATGACTATTTTTTTGTATTTTAAGTAGAGACAGGGTTTCTCCAGGTTGATTAGACTGGTCTTCAACTCCCGACCTCAGGTGAGCTGTCCATCTTGGCCTCCCAAAGTGCTGGGATTATAGGCGTGAGCCACTACACCCAGCCTGGTAATGCATTATTTATTCTCAATAATTGCATTAATTATTCTCAATGCTTATATGGACACTGAGCCTCTTGTGCTGAAAGGGAAACCCAGATGGTGTGGCATTTGATTAGAATGATCGGGTTGCCCCAACTATGTCTGTGAGAGTGTTTCTGCAGGAGACCAACTAGCATATGAGTTGGTGGACTTAGTGGATGTAGGCAGAAACCATCCAATCAGCTAAAGACTAGGATGGAATAAAAATCTGATGGAAGAATGAATTATTGTGCTGTCTTTGGAGACTGTATGCTCTTCTTTTCCTGCCCTTGGATGTCCAGATTCTCTGGCTTTTGGACTCCAGATTCTCTGGCTTTTGAACTCCTGGACTCAAACCTGAACTCCCAGGCTCTCAGGCCTTCAGCCCTGGACTGAGAGTTACACCACTGGCTTTCTTGGTTCTGAGGACTTTGACTTGGATTGAAATGTGCTACTGGTTTCCCTGGTTCTCCAGCTTGCAGACAGCCTATTGTGGAACTTCTCTGGCTTCATAATCAAGTGAGCCAATTACCTGAACAAATCCATTCTCATCGCTCTCTCTCTGTATATATATATATTTAAAAATATATGTATATATATACATACATATTTTTAATATATGATTTTGTATTTAAAAAATCAATTCTGTCGCTTTGGAAAACCCTGGCTAAAACAGTGAACTTAGCAGAGGGGGATGTTAATAATCAAATGAATGGGATGATCCATTTTTGTGGATATCAGTCAGCCTCTTTCCCTAGCTACATCTGTCATCACTGAAAGTCCATAAACAAAGTGGCCATGGTGGCAGGAATAGAGGTTATAGATGGCCTCAGCAACATAGATTTTCACTAATCAAAGCCATCCTCTTTACAACCACCACTGAGTGTCCAATCTACCAACAGCCAAGACCAACACTGATTCTCCAATATGGCACCATTCCTCAGGGAGATTAGCCAGCTACCCGATGGCAGGTTGATAACACTGGACTGCTTCCATCATGGAAATAGCAGTGTTTGGCCTTGGACTAGACATTTACTTGGAATATGAATTTGCCTTCTGTGAACGGCATGCTTCTGCTGAAACAACCATTCATGGAGTTACAGAATGCCTTATCTACTATCATGATATCCCACACAGAATTGCTTTTAATCAAGGAACCCACCTCACAGCAAAAGAAGTACAGCAGTGAGCCTACACTTATGGAATTCACTGGTCTTATCATGTTCCCCACAGTCCAGAAGTAACTGGTTTAAGGGAATGGTCTTTTTAAGACTCAGTTACAGTGACAGCTAGGTAGCAATATTTTGTAGGACTGAATCAAGGATCTCCAGAAGACTATGTTGCTCTGAATCAGCATCCAATATATAGTATTGTTTCTACTCTAGCCAAAATTCCTAGGTCCAGGAATCAAGGGTGGAAATGGGAATAATACCACTCACTGTTACCCCTTATGGCACACTGGCAAAATTTCTGCTTCCTGTTCTCACTACTTTATGCTCTGATGGCCTAGAGGTCTTAGTTCCAGAGGGAAGAATGCTCCCACCAGAAAACACAGCAATGATTTCGTTGAAGTGAAAGTTAAGGCTGCCAGCCAGCCATGCTGGCTCCTTGTGGCTCTGAATACATTGGTTAAGGAGTTATAGTGTTGGCTGCAGTGATTAATCCTGACTACCAAAGGGGATTTTGGAGTACTACTCCACAATAGAGGTAAGGAGAACATGTCTGGAATATAGGAGATACCTTAAGGCATCTCTTGGTATTTTCATGCCTTGTGATTAACATTATTTAACAACTGCAACAACTCAATCCAGGAAAGACTAACGAGCCAGACCTTTCAGGAATGGAGGTTTGGGTCACTCTGCCAGGTAAAGAACTGCATCAGCTGAAGTGCTTGCTGAAGGCAAAGGGAATACATAATGGGTAATGGCAGGAGGTAGCTATAAATACCAGCTACAACCATATGACCAGTTACAGAAACTAGGACTGTAATCATCATAAATATTTCCTCCAGAAATAATACATCCAGACCCATTTTATATCCAAGGATACACAAAGACTCAAAACAAAGGGTTGGAGAGGAATTTACCAACCAAATGGAGAGCAAAAATAAAGAAATAAACAAAAAGCAGGAGTTGCAATTCTCGCATTTTATAAAATAGATTTCAAAGCAACAAAGATACAGTGGTAAAAGGATCAATGCAACAATAAGAGCTAACGATCCTAACACCCAGATACATAAGACCCATAAAGAGATTTAGACTCAACGAGACAGAAAATTA
>CM052664.1:61546912-61563952 GCA_028533165.1 Leontopithecus rosalia | reverse complement strand
CCAACCAAATGGAGAGCAAAAATAAAGAAATAAACAAAAAGCAGGAGTTGCAATTCTCGCATTTTATAAAATAGATTTCAAAGCAACAAAGATACAGTGGTAAAAGGATCAATGCAACAATAAGAGCTAACGATCCTAACACCCAGATACATAAGACCCATAAAGAGATTTAGACTCAACGAGACAGAAAATTAATAAGAATATCCAGGACTTGAATTCAGATCTGGAACAAGTAAAGTTAATAAATATGTATAGCGCTCTCCACTTTCAATACACAAAATATACATTCTCCACTTTCAATACACAAAATATTGATCAGCCATTATTAATAACCATTCTTAGAATTAAGCAATATTCCTGTTCTCTCTCCCTCTTTTTCTTCCTCTTTCTTCCTCTCCTTCTCTTTTTTTTCTTAAAAAATATTTCCTCCTTATTTTGTTATGAATATTTGTGTATATGTATGTATCTTTGTTTTCTTTTCTCTGTTATTCTCCTATCATAAGGTATACTGACTTTATATCATGACATTTAAATATGGGTAATTTTTTATATTATAATATTTAAGTTGTGGGAGATTTAGAAGAGTAAATATCACTCAAGGACTTTATCTCCTCTTCTGGCAAAGGGGTTAATGCATTTTTGGTTGTGTCAGGATAACTACGTCATGTTAGGCAGAATTATGATCTTATTGTCTTTATTTGGAGATGAGGTATAATTTAAGAAGATGTCTGTGGGTGCCAGGTTGACAAGGAGTGGACTTGTGATGTTTAATTTTATTTGTCAATTTGACTGGGCCGCAAGATACCCAAATAGACATGGTCTCTGGGTGGGTCTGTGAGTGTTTCTGGATGAGGTTAGCATTTGAACTAGTGAACTGAATGAAGTGTATGTAGTCTGTATGGTCCTTCCCAGTACTGGTGGGCATCACCTAATTTGTTGAAGGCCTGAAGAGAACAAAAGGCAGAAGGTGGAATCTGTCCCTTTGATTTCTTGCCTCACTGCTTGAGCTGGAGCATGTTTTCTCATCTTCTCCTGCCCTCAGATTGGGATTTATGCTCTTGACTACTCTGGTTCTCAGGCCTTCAGACTTGAACTGAATTGTCCTGCCAGGTTCCCCAGGTCTCCAGCTTGCAGATGGTAGATCATGTAAATCAATTCCTCATAATAAATACATATCCTATTTGTTCCATTTCTTTGGAGAACCCTGAAGAATACACTCTTTGTCTATCTCACTTTCCTCTAAAATAGATGAAGAACAGATGCGTAGAGGACTAATGAGCTGCCCGATAAAAAGAGAAAATCTCTCATCCCATTTCCTGACCTGTGCCAGTTCTCAGAATCAGAATGCTTCAATGAATAGGTCAGTTTCCCGTAAGAAAGGATCCTGCAACACCATAGCAGGATATTCAATAGCAATCCCTTCAGTCCTTCCCCCCAAAGAGGCTTATGACGATTTATTTAAAAAACCATTCACTGAAGAAAAGAGAATAACAGTCTTTTTGAGTCATATAGGGTCCAGTGATTTCCTGAGAAATCTGTTCAAAGATTTTATTCAATCCAGAAATTCTCTTCCTAGGTATTCACCCAAAGAAAATGAAACATATATTCATAAATAGCCCAGTACAATAATGTTATAACTACTTTAGTCACAATAGCCAAATACAAAACAACCCAAATGTCTATGGTATAATAAAGAATATGTCTTGTCTGGGCACAGTGACTCTACACCTGCAATCCCAGCACTTTGGAGGCTGAAGCAGGCAGACTGGTTGAGCCCAGGAGTTTGAGACCAGCCTAGGCAACATGGCAAAACCCCGTCTTTACAAAAATACAAAAATTAACCGAGGGTGGTGGCCCACACCTGTAGTCCCAGCTACTCAGGAGGCTGAGACGTAAGAGGATCATTGGAGCCTGGGAGGTCAAGGTTGCAGTGACCTGTGATTGTTCCATTGCACTCAGGCCTGGGTGAGATCAAGACCCTGTCTTCCCAAATTCGATTACCTTTAAGAATTGGCCTATAAAACAGATTGAGACCGCCTCTGTCAAGTCCAGGGTGGACAGATAACAATGACTACTCAGAGTCAGAGAGGTCTAGTTTTTCCTTGAGATCACAAATCTATTGCCTCACTCCATCAAGCAGCCAGGGGTTTGCCTTATAATCAGGGAAGAGCAAATTATTGGAACGCCCTTTTTCAGTGTGCCTCATGTCCCTATTCACATCATTTGAGAGGACAGCTGGTCTTCTGAATGCATTTAATTTCTTTCTGAAGGGTGCTTCTGGGCATAGCAGGGTAGCTGCAGGCAATTTTTCCTATACAATCGGGGTTGACCTTCAGAAAGAAGAGAAGCAATTTTTTTCCCTAGAATAAAACTTATGAGAGTTCCCAGATGTATACATTTAGGAACATTTTGCTAGCCTTTGTCAGCTCAGCAGAATATTCTTTTTGTTATAATTGGGGAGGAGACGGAGTAGGGAGATTCTCGCACCTAAAATGAATAGCTTTTAGGAAGGCCTTCTAATGTCTTTAAGAGTTTCCACCTTATTATAGCACATTTCAAACCATATTAAAGTTGACTTATTTTTCCTATATTTTCTTACAAACCTCCAATACAATCAAGCAGTTGGGATGATCTCACCTCTTGTAAGAATGAAAGGAAAATAAAATGTTGTCAGGCAGGCAGTCAGGCAAGAAAACGGACAGGCATATAAAGAAAAAAAAACTGCCACCAACGTTGACTATAAACCTTCTCTAATCACATACAAATTATGTGCCACTGTGGCTCTGGAGCTAGCCAGCTACGCTTGACGGTAGCACTTACTCACTTCTGTTGGTTTGCATCACTTGTTTCAAATGCTCTGCCCTTGTTAGATGCTTTTCCACTGGGAAACCCTTTGTAATGAAAATCATCTTATTATTAGTAGTGAAGCATGGTGACTCATTTTTTGAATTGATATATGTTGAAAGGACTGAGCACTGTTATCAGAAGTGAGTGGCTGAGTCCGTAGATCAGACAGAACAAACCCCTCCGGCAGGGCCAGTACATAAGCAGTGCTGTCCATTAATAGATGAATGAACTTTTAAAATATGGTGCATATATACATATACACATATAGATACATATATAATGTATTTATATATGTACATATATAGCATATATATACACACACACATACACACGATTGGAATAGTGTTTAGCCTTAAAAAAGAAGGAAATCCTGTCATTTGCAACAGTACATATGAACCTGGAGGAACTTATGCTAACTGAAATAAGCCAGACACAGAAAGACAGATACTTCATGATCTCATATGTACAAACTAAGAAAGTTAAATTAATAGAAACAGAAAGTAGAACAATGTTTTCCCAGGCTAGAGAATGATGGGGTAAGAAGATCTCGGTCAAAGGGTACAAAGTTTCAATTAGACAATATCAGCAAGTTCTGGAGGTCTATTGTACAGCGTGATGACTGTAGTTAATAATACTGTTTTATATACTTGAGATTTACAAAGACAGTAGATCTTGTGTGTTCTCATTACACACACACAAAATGATAACTAAGTTGATAGATACATTAATTAGCTGAATTGCTGTAATCATTTCACAATGTACACATATATCAAAACATCATGTTGTACATTTTAAAAACATACAATTCCTATTTGTCAATTACACATCTATAAAGCTGGAGAGAAAGCACAATGCCTCTCTCCCTAGAAGATAAACAGAAATTCAATTGATTCTTGTTATTCACAATAGCTGTGTTAAATAAAGTCACTGCAAACACTGAATTAGTGGATTGTAAACCATTGATCTTAGGGGAAATAAAAGGCTAGGTTCCTGCAAGCCTCTGATCCCAATATTTTTGTAAACCGATCAATATATAACTTTGTTTTCTGTTTCTCTTTAAACATACCTTATTTGTATATGTTATTTATTTATTAACACATAACTCACAGCCAACAGCAGTGTACCTCATACCTGAATGAAGTTTATCTAACACATGAATTTTCTCTATAAGACACATCACAGCCTTCTCGCACTTAGGAACACTAGAGAACACTTCAGCAGTATGCTGGTGGCCATTTTAAACAACAAAATCAACAAAAAGCACAGTAATGCAAAGAGCATAGCACTAAATAGACCAAGAGAAAGACACTGCTTACATTATGAGCTAAAAACAAGAACACAGAGTATTGCTTTGTTTGACCTCAGCTGGGAACGTGCTTGTTGAGCAACTCAAATTTTTCACAGCCCTGTGCACATCCAAGAATGATCAGGAATGTACTGTGAGTGTTAATTTTGATGTTTCAAATAATTGTAGTGAGTAGGTGAACTTACAATATGGAATCTGTGAGTAATCAGGATTGACTGTATGTGCATACTTGTATTTTGCACTTTGGGAAAACCTCGTTCGTATTCACTGCATTCTCCTTCAGATTGCTGGGGGGTGGGGGTGGCTGGTCCAGCGGCCCTTGCATATTAGAGGTGGCCACATGGTCACCTTTCCCAGTATTTCTGGATTCTTGTTTGGGAGCTTAATATCTTTAGTTCAACGCTTTGATCTCTACTAAAGTGTAAATCTCCATGAGAGACATGACATTCTAAGATATCATCAGTCACTTTTTGGTATGAATAGATGAAGTTGAGAACTTCTGTGTAAACAGGCTATGAAAGGGAGAGTCTGGACTCAGCCATCCCCTTCGAGTATTGACCACCGTCTTGCCCCATGGTTTCAGTCATTGATGACCTTCCACTTCTTCCTGATCCACCTGGTAACTCTGTCATGAGCTCCAAGCCATCTTACGAATGCATCTCTATCCATTTGAAAATAGAATACATAGAATGGAATGAATCATCCCCCACCTGCCAACCCAGGTCTTCAGACTACTATCCAAGTAAAAGAGACTTCCTTTTCTCAGTCGCCCGGGCTAGACATCTTAGTGTTATCTGTGATAGCTTTCTTTTCTCCACATCTACTCAGTAAACACATACAAGGAGCCCCTTCTCTACAACATGTCTCTTCTAACTCACCTTTTCCATGTCTCCTGCATTTCTGCAATAACCTTTTGGTTAAACCTCTTTCCAACCCCTGTCTGTCCCACTTCAGAATCATCTGTACATCAATGGTATAACCTGAAACTGGTGCTGTTCAAGTCCAAAAGAACTCTTCACTATACAACACATGCAAAAATCTCATTCCCTTTTGTGGCATTCAAAGCCCTCAATGATCTCAAGTAGCTAACGTCCCACTCTCTTCTCCCACCTAATCTCACCACCCCGATTATATGTGTTGTAATGCTTGGACAAATGCTAGAGTAACTGTTTTTCAAACCTCAAATCAGAACACTTCCTTTGAGTAGTTGGGAGGCTGTTGAGAGGTGATGCTGTCCGTCCTTACAGTATTGGAAAAGTCTAGGTCTTTTGCTGTAATTTCTCCTCAGTTCTTTCCTGCCTCTATGTCACCATGTTTTCTGCCTAGAAGCATCCTTTACATCCTCATTCTCTTCACTCCCATTACCCAGCCTATCGACAGTCCACGTGTCTACCCAGGCCCGGATCTAATGCACACTCTCCATTGTATGGTTGAATATCTGTGCATTTTGTGCTGTCCAGTTACTTCCAAAATCCTTTATATATTTTCCTTGCATTAAAGAAGTGTGTGTGTGTGTATGTAATTTACTTACCTTTAAGTTCCTCTTAGCATCTAGTTATAATGAACTATTCCTGTGTCTGTTTTGTAATAAGCACTCTTGTTACCTCACTTCGTTCTCACAGCAAATGTCTCATATATTATTGCCATTTTACAATTGAGGCAATTACATCTCATGATGGCTAAGTACCTTGTCCAGATTCACATGGTTAGAAAATGATGGGCCTGGAATTCAAACCCAGTTATCTGTGACATCAGAGTTCTGCACACACAGGAAGTGCTGAAAATATGGTCTTTTCAAAAATTGCATTGAATCAGTTGCACCAAAAGAGAAGGGAGTAATTCTGTGAAAGCTGTCAGAATGGAGAAAATTAGAGGTCTGATACTTTTTCTTCCTAACAAGGAAGATACTGACCAATTGATCAGATTTCAAAGGTCATGGTGGATAAAGTGTAAGGAAAATGAATGAGAGCAGAGAATTAAAATAATAGTAATAAAAGCTTTGTTCAAAACGCATTTTCTCTCTCCTCTATCACACATGCATCTTTCCCCATCTGCTGCTTGCTAGGCACTTGCTCAGCCATCTTGGTACACACTGAGTCGGCAGCAGTGTCCTGCTCTTTCAGCAGACTACCACAGGGTACAGGCCATCACCTTAAGGGCCCCGTGGGCCCTGGGCTCATCCCACACCATCCACTTACCTACCTCCACATCATATACCTATCCCCAGAGAGAGCTGTCACCTTGGATACAAAAATGACCCTCCACCGAAGAGGACCAGACAGCAAAACTTATGCTGCTCCATCTGAAGCGTTCTGGGGAAAAAGGCCAATTGTAAAGAGACAGCAAGTCTTAAGTGTCCTTGGAAAATATTCTCTGTCACCTCTTGGCATAGAAAAGGGCCCAGACTTTTCTCCCGGGCAGGGACTGAAATGGGGAGTGGTATCACAGTTATTACTGCCTTTAATATTAATGTATCGCTCCCACTTCTGTCAACCCACCTTGATGACCTTACAATGAGTTCATCGCAGGTCTGTCTAGTCTAAGGCTTCCAGAGAGAAATTGCTTCATCAAATTTGGACTTTCCTGATGAGATGCCTCTGGCTTCATCTTGTGATCAGTTCTCATGAAGTTGAAAGCAGGCTGCTATTCCATTTTAATTTCTTTTTCTTTTCTCTTCTCCCCCTTAGGGATTTTGGATAAAAGAGTTTATTAGCTGGTTTCACTGGCTTGTCTCCACAAAGCCTGAAACCATACTTCAAACTTAGCTAAGACTCTTTCTTTTTTTATTTTTTTCTTGAGATGGAGTCTCACCCTGTTGCCCAGGCTGGAATACAATGGTGTGCTCTTGGCTCACTGCAACCTCCGCTTCCTGGGTTCAAGCGATTCTCTTGCCTCAGCCTCCTGAGTAGCTGGAATTACAGGCATGAGCCACCACACCCGGCTAATTTTTGTATCTTTAGTAGAGATGGGTTTTACTATCATGGCCAGGCTTATCTTGAACTCCTGACCTGGTAATCTGCCCGCCTTGGCCTCCCAAAGTTCTGGGATTACAGACGTGAGCCACTGCGCCTGGCCAGAGGCCCTTTCTTTGTGAGCATGCCAAATATCAAAGCACAGGACAACAGATGTAAACTGTGTTCAAATCATCTTTCCTGCACAAAGCTTGATATCAAGCCCCACTAGGCAAGCAAGTGACGTTCTCAACGGCAAGAAACACTGAGAGAATGATTGGCTTCATAGTCTGAATGCAATTCCACGATCTATTTTCTACAATTCTAAAGTCCAAAAATCTCTGAAAAAAAAATTCTTCATGAAAAAAAATGCTTCATTAGTTCATCTAGGCCCAACAAAAATTTTCTTTTGTTTTGCTTATAAATCTGTAGCAAGCTCATTTGGCAATAAGCTCTGAAACTATTCATAGTTTGTATAATCTTTGTCTCATTTAGTATGAATATTTACATGTTATGCTGCAAAAATTAATGTTTAATTATAAGGTGTTCCCTGATAGAATATATGTGTGTGTTCAAGTATTTATCTGAAATATTCTAAATTTCAAAACACATATAACTGCAGAAATTACAGGTAAGGAATTGTATAGATCCATAGTATAAAAAGAATATCCACAGGCCGGGCACAGTGATTCATGCCTGTAATCCCAGCAGTTTGGGAGGCCAAGGCAGGCGGATCACTTGAGGTCAGGAGTTCAAGACCAGCCTGGCCAACATGGTGAAACCCTGTATCTACTAAAAATATAAAAATTAGCCAGGCATAGTGGCGGGCACCTGTAATCCTAGCTACTCAGAGGCTGAGGCAGAAGAATTGCTTGAACCCAGGAGGTGGAGGTTGCAGTGAGCCAAGATCACTCCCCTGCACTCCCGCCTGGGTGACAGAGAGAGAATCTGTCTCAAAAAAGAAAAAAAAAAATCCATTTCACTTGGGCAGTTCTTAAAAAATTAAAATAAAAAAATCTCTCCTTAATACCTGTATTAGGGTTCTCTAGAGGGACAGAACTAATAGGACATATGTATATATGAAAGGGAGTTTATTAAGGAGAACTGACTCACACAATCACACGGTAAAGTCCCATATAGGCCATCTGCATGTTGAGGAACAAGGAAGCCAGTGGTGAATTAGTCCAAGTCCCAAAACCTCAAAAGTAGGGAAGCCAATAGAGAAGCCTTCAGTCTATGGCCAAAGACTGGAGAGCCTTTGGCAACCACTAATGTAAGTCCAAGAGTCTAAAAGCTGAAGAACTTGGAATCTGATGTTTGAGGGCAGGAAGCATCCAAGAGGGAGAAAGATGAACGCTGGAAGACTCAGCAAGTCTGCTCTTCCATCTTCTGCCTGCTTTATTCTAGTCACACTGATAGCTAGTGTGAAAGTTCCTATTTCTCCACAGCCTCTCCAGCATCTACTGTTTCCTGACTTTTTAATAATCACCATTCTGACTGGCATGAGATGGTATCTCATTTTGGTTTTGATTTGCATTTCTTTAATGAGCTTTTTTTCATGTTTGTTGGCCTCATAAATGTCTTCTTTTGTGAACCATCTGTTCATATCCTTTGCCCACTTTTTGATGGTGTTGTTTTTTTTTTCTTGTAAATTTGTTTGTTTGTATATTTTGGATATGAGACCTTTGTCAGACGGGTAGATTACAAAAATTTTCCTCTCATTTTGTAGGTTGCCTGTTCACTGTGATGATAATTTCTTTTGCTGTGCAGAAGTCTTTAGTTTAATTAGATCCCATTTGTCAATTTTGGCTTTTGTTTCAATAGCTTTTGGTGTTTCAGTCATAAAGTCTTTGCCTATGCCTATTTTCTGAATGGTATTACTTAGGTTTTCTTCAAGAGTTTTCATGATTTTAGGCTTAATTTTTATATAAAGTGTAAAGAAGGGGTCCAGTTTCAGTCTTCTGAATATGATGAGCCAGTTTTCTCAGCACTATTTATTAAATAGGTAATCTTCTTCCCATTGCTTGTTTTTGTCAATTTTGTCAAAGATCAGATGGTTGTAGATGTGTGGTGTTATTTCTGAGATCTCTGTTCTGTTCCATTGGTCTACATATCTGTTTTCATACCAAGACCATGCTGTTTTGGTTACTGTAGCCTTATAGTATAGTTTGAAGTCAGTTAGCATGATGCCACCAGCTTTGTTCTTTTTGCTTAGTCTTATCTTGGCTATGTGGGCTCTTTTTTAAATATGAAATTTAAAGCAGTTTTTTTCTAATTCTGCAAAGAAAGTCAATGATACCTTGATGGGAATAGCATCAAATCTATACACTACTTTGGCCATTTTCACAATATTGATTCTTCCTATCCATGAGCATAGAATGTTTTTCTATTTGTTTGTGTCTCTTTTATATCATTGAGCAGTGGTCTGTAGTTCTCTTTGAAGAGTCCCTTCATATCCATTGTAAGTTGTGTTCCTAGGTATTTTATTCTCTTTGTAGCAATTCTGAATGGAAGTTCATTCATGATTTGGTTCTCTGCTTGTCTATTGTTGGTGTATAGGAAAGCTTGTGATATTTGCACATTAATTTTGTATCCTGAGACTTTCCTGAAGTTGCTTATCAGCTTAAGGGGTTTCTGGGCTGAGATGATGTGATTTTTTAAATATAGAATCATGTCATCTGCAAACAGAGACAAGAAGTTCATTCATGATTTGGTTCTCTGCTTGTCTATTGTTGATGTATAGGAAAGCTTGTGATATTTGCACATTAATTTTGTATCCTGAGACTTTCGTGAAGTTGCTTATCAGCTTAAGGGGTTTCTGGGCTGAGATGATGTGATTTTTTAAATATAGAATCATGTCATCTGCAAACAGAGACAATTTAACTTCCTCTCCTCCTATAGAAATATCCTTTATTTCTTACTCTTGCCTGAATCCGGAGCTGATTTTTTGAAAAAATTAACAAAGTAGGTATACTGCTAGCTAGACTAATAAAGAAGAAGAGAGAGAAGAATCAAATAGAAACAATAAAAAATGATAAAAGGGATATCACCACTGATCCCACAGAAATACAAACTACCATCAGAGAATACTGTAAACACCTCTATGCAAATAAATTAGAAAATCTAGAAGAAATTGATAAATTCCTGGACACATACACCTTCCCATAACTAAACCAGGAAGAAGTCGAATCCCTGAATAGACCAATAACAAGTTCTGAAGTTGAGGCAGTAGTTAATAGCCTACCAATTAAAAAAAGCCCAGGACCAAATGGATTTATAGCTGAATTCTATCAGAGGTGCAAAAAGCAGCCAGTACCATTCTTTCTGAAACTATTCCAAACAATCGGGAAAAAGGGACTCCTCCCTACTTCATTTTACGAGGCCAGCATCACCCTGATACCAAAATCTGGCAGAGAAACAAACAAAAATGAAAACTTTAGGCCAATATCTTTGATGAACATCAGTGCAAAAATCCTCAATAAAATGCTGGCCAACTGAATCCAGCATCACATCAGAAAGCTTATCCACCACGATCAAGTCGGCTTCATCCCTGGGATGCAAGGCTGGTTTAACACCCGCAAATCTATAAATGTAATCCCACATAAACAGAACCAATGACAAAAACCACATGCTTATCTCAACAGATGCAAAAAAGGCCTTTGATATAATTTAGCATCTTTTCATGTTAAAAACTCTCAATAAACAAGGCATTGATGAAACTTATCCCAAAATAATAAAAGCTATTTATGACAAACTCATAGACAATATCATACTGAATGGGCACAAGCTGGAAGCATTCCCTTTGAAAACCAGCACAAAACAAGGATGTCCTCTCTCATCACTCCTCTTCAACCGACTTCTTACGTGGCAGTTTTCTTCCCCCAGACTGAATGTTCCAAGGGAACTAAGTGGAAGCTGCAAGGTTTCTTATGACCTAGCCTCAGAAGTCATGCTAAGTCACATCCATGAATTCTATTGGTCAAACGTGAGTCACAGGATCAGCCCCAGAGGAGGGACTTATACAAAGAGGTGTGGCTCACTGAGGGACCAGCTTTAGAGACTAGCATTTTCCATTTGTTTAACAAAAGTTAATAATAACTTTTGTTATTATTAACAAAAAGGGAGGTTATACCATTGGCCCCAGGAAGTCCCAGGAGAGGAGAGATTCACCATTTGTCTTCCACCTCCTCCAGAGGCTGTGATCTTGCCATATTTGTATAACTGTATATGCACATTACAAAGAATATAAGCTATTCCTCTTAGCTTTCTCTTTAAAAGACCAATAAATCATTTGTGATTTCTCTAATGGAGAGTAAATAAATACGAAAAACTCTTCCCCTTGTTCTTTAACTGACAATAAGAGAAAAGAAAAAGAAAAAAAATAACTTTTGCTATTTTTACATATAACAAAAAAATATAAATTTTATAGCAAATCCTGTTACAAATGAGAGAAATGAAGCTTTGCAAGATTAGGCTACTTGTTCAAGATCAAAGCTCTTGCAGGTAGTCAAGATGGTGTTCAAATACATTTCTCTGTAATTCTACTATGCTAGTCTCTACTCAGCAAAATTATCAATGGGAAATGAATTAATTTACTAAAGCAGTATTTATTAAAGCACTGTACAAAAAGGGCAAGATATATGATTTCCATCTTTTAAAATGTCTAGCTGGCTGGAGTGTAGAGTGAAAATAACATTGGGATGTTTAGCCCAGTTTGAGCCCTGAGTCTGCAACTCTGGGCAATTCATTGAAACTCTTTGAGAATGTTTCTTCCAAGGTAAAATGGAGATAAACAATGCCTTTCCTACAGTATTGATGTTAAAAATAAAATAAAACCAGCCAGGCAAGCATGATCTTGTTAGTGACAGTTTAACTGAGAAAAAAATCACAGACCCAGGAAAGGTACTGTAACAATGTGAAAGAGGGCAGTGCCTCTTCCCAAGATACGTACCTGTTGACACATGATGGGCGTCAGCCAAGAGTATGCTAGAAGTGCCTGGCATGGTACCTCACGTATGTAATCCCAGCACTTTGTGAAGCCAAAGTAGGAGGATCTCTTGAGCTCAGGAGTTCAAAAGCAACAAAGTGAGACTCCCCACTCACATCTCAACAACACCCCCACAAAAAAAGAAAAGAAAAAAAAACCAACACACACACACACACACACACACACACACACACACACACACACAATCGAGTGCACTAAAGTGAGTCCTGCAATTGCTGAGACATTGTACTAGATACCTTGCAAAGCTCCTTCCATCCCTGTGCTCTCTGACACCTTGTGTTCCTCTGGGAAATTCAAACAATCCTTGACTATAGGAAAGCACTCCTTCCCTTCACGTTATGGCAAACCACCATTTTGTCAGGCTCTGTATAAGACATCAAAGTCCAAAACAGCCAAATCTTTAAAAATCCACTCCTTAATTTTCTTTTCCACCTTGGCTTCTAAATGCTTCATGTGGATAGGTTAGTTGAGAATGAAGTACTGTGGAAGTGCAGGAGAAGTCACAGCTGAACTCTAGTTTGAGCTTGAGCTCACGTTGAATTAAACTTAAGTTGAATTAAACGTAATTAAACTCAAGCTCAAACTAGAGTTCAGCTGCAACTGATTGACAAATGGGGATCAGACCCCAGTAACAAAGTCCTGCAAGCAGAGACAGGTTGTGCCAATCAACCAGATCTGAACTCTGGGAAGAGGGTACAGCAGCTACAGGTGGGAGGTCAAGAACTCAAACCCACCAAGAGTTTTCTGTAATCCTCTGGGGAATAAGTAGTCGGCTTTCAGGACCAGGTGGCACATGAGGACAAAGCAGGACTTGACTCCCTTCTCCTTTCTTTCCGTAACTCCTCGTGGTTGGCACAGAGAGGCCTGTTTGGGTACTAGGGATGTTACACAAAAAAGGGCAGGGATCTTCTGAACTGTAAGAAGTAAGGTGGATGCCACCTGTCTGCCTGGATGTGAGTGAAGTCGGGATACAGAACGGCTGTCTTTGAACACAGAGTTAAGCTGTGTATGGAAATATTTCTCAGATGTCTCTCCAAGGATTCACTTTGCCCCTTTTTCATGGGTCCATGTTTTATTATTTTATTTCAATAGCTTTTGGGGTAAAAGAGGTTTTTGTTCACATGTTTATAGTAGTAAATTCTGAGATTTTACTGCACTTGTGCACCTATGTTTTAAATAATATTACCCATGACCTCCAAAACAACTATAACTTTTACAGGTTTTTTATATTTTATTTTTAGTGTTTAAATCAGTGATTTTAAAAATTATATTCACAGAGTAATATCGTCATTGCTGTCTAATTATATAACTTTTTTTTTTTAAAGATGGAATCTTGCTCTGTCGCCCAGGCTGGAGTGCAGTGGTGCAATCTCGGCTCACTGCAACCTCCATCTCCTGGGTTCCAGCAATTCTTCTGCCTCAGCCTCCCAAGTAGCTGGGACTACAGGCATGTGCCACCACACCCAGCTAATTTTGTATATTTGTTAGTAGAGACGGGGTTTCACAGTGTTAGCCAGGATGGTCTCCATCTCCTGACCTCATGATCCAGCCTCCTAAGCCTCTCAAAGTGTTGGGATTACAGGTGTGAGCCACCACACCAGGCCCCATAAGGTTTTTATCACACCAAAATGAAACCCATCAGAAGTCACTCCCCATTCCCCTCTCTCAAGCCAGTCTCTGGCAACCATTCACCAGCTTTCTGCCTCTATGGATCTGCCCGTTCTGGATACTGCGTACAAATGGAATTATATAATATATGGTCTTTTCTGTCTGACTGAATTCACTTAGCCTAATGTTTTCAAGGTTCGTCCCTGTTGCGGCCTATATCAGTGGTTCATCTTTTTTTTAAATTGACAGAATAGTATTCCATTATGTAAATATACCACATTTTGTTTATGCACTTGCCAGTTGAAAGGCATTGAGCTATTTCAACTTTTGGACAATTATGAATAATGCTGCTATGAATATTTATATACACATTGTTGTGTGGACATATGCTGTCAATTATCCGGGCCGCGGCAGTGAAATCGCCGAATCCTAGCCACTAGACCACCAGGGAGACTGCTGTCAATTATCTTAGGTATATACCTAGCAGTGGAACTTCCAGTTCACATATCAATTCTATATTTTAACATCTTGAGAAACAAATGGTTTCAAATCAAACACTTTTTAATCAATTTTTAATTTTTTCCTTAATAACTTGATAACTACAAAGCCAGTGCTGGAGGACTTATGGAATCCTGTGGTATTGGATGTACCTAGAAAAATGGTATACTCATGTGTAACAAAGGTAAAGACGAAAAACAAATCCCAAGAGAAACTCTGTAGCATAAGGCTTCTGTTCAGTGTGTGGGGAGTGGTACTGTGTTGTTAAGGACACTGTGCTAGAATGAACATTGTATGGGTTCCATTTATTTTATTTTATTTTATTTTTGAGACAGAGTTCTGCTCTTGTTACCCAGGCTGGAGTGCAATGGCGCGATCTCGGCTCACCGCAACCTCCGCCTCCTGGGTTCAGGCAATTCTCCTGCCTCAGCCTCCTGAGTAGCTGGGATTACAGGCACGCGCCACCATGCCCAGCTAATTTTTTGTATTTTTAGTAGAGACGGGGTTTCACCATGTTGACCGGGGTGGTCTCGATCTCTTGACCTTGTGATCCACCCCCCTCGGCCTCCCAAAGTGCTGGGATTACAGGCGTGAGCCACCGCGCCCGGCCTAAATTCTTATCTTTTTAGCCAAAAGCAGAGAAATTTGCTGTATAATCTATATACACTAAATTCTGGCAAGTGGTAGTTTTCTTCAGATTTTTGAAATACTGAAAACAGCTTGAGAACTCTTATTAGAGTACCTTTGAAAGTCCACAGGGGTTGAGAACTCCAGGCTTGGACACAGCAAAGAGTGAAAACAAGTTCTGGAAACTGGAAATATTTTTCTATAGTTTAGGACACCTCTTCTCTTCTTCCTTAACTGAAGGCCTTTTCCTCCCACCCTAAAAAACTCAACAGTGACTTGATTGTTCCCATACTTTAGGATTATATAGGCTTAATAAAAAGATTTTTTAAACCATGAACTTACATATGTTTGACAAATTTCTATTTTGCCAAATAAAAGATTTAAAAGCTATGTTGTATCACCAGGATTTTGTTAAAGAAAACCCCCCAAAAGTAGACACCAGACTAAAATACAGTTTTAAAATTTTGTTTTAATAATTTTAAAAAATAAACATAGTCATTTATTTTTCTCCCTTTGTCATAGACTAGTGAAAACTCATGGACTAGAAAGACCGATCGGACAATACCACGTAGGGATGAATCATTGAGTCTGGTGGGTGTTTTAAAGTTAATACAAGCACGAACAATCCTAAAGTCATCCACTTTGCTCTTGTTAAGGAAATGCTAGCACTTTCCCCTCTAGCTCTTCCTTTCCGAGAAAGTGAGATGTTTTTCTGGCACGTGGCTACTGGGCTTTTGTGATTTGATAATGTGAAACACTGGTGGGAGAAAAGTCAGTAAGGGATGATTTTAAAAGGTTAAGTTGATCGACAGGGTAGCTGGGAAGGAGGGATTGAAGAACATTGAGAAAGAAGAATAAACATTTTCCTGGCTGAGGATAGTTTTCTCTGGGTGAGTGAGGTGTTGGAAATAGATTCCAGAAAATGTGTGGTGTGAAACATTTAGGAATCACAATATGAATAAATAAAATATAAAATATTACTTAGGTAAAGCAGGTCTTCTTTACTATGTTTTAGAAACATTAAACAAAAAGATTAGAATTCCTTTTTTTAAAAAAAAATATCTGGGCTGGATCTCATGATCTAAGTCATACAGGTCACATAAAATTGGATGCCAGAGCCAAGCACGGTGGCACGTGCCTGTAGTCCCAGCTACTCGGGAGGCTGAGGTGGGAGGATCTCTTGCACCCAGGAGTTCTGGGCTGTAATGCACTATGCCAATTGGGTGTCCACACTAAATTTGGCATCAATATGGTGACCTACTGGAGTGGGGGACCACCAGGTTGCTTAAGGAGGGGTGAACCAGTCCAGGTCGGAAACTGAGCAGGTCAAAACTTCCGTGCTGATCAGTAGTGGGATCTCGCCTGTGAATAGCCACTGCACTCCAGCCTGGGCAATATAGAGAGACCCCATCTCTAAAAAAAAAATTGGACACCAGATTAATTTTGGCTTTCAGACTATTAATTTTCTGTTACAATTGGCATTTCTTCACATCTTCTCCAAGATGCTTTGATTCTATTCCATCTCCTAAGTGAAATTTTCTCTCAGGACATTCAATTGTAAGAAGATAGTATCCATGACTGCATAGATATGAATAGTTACTCTTTCAGGGTACCCGGTAGGTAATTGTAAAGGCAATCTTTATTCCTTAATTCATTCATTTGTCCATTCATTTAAAAAACACTTTTGAGTATCACCCAAGTGAAAAGGTTTTGCCTAAGGGCTAGCTAGGGTAAAATTAATACCTAGGCCTTGAATTTAGAAACTGTTGTCTCCAGATATGTAAACATAAGAAATCACGGTAATGCACAGTGACAGTATTACAATCACCGAAATGAGAAGGCTGGCTGGGAAGCAGCAGAGTTCAATGAAGACTTCCTGGAAGAGGTGACGGCTGAGCTTAAGAAAGTAAATAGAAGCATATCAGTCAGCCTTGGGTGGGGAGAACATTCCTAGAAGAGAGAACAGGAAAGGATAAACTATTAACAGACAGTAAATCTAAGATGGAAGCTGAGACAGGAGAAGCGTGTTGGCGTCAGAGCACGAAGGTGGATATGGAACTTTTTCATGGGGCTGATAGACAGGCAGTGAGGAGATTCACTCCAAGGGTCATTGTATGATTTGTGTTTCGAAAGCTCACTGTAGTAAGGCTGAGAAGGATAAATTCAAGAGCAGATGAGACATGTAGAAACCAATC
>CM052664.1:61529759-61546412 GCA_028533165.1 Leontopithecus rosalia | reverse complement strand
GAGGTCTATTGGGGGAAATAGGGGAGGGACAGCGGCGGCGGGGAGCAGGGGAGGGATGGCATGGGGAGAAATGCCAAATATGGGTGAGGGGGCAGAAGGCAGCAAAACACACTGCCACGTGTGTACCTATGCAACTATCTTGCATGTTCTGCACATGTACCCCAAAACCTAAAATGCAATAAAAATTAAAAAAAAAAAAGAATATTCATATTCTTATTCTTGTAAGTACAAGAGGCTTGAACATTGAATATTGCTTCCCAAGATCTAGTTGTTGCCATGTAAAAAGCTCAGGCTAAGTTATTAAATTATGAGAGGTCCCCTGGAGAGAGGCTCTGGAGAGTGAGAAGCATTCTATCCCTGGCCAAACTCTTAGCTGATTATTGTTGAATAAGAGACCCAAGCAAAGCCAGCAGAATCACCCGGCTAAATCCCAACCCACAGAATAATTTTAAAGTAATAAATCATCAGGCCAGGTAAGGTAGATCACGCCTGTAATCTCAACACTTTGGGAAAACCAAAGTGGGCAGATTGCCTGAGGCCAGGAGTTTGAGACCAGCCTGGGCAACATGGTGAACCCCATCTCCAAAAACATTCCAAAAATTAGCTGGGCATGGTGGTATGTGCCTGTAGTCCCAGCTACTCGGGAGACTGAGGTGGGAGGATGGCTTGAGCCCGGGAGGTGGAGATTGCAGTGAGCCAAGATTGTGCCACTGGACGATGAAGTGAGCGACAACTGGGTGACGAAGTGAGACCCTGTCTCAAGAATAAATAAATACGTAATAAAAGCAATGAAGCATTTTTGTTTTAAGCTCCTAAATTCCAGGTTTATATATCCAAACTGCTTATATGACATGTCATCTTGGTTCTCTATAAGCATTTCAAACATAACAGGCCCCAAACCAAACTCTTGAGCCCTTCTTTCCAAATTTGCTTCTCTCTCTGGGTTCCCTACCTCAGCAAATGGCACCAGCACCCATTTAGTTGCTCAGGAAAAACAACACCACCACCACCACCACCTAGGCCAGGCATGGTGGCTCCAAGTGTAATCCCAGCACTTTGGGAGGCCGAGGTGGGCGAATCACTTGAGGCCAGGAGTTCAAGACCAGCCTGGCCAAAAAACCCTCATCTCTACTAAAAATACAAAAATTAGCCGGGCATGGTGGTGCGTGCCTGTAATCCCAGCTGCTTGGGAGGCTGAGGCACAAGAACTGCTTAAACCCGGGAGGCAGAGGTTGCAATGAGTCAAGATGGCACCACGGCACTCCAGCCTGGGCGAGAGTGAAACTCCAACTCAAAAAACAAAAACTAAAACAAAAACAAAAGCAACTCTGGAATTATCACTGACTTATCTTTTACTCACAATCGTTCTGTCAACAATAAGTTCAAGATACACCTCTAAATCTAACCCCGACTGTTCGCTCCCTTCTCCCCAGCCACCCTAGTTCAAGTCATGGTCATGCCTGACTTGAACTACCACAATAGCATATGGGGAAGAGAAAAAAATGAAAAAAAAAAAGGCACTACAGAGAGCATTGAGGGTAAAGGGAAAATAGAAAAACACTGATTCAACAGTTCTTGCTGTCACTGCCATCCCCACACCAGCCCAAATTGAGGGACGTTCTACCAAGTACCTTGGCAGCACTCTTCAAATGGTGGCTATCTTCAGAGAAATGAGGCTGGAATCTGGCAGACCGAGGGGAATGTTTTCTCTGTTTACTTCTCTGCCACAGCTGTACTAATTTCTAGAAAAGCATAGGGAATGGGTGTTTGTGCATCTCATGCCCTATAATCAATTAGAAAATAAGGTTCTAGGCCAGGCGCAGTGGCTCACGCCTGTAATCTCAGCACTTTGGGAGGTCGAGGGGGGTGGATCACCTGAGGTCAGGAGTTTGAGACCAGCCTGACCAACATGGTGAGACCCCTGTCTCTACTAAAATACAAAAATTAGCCGGGCATGGTGGTGCAAGCCTGTAGTCCCAGCTACTTGGGAGGCTGAGACAGGAGAATTGCTTGAACCTGGGCAGTGGAGGTTGCAGTGAGCTGAGATCATGCCACTGCACTCCAGCCTAGGAGACAGAGTAAGATTCCATCTCAAAAAATAAAATAAAATAAAATAAAATAGGTTCTACATGCAACTTTGGGTGTGGAGACTACAACTGGAGTGTGCACTAAGCTCTTGAGCAAGCTTGATCCCTTCCTCTGCATATCAGAATGCTACTTTGGATTTTGGTGGTTTGCTCCACAAGAGAAAAGATCTGGGCAGGAGAAGGTTAACCGACTAAGCAAAACCATGACTTCCAACACAGAATGTTCTTTTAAAAATAATGCACCAGGATGTGTTAGCCCAATAAATAATTCATTGGACTGCCTATTCACAGCCTAATAGAAAAATATTACAGAATACCTACATGTCAATCAGTCTGCAGTTAAATAAACACTCTATGCAGATGTCACCTGTAAAACTCAGATTTATACATTAATTATATGTTTCACCCAGGCAAAAACATAATATCTAGTAACTTGACTTCAAAGACTATTAAAATCTCATGCCCTTGAAAAGGTTACCTGACATCTTGTAGTCCAGATCCAGGGTTGAATAGACAGACATGTCCCCTGCCACTGAACTTACAATAGCCAAACATTCAAATGACACTTTAGTTACATTTGCTGCCCTTACAGAGAAACATTGAGAGCTGTGATCTTTCTGGGCCTGCTGGAATTCTCTGACTGCTGTAGCAGTGAATGCAAAGGCAAAATGTGCATCTGCAAATGCCCCAAATCCAGCTCCATCAGAAATTCCCATTTTTACTTAAATAATTTCCTAATTGTTTGATATACTCAACAAAAAGTGACAATGATAAGTCCTGTATCCCAGAAATTGTGTTTTACGTAGCATTTTTCCCACTTAATCTTTACAACAACTCTGTAAGGCAGGTATTTTTATTACTCTATTTTTAGATAAAACATCGAGAATATGATAAACTGAAAGTAACCAAAAGCATCGTGGGTAGTATTACAAATTGACACCATGAAGCTCCTGTAAGAGGAAAAATAAGGAAGCAAATCAATTCTGTGGTATTCTTACTAAAAGTGCATAACCTGAACTCAGTCACCACCAGATCAACCCAAATTGAGGGACGTTCTAAAAAATACCTTGGCAGTACTCTTCAAAGGCATCAAGGGCATGAAAGACAAAGACAGACCGAGAATCTGTTGCCAATCAAGGAAGACAAACAGAATAAGACAAACTAAATTCAACATGTAAATCTGGGCTGGATCTTGGACCAGAAAAAAGTACATTAGTGGGCCAACTGGTGAACTTGAGGACTGTAGGTCGGATAACAGTATGTTATCAGTGTTAGCTTTCTGATTGTGATCATTTCACTGTGGCATGAAAAATGCTAACATTTGGAAAAACTATGAGAAGCGTACTTAGAAATTTTTTCTTTTGGTGTAAGTAACAAATTATTTCAAAATTAAAAGTTGAAAAGTGGAAAAAAAATAAAAGAAAAACACATTAAATGCAGCATCCCAGTGGGGAGTCTGCGGAGACAGAGAAGGTGGTACCATATTTGGGGTGGGAATGAATCTCTTCTGATAGCTCCAAACTATTTGGGGTTTGTCTTTGGAGTGGTTTATCCAGAAGATCAATTTCCGAAGTGTAAAATTCTTGTGACTGACAGGCTGTTGGAGTTGCAAGAGAATGCAGAGGTGCTCTGAGGACCTTCATCTCGCAGAAATGACATCTGAAGCTCAGAAAGGCATGAGGATGACGGGCCCAAGGTCACACAGCTAAAGAGTCAAGATAAGAACCTAGCTCTTCTGCGTCACGAGATACTATTTCTGTACCACCACTCATTTCTGAAAGAGGACACCTCCCTGCTCAAGTCCAGAATCCATGGTGTAGGGGCTTTATCCATTAGCCATGTGATTCTACCCACCTGCTAGAGATTTGCTTCTGGAACCAGATAGTCGTTCACTTATTCACTCATTCAACAAGTATTTATTGAGTGCCTCTCAATGCCAGGCGTTACTTGAAGGGTGAATCATACAGCAGCTATCAAAAACAAAGTTCTCAAATTCTAGTGGTCAGACCTAGGTGCTGATCCAGTGTCCACTACTAGTGACCTGCCTGGCCTTGGGCACATTCCTTTACCTCTCTAAGCCTCAGTTTGCTCTTCTGTAACACAGAGAAGATGGAATTACTCAAAGATTATTCTGAATACTAAGTAAGATATTGCATCTAGCCTTTTAGCAGAATTGCCTGGCATGTAAGTACTTAGTAAATATTAAGTATTATTGTTATGTGTTTTTCTCTGCAACCTGGAACTCTGTCAGTTAACACTAGCTTGAGGGGATATCTGGATACACTCAGAAATTCTATAGTATATTTCTAAACGCATTGAAAACTCACATTTAAGAAGGTGAGTTTTTCCAGCAGAGTAATTTTCCATTTCCCACTCCATTTCTTTGTTATTTTCAAAGGTAGACAAACAATAAAAAGATAGGGCAAGAAAGGCCAACTGAGAAAATTGGTGCTGAGTGAGGAATTCAAATGGGAATTGTAGTATGAGGAATGTCTGATAGGCTTTATCTAGCTTTAAATGAGACTGTTGTTGCAGGCTGGCTGCATCTAGCCTCTTCATGGGCATAATTTGAATGCCACTTTAGTCAACCCATGATTACTTCCACAGATGGAAGGAATAATAAATTACCTGACATAAAACAAGATAAGCAGAACCTGCTAGTTCTGCTTGAACCAGCTTCTGGTGCCTTCCCTACTGCTGTATCCTAAGAATATGACCATTAACTCCTCTCTGCCATGTCACTTGTTGCCTGTCTCCCCAGGGTCAGGTCTTTCCAGATATCTGCTTTCTTCCTTCCCCTCCACCACCCGCAGCACCAGCAAAGGGCCTTAAACACAGGGTGTATTAAAGAAATGTGTGTTGGCTGGGCATGGTGGCTCATGCCTGTAATCCCCGCACTTTGGGAAGCTGAGATGGATGCATCACTTAAGACCAGGAGTTTGAGACCAGTCTGGCAAACATGGTGAAACTTTACCAAAAAATATAAAAATTAGCCAGGTGTGGTGGCATGCATTTATAGTCCTAGCTACTTAGGAAGCTGGGGCAGAAGAATCGCTTGAACCCAGCAGGCAAAGGTTGCAGTGTGAGATCGTACCACTGCATTAAGGCCTGGGTGACAGAGCAAGACTCTGTCCCAAAAACACTAAAATTAAAAAATAAAAAGAAATGTATGTTGACCCAGTGTGTGGTGACTTATGGCTGTGATCCCAAGAGTTTGGAAGGCTTAGGCAGGAGGATCACTTGAGGCCAGGAGGTCCAGAAGAAGCCTGGGCAATATGTCCCTACAAAAAATTAGAAATATGCTAGACACACACACACACCCCTATGGAACACAATGTATTTTAAATAAGCCTATTTTGAAGAATGAAACCTAATAAAGTCCAATGGCAATCAGAAATACCAATAATGGTATCAGAAATAAAGTCCAATGGTAGTGAGAGACCCCTCAATTCAGTCAACATTCATTCTATCCAGATGCAGATGTTGGGACTGAACAGAAAGTACTTTGGCTTCTCACGCTTTCTATGCAATAATTTTCAATGAGAGATAGAAAAATTTAAGGGTTAGATTTCATATTCTCCAGTCACCAACTTTTTAGAGGAATAATGCTAAATAAATCCAATCAGTAGATCTATCTGGGAGAAGAATTAATGGGTCACATACTATATCTATCTATCTATCTATCTATCTATCTATCTATCTATCTATCTATCTATCATCTATCTATCTTCAAATTCCTTAGTAAGCAGAGATGAACCAGTATTTTTTCAGTGTCCCTGGTGATTCTATGGGGCAGCCAGGGTTAAGAATCAATGCTGCAGAGGCGGGGTGTGGTGGCTCACACCTGTAATCCCAGCACTTTGGGAAGCTGACATGGGTGGATCACCTGAGGTCAGGAGTTCGAGACCAGCCTGGTCAACATGGAGAAACCCCGACTGTGCTAAAAATACAAAATTAGCCAGGTGTAGTGGCGCATGCCTGTAATCCCAGCTACTTGGGAGGCTGAGGCAGGAGAATCACTAGAACCCAGGAGGCAGAGGTTGCAGCGAGCTGAAATCGGGCCATTGCACTCCAGCCTGGGCAACAAGAGTGAAACTCCATTTCAAAAAAAAAATATATATATATATATATATATCAATGATGCAGGTATTTACATGGTCAAGTACCCAGCCTAGCAGACTACAGCATTTGCCACTCCCAATTTCAAATTCCTGGAGAAGAGAATTTGTGTGACTAGCATTGGGCAAGGTATCTACCTTAATCCCAGTCAAGTTGGCCCAGCAGTCAGGATCACATAGTGCAAATTGGTTGACTTGGGGTCTCATTCCTGTGACAGCTAAGGCAGTTCCTACAAAAAAAGAAATACAGAGAGAAGAGTGTTATTGTAGGTTGGGCTGACACCTAAGTATGCGGCTTGACAAATATATGGAGTTCTTACTACTTGTTCCAGAATAATTTAAGACAGCTTGCAAATACATAAGCAATGTAATATTAAAAAAACTCCATCGGCCGGGCGCGGTGGCTCACGCCTGTAATCCCAGCACTTTGTAAGGCCGAGGTGGGTGGATCACGAGGTCAAGAGATCGAGACCATCCCGGTCAACATGGTGAAACCCCATCACTACTAAAAATACAAAAAATTATCTGGGCATGGTGGTGTGTGCCTGTAATCCCAGCTACTCAGGAGGCTGAGGCAGGAGAATTGCCTGAACCCAGGAGGCGAAGGTTGCGGTGAGCTGAGATCGCGCCATTGCCCTCCAGCCTGGGTAACAAGAGCGAAACTCCGTCTCAAAAAAAAAAATCCATCAACTTAAGAGGCCTATGGAAAGTAAAAGACATTGTAGGAGGAATCAGGTGAAAAACAGGTAAGATTAGTGTTCCTAACTATACCCTGAAGGCCAGCACGCTCTACTAGAAGTGAACCCCAAATCTGTATGTGAGCTTCCTTGCCCAAAACACAAAAATGGAAAATCAGCTACCCAATTCCTGGTATTCATAAGATAACATACCAGTCCTCAGGAGAAGGGCAGCTTTCCCTGAAGAGAAAAGGGTGAAGGTGAAGGAGCTGAAGAAGGTGACTTTCCGGTCATTTGAGAAGAATTTCTTTTGCTTGGCTTCGTGAGCCCTAGCCATGATCTTGTTGCAGGAAATAGGGCAATGAATTGTTACGACTTCCCTTGGGTAGGACTGTAGCCCAGGGCCAAGTGCAGAGGGCAGGGTGCAACCTACGGGTGCTGTGGAGTGCCTGTAACACACCGATGACACAGAGAACTTCAGCGAAGACTTCATTTTCTTTTCTGAAGAGAAATCTCCTACTTAAAATTTCCCTCAAGTCTGCTTCTCCTCCCCTCCAACCACAACCCCCGGCCCTACCAGAAACTTCCGGGTGTCAAAGTCGGGTTGTTTACTTACACAAAACTGTCGCACTTAACTAGACAGAAACCACATTAGGGTTGATTCTCTTTAAAAGAACTCTGAGGGAGTTTGAAGTTCTCTATGTGACTGACATCAGTCAGTTCACGGAGGAAAGATGAGCATTTATGATACAGGGATGTGAGATGAGGAAATGAGAAAAGGAAATGAGGTTTCACAACCAGGGCGCTGCCATTTGAGTTCACTTTCCAGACCCTTACCCTACTGTTTATCCTCCACGTAAATCCGTCTCCCAAACAGACTTGAGTTCCGTCTCATCTAATTTAATCAGGAAATTTTATATTTCCCTACATTGAGTAGGGTCAACATATCAGAGAAATGAACAAACAAAAACCAACTGTGGCAAAGAATGCCTGTTGCGTTGGCAAACAACATAAAGATGGAGATGATTCAGCCACGGGGCCATTTGGGGATGGTGTAAATAGCTGTCCACGCGTGGATTCTACATCAGTGGTGCATCCAGACACAGACTCCTAATCCAGTGCTCTTCTTTCTCCTTCAGCAGCACTCTACTGGGCTCACTAAGCAAGTTCTGAGCCATCTCAGGGCACAGAGTAAAAGGCCACGATGTTCAAAGGGGCATGGGCTTAGAATCAAACAGGTCTGGGTTCTACGCCTGCTTTGTTCAGTAACTCAACCTCTCTCAGGCTAAGTTTTAACACCTCTGAAATGGAGTAATAATGCCTCCTGCTGAGGTTAGACATAAGGTAAATATGGGCAATAATGCCAAGTATTAGAAATAATACAGCACATAAATTAGAACCTGGAAGGTAAATAGGAGAAGTTCTATAACTGAAGGTAGTTATTCAGTCCACCTGCTCACCAATCTACTTATTATTTTGATTGCTTTTTCTTATTTGCCAGATCTGAGTATTAGCTATTAAGTCAAGTCGGGCAGAAAGAATGAAGTAGCAATGAAAGATTTCATGCTGGCTCACACCTGTAATCCCAGCACTTTGGGAGGCTGAGGCAGGCGGATCACCTGAAGTCAGGAGTTCGAGACCAGCCTGACTAACATGGAGAAACCCCGTCACTACTAAAAGAAAAATACAAAATTTGCCGGGCATGGTGGCGCATGCCTGTAATCCCAGCTACTTGGAATGCTGAGGCAGGAGAATCCCTCGAGCCCAAGAGGCGGAGGTTGCAGTGTGCCAAGATCATGCCATTGCACTCCAGCCTGGGCAACAAGAGCAAAACTCCATTTCAAAAAAAACAAAAAACAAAACAAAACAACAAAATTAGCTTCCTTCAGAAAGCCTCAGTTTCAGAGGAATATTCCGCACCTCTAGAGAAGTGAACATGGGGGTTCATAGTTTAGGATTCCACAATGGTTCTGGCGGTAGGACCAATGGGTGTGGGAAGTAAGCTGACTTTGCCCAGTAAGGAGAGGCTGTCACTGCAGCTTCACTGTGGATGTTTGTCTTGTGGCCCATGCATTGGCTCTTAGGTGTCAATCTGTCCATCTTCCTGCATCCTGCAGCCCAGCTCTGGTCAGATACCTGTCTTCTGCAGATAACAGTCCAATGCTCTCCAGTCTCTGGAAAAAAAGGATTCTAAAGTGACTCATCTTTGTATTCCTGAAAAGTGCCCATTTGACCTTCTTAGGATGCTTTTAATCTCTTGCGTATAATATTAATTTCTTTCTAATTATCAAAGTTGTCTATAACCATTTAAAAATCTTGAAAATATATAAAAACTCAAGGAAGAAAGGAGCATTTCCTGCCAATTGCCTCACTAGAGCTATTAGGCCTGCTGACATCTCCCTGGCCTTTTTTATACCTAACATACATACATTCTTTCCATCCTTCCCCTACTAAATGGAATCCCATGTCATATACCATGGGATGTGCTTTCTTTACACAGCAGTATATTATAAACATTTCCCCTCCGTGCAATTAAATACTTTCTTTTTATTCTTGTTTAAGGCTCTTTACTTCCTCAGATTCATCATGAGGACATGTGAAAGCAAGTCAGGAAACCTGCGTCCCAACTAGCCAAGTGACACAGGGCAACGTATTCAAATAGTCTTTACCTGGGTGATCTACAAACTCCATCCCAGCCTCGAAGGTTTATGATTCCAAGTGGGGCAGTAATCCTTTTTAAGAAAAACAAATGGACTCTGGATTTAAAAAGACAGACCCTCTGTGAAGCCCAGGTTTTCTCAAGCTCATATATGCATAATCTATGTATGGAAAAATTGATGACCATCAATGATCTTCTACAAATGCCAGACATTATTCAGGAAGGGAAGAAAAAGTGCTTAAAATGCTCCAATGTAACTCTCTGCTGGTTTTGGCCAGTGGTAAAAGTCTCTCCAGTTGCTGCTTCCAGTGCTTGCTGAATTTGAACTCTGATCTCTACCAAACCTTGAGGTCTTTACAGTTTATTGAACTGGATTAGATATGGCTGTGGAGGGAGCTGGTTCGGGACTCTCTTTTCAGTTTACTTTAGTTTACTTTTCAGTTTACTGACTACCCTCACGGAAGTCCTATGTGCATTATTCCTGGAAAATGTTTAAAGAAGCTTTAGATTTGCTGTTTTCTAAATTAAAAAAAATTGATAATTCATGTGATTAATAGGAATTATCTTTTTACAGTGCAGAGTTTTCACCATTAAAACTGCATTTTCCCCAATTCCATTTCATTTAATCATATCACAAATTTTCACTATTTTTAATCCTTATATGGCAAGGATTGTTTCCACCAAAATGCTTTCTAATTCATCTGACTAGATTATAGAAGGCTAATCAAAAACAAATCACAACGAACAATTAAAAAGTGGATGAAATAACCAAATAGTATTGCCAGGAGGAAATGAGACAATAAAAGCATATATAAAACATTCAGATAGATAGATAGGTGATAGACAGAAGATAGATACACACATACACACATATACTACATATGTAATCCCCACATTTATTGAAAACTGTTGTTACGTGTTACCTTTATTTTGCATAACTATTTTTGTGGAGTCCAGTGCATAACATTTGAAATCCAGAGACCAGCTGGATATGTCATTCTTATCAAACTATGAACTCATTTATAAAATGGAACAATAATATTGCCTATAAGAATCAAAAGAGAAAGTAAAAGTAAAAGCAAATCTAAACTGTAAAGTGATATAAAAAGTAAAGATAAAAAACATACAGCTTGGTTTCTTTCTTCTTCTTCTTTTTTTTTTAAATGGAGATGGGGGTCTCACTATGCTGCCCAGGCTGGTCTTGAACTCAGCTGACGTGATCCTCCTGCTTTGGCCTCCCATATAGTGCTGGGATTACAGGCATGAGCGACCATGCCTGGCCAACCTTGTTTCTTGCCACTCATACTAGGAAAACTGAAAAGATGCCAATTGCCCGAACGATTTCACTTTCCTTAATGGAGGCTCCTAGGAATGAATCTTTGGAGTTCTCCCTTTGGCTTCCACTTGCCGACTGAGCCAACCTCACAGTCCAGCGTCACCTTGGCAAGAAACCCTCTGCCAGTTCTTAGACCTCAAGGAAGCCTAGTGAGCAGAACTGTGAGTTATGCCTGACTGTCTGACCTCAGCTTTACCAGCCACCCTTGCTCAGCTGGGCTACATGTTTAACCTCTGGGTGAGTCATTCTCTTAGATTCCACGCTGGGACAATCAGCCTCACCACCTACTTCACTCAATAGGTTATGGTCAAGAAGAAGTTGAGATGACAACTGGGAGCAGAGGTTTTTTGTAACACTAAAAAATTTTTCTTCTTGACTGGAGTGGCAGGGTAGTGCAGTGGTGAGTGTGCTGGTGCCAGGCCCAAGCTGCTTTGGCTGATGCCATCTGTGCCTGCTATACCTCAGTTTTATTATCTAGAAAAAGGAATATTTTCAGCTGTGAGTAAACTTTACTAATTACCTCTGACATTTATATGGTGATTTATAATTTACTTACACAATGTTGCTTGATTTTATTCTCAAAAGAACACTGAGAGACAGATAGTTTGATAGTTTAATATTAGTCTCCCATGTTACAGTGAAGATACATGGGCTAAGAGAGATTATGCATTGAAGGGCTCGAGTGGTTAAAAGTGTCAATAGTTCCCTATTGGCTCCATAACTTAGTCCAAACTTGCCCATCTCTTTAGATTCAGCCCTACTCGAACTACCTGCAGTTTCTCTAAGGAAGGAATTCTCAAAATGTGGTCCTTGGACCAACAGCATCAGCATCACCTAAGAACTTGTTATAAACACAAATTCTTGGGCCCCATCCAGTCCCACTGAATCAGAAACTATGAGAGTGAGGCCTGGTAATCTGTGTTTTCATGACTCCTTTAGGAGGTTCTGATGCATGCTGAAATCAAGCCTTAGAATGCATGCAAGGACTCTAAAGCATTCCATTTTCTCTCTTATCTCCAGGCCTTTAACACGCTGCTCTACCTACATGGAAGGAGCTCCAGCCCTGTCTTCAGCTCCAAGCACTACACCCATCCCCATACCCTCACAGCTCACTCACCCCAATCTCACCCCAGTGTCCCTCCAGTGGATTTCCCCTTAAGTATCCCTCCAGTGGATTTCCCCTTAAGTATCCCAAGTCTGAGAAGTTGTCTCTGGTTTGGTTGTCCTCCTATGTGCTTCTAGAGAGACCTTTCCATTCCTCTAGAAAGGATAATTTCTCATGGCTCAGTATTAAATGTTCTGTCTCCCTCAATAGGCCATATGCTTCCTGACGTAAGGCAGCATACCTTATTTATTTCTGTATACCCAGGGTCTAGCAATGTTTGAAACCTACTAGGTATCTAATAAAAGTTTTCTGAGTAGAGGAATAAATGATTAAATGAATGAAATTAGTCATTGTGTGACACAATTAATATTTAAGTCTGTATCAGCTGACTCCATGCCAGACAGGAGTGTGTATGGAAAGTGCTCAGCAGGATACCTAGGTCATAGTAAGTGGTCTATAAATGTCCATTTTCTTTCTTTTCTTCCTCTCAGAACACTTTGCACAAAAATTCAAGTACTGAATAAAAAGAGCGTTCTATTTTTGACTGATTGACCATCAGAAGGGTAAGGAATGGTTTCCAGCCATCCACCTAAAAGTCTCAATTTTCAAGCGAGTCCCCAGTCACAATCAAAATCTCTGACCACTGCCAATAATAATTTATTATTTCCTAGTTAGATGTTCTTTTGTTCTCATATTTTAGTTTTCATTTCAAACTTACTTTAGCAAAAGTTTTAAAATATTTTGGAGGGGTGAAAGACTAGCACCAGCACCATAATCATCTATATATCTACCATGAGCTCAGGGTTTCTCAGCCTCAGCACTATGGCATTTTGGGATGGATAATTCTCTCTCTCTTTTTTTTTTTTTACCGACTGTGAGTTTGTTAAAATGAATCTAAGAATGCCTTTTGACACAGCTTACACTTTAATGAACATCAGAATTCACAGCAGGACGGTAAAGCTAGGAATGTAATGTTACTGTGGGGCTTTAGCCTTGACCCTCACCTCACTCTACTATATGCAAAAGAAAAGAGAAAAGTCTTCAGTTATGATTTGCACCTTAATCAGCATCAATATTTTCAGTAGCCTAAAACCCTGTAAATGCAGCACAGCAGACACATCTTTAATTAAGTCTAAATGCCTAGTTAACATCAAAAAAATTCATATTGGGAAAGAACCATACCAATTTAAAGACTGTGAAGAGTCCTTTAACAGAGTTTTGGTAACCACAAGAGAATTCAAACCGAAGAGAAACCCCAAGTGTAAAAAATTCAACAAGGCCTATTGGTATCACTTAACCATTAGCAAAATCCATACTGGAGAGAAACCCTTTATGTGTAGCTGAAATGATAAGGTGTTAAGTAGTGACCCATTCCTTAATTCAGTATCAGAACTTCTATAAGAAAGAAACTTTATGAATGTACTGACTATGTAAGGTATATAACCAAAGGAGGGACATTTGAAGACACAAATGCTAAAGCAGTAGACAGTTACCAAACACCCCTAAATATGTGTGCAATGTAGGATATTCAGCTGTGTTTTTGCACTGCTGTAAAGAACTACCTGACTGGGTAATTTATGAAGAAAGAGATTTAATTGACTCACAGTTCCACAAACTTAACAGGAAGCATGACTGGGAGGCCTCAGGAAACTTACAATCATGGAGGAAGGCAAAGGGGAAGCCAGCATGTCTTACCATGGCTGAACAGGAGACAGGGCGAAGAAGGAAGTGCCACACACTTTCAAACAACCAGATCTCTTGAGAACTCACTCACTATCAAGAGAACAGCAAAGGGAAGTCTGCTCCTATGATTCAATCACCTCCTGCCAGGCCCCTCCCGTGACATGTGGGGATTACAACTTGAGATGAGATTTGGGTTGAGACGGAGTCAAACCATGTCAAGCAGCATCCCTGGCTTCTCACTAAATGCCAGTTGTGCATGCCCATGCACACATACACACACCCTTCCCCAATTTGAGACAGTCAGAAATGTCTCCAAAAGTTGCCAAATGTTCCCCATGAAGTAAAATTAACCCTCTACCTTGGTTGAGAACCATCAACTCTGATCAATAATTGTTAGCATTTTGCTGTATTTGCTTTGTTATACATTTTCCCATAATCATTTGAAAATAAGTCACAGTTAAGCTGGCAATTCACCAGCACACACATCACAGGCATCTCCTAAAAGAAGGATATCAACCTACATAACTACAATATTATTATATACATAAGAAGGTTTATAAATCTCCAATATTATCTAATACCTAGTCCATAGCCTTTACGTATGTGAGTAATATTAGCCTCAAGTTTGGGAATAGAAGATAATTTTACTGTCTGATTCTGGTCCTGTATCTAAAAAGCAAATGAATGATTAAACAGTCTTTGCTGTTAGGTCGGAAGAAGGCATTTAATTTCAAATGGCTTCCCTCAGCTTCGGTGTTCTGGTCAAGAATTCATGATCAAACTACAACATAGGTGCATCAAGACACTTGGTGATTTTAAAAAGTAAGAAATTGTAAGTCTTTAAAACAAACGAACTGCTAAGTACACAGGTTGGCTGGCTGTATGCTTTGGTATTTTTAATCCCTAAGTCTTTCCATTCTCTCCTTTTATCATTCTCTTTCTGGCCTCGTTTTACTTCCAGGCAGTTTGATACCTGGTTCATCATTCTGTGATCAGTTCTCATTTGACTCCTCATCTCCTCTGCCCACAATTCTTGGCAAATTGATACTCCTTAAAAAATTGAACCATTGCTTCCTTCTCACTTGCACCAAGGATCTCAAGATTTGCTGAAGATGAATCATCCAGGTTGATGTCATTATATATGCCTGGTCCCCATATTAAGCTGGGCTTCTACTGCCTAAAAAGCCCATGGTGTTTTCCATACATAATTTCTACAGTGGTCATTTCACAGACCTGTGACCTCTGCTCACTCTCATTAGATGACCTCACCTCCTATTCACTGAGTCCACAGAAGTGATCTGATAAGAAAGTCTTCAACAACCCGGCATCCAACCCACAAACTCACCTGCATTCCCTTCTAGCGCTTCTTCCTTGTTCCTGACTTTAAAAAGTTGCCCCTGCTTTTGCCTAACACTCTTGCCTTTTGCTCTGTTAGGGAGCCCGTCTCTTTGTCATTTCTCGAGGGCTTGGTTTTCTGACTGAATATTCTTCCTCTCTTCGGTTTCTCTAATCATTTCCTGACTATTTGTCCATATAAACATAGTTAAGTCTCAATCTTTCTTGACCTCATAGCAACCCTCAACTATGTCCTGATTTCTTTCATTTTCTTAAAAAGCAAGCCCCCTGAAGATATTTCTGAAGTAAAGGTTCATGGTCTTCATCAGATGATCACCCATCTGCCCCCAAGAAAGACTATAAACCTCTTCTCTACATGTTTTTCCTTGGAAATCTTGTCCACTCTCATGGCTTCTCTTACCCTCTATATGCTTCTGGCTACTGATACCTCTTCTGAGTTTTCCATTTTCTGGATTTCCAACTACACAGACATCTCAAACTCAGCAGGTTCAAAGATAAACCTGTTACTTCCCCCACCCTCAAACAAGCTCCTACTTTCTTCCTATCTCAATAGTTGACACAGCCCCTTCTTCCAGATTTAAGCGATTCTCCTGCCTCAGCCTCCCAAGTAGCTGAGATTACAGGCACCCACAAATACATCCACCTAATTTTTGTATTTTTAGTAGAGACGGGGTTTCACCATGTTGGCCAGGCTGGTCTCAAACTCCTGACCTTAGGTGATCCACCCACCTCGGCCTCCCAAAGTGCTGAGCCACCACATTTGGCCCATGAGCTCTGAACTTTTCTTAGATTTGGAATACTTCTGATAATTTTGAAGATGTAGACCATCTTCCTCAGAAAAATGTTTGCACATATGCAAACACCTTAAATTTTTGTCCGTAATTTCAGGGGCGTTCATGGAGCACTTGAAGCTCATGTGAGGGTCTAGGGTCTGGGTTAAGAATACATGCTTTAAATGTTCCTTCTCAATTTGTCACTCTGCTGCTCTTACTACACAAGAAGGACACCATCAGCAGGGTAGGCACAGGCCAGGCATGGTGGCTCATGCCTGTATTCCCAGGACTTTGGGAGGCTGAGGTAGGCAGATCACTTGAGGTCAGGAGTTCGAGACCAGCCTGGCCAACACACCAAAACTCCATCTCTACTAAAGATAAAAAATTAGCCAGGTGTGGTGGCACACGCCTGTAATCTCAGCTACTTGGGTGGCTGAAGCATGAGATTCCGCTTAAACCCGGGAGGTGGTGGTTGCAGCCTAGGTGACAAAGTGAGACTCTGTCTCAAGAAACAAAGAAAAAAAAGTTTGATAAATGTTTACAAATAAAATTAACCAAAAGAAGAAGAAAAAAAGCAGGACATGCACATACCATGTGTTACTGCCAAGCACTCCAGACTTGGTTGGGAGTACAATGCATAGTCCCATGATGTAGTGGAAAAAGCAATGGATTGAGTGGCAGAAGAACTAGATTCTGCAAGCTACTCTTCCAATATATTTTTTTAACTTTTATTGCATTTTAGGTTTCGGGGTACATGTGCAGAACATGCAAGATAGTTGCATAGGTACACACGTGGCAGTGTGTTTTGCTGCCTTCTGCCCCTTCACCCATATTTGGCATTTCTCCCCATGCCATCCCT
>CM052664.1:61475466-61529259 GCA_028533165.1 Leontopithecus rosalia | reverse complement strand
CTTTGTAAATTCTTGATATCAGCCCTTTGTCAGATGGGTAAACTGCAAAATGTTTTTCCCATTCTGTTGGTTTCCGATTCACTCTAGTGACTGTTTCTTTTGCTGTGCAGAAGCTGTGGAGTTTGATTAGGTCCCATTTGTCTATTTTAAGAAAATCGTTTTAGCCCCTTGGAAAGACAAAGATACGATTAAGGTTAGGAATTTATCCTGCAAGGAACTCTAGAGTATTACTACTTGCCTTTTACAAATTTGGAAACTGAGAATTAGAGAGGTTAAGTAACACATCCAAAGGAACATGCAGCTCATAAATATTCAGCAGGTCTTCAAACATCAGGCTTGTCTGAATCTAAAACTCATAATCCCCCCCTCCCAAATTATACCTTTAGTCTTTAAACCGTGCATAAGAGAACCTCCTGGGAGCGGTTTGCCGCAGCAGTTTGGAGCAAAGGTTATCTTTGTCCTTATTTTCCTATTGGTTTTATTTTTCAACTTTTCTTTTAGAATCAAGAGATACATGTGCAGGATTGTTACAGAGGTATATTGCATGATGCTGAGGTTTGGGGTGTGACTGAACTCATCACCTTGGTATTGAGCACAGCACCCAAAGGGTAGGTTTCAGTCCTTGCCCCCATCCCTCTCTCCCTCATCTAGCAGTCCCCAGTGCCTGTTCTTATGTTATGTCCACACGTACCCATTGTTTAGCTCCCACTTATAAGCAAGAACATGCAATATTTGGTTTTCTGTTTCTGTGTTAGTTTACTCAGCTTGATGGCCTCCAGCTATATCCATGTTGCTGCAAAAGAATGATTTCACTCTTTTTTATGGCTGCATAATATTCCACAATGCATATGTACCACATTTTTTTTTAATGAAAAGTTTTCTTTTTTTGGCCAGGCACAGTGGCTCAAGCTCCTAATCTCAGCATTTTGGGAGGTTGAGGCAGGAGGATTGCTTGAGTTTGGGCATTCAAGACTAGCCTGGATAACATAGTGAGAACCCATCTACAAAAAAATTGAAAAAAAAATAGCCAGGCATGGTGGCACAGACCTGTAGTCCTAACTACTCAGGAGGCTGAGGTGGGAGGATCACTTGAGCCCAGGGAATCAAGGCTTCAGTGAGCCATGATTGTGCCATTGCACTCCAGCCTGGGCAAAATAAATTTTATTTCTTCATTTATTTTGAGACCAAAAAAAAAAAAACTAACCTCAAAATAATCATTAATTGTCTCAAAAAAAATTAAATATTAAAGTAATGATTAAAATAACTACCTATTAATAAATTCTTTTATTTATTTTATTACATAATATTAATATATATAATCATCAATTTTATTAATAAATAAATTTAATGAAATTATTTTGATTAATGGTATCTCAACTCTTAGTTCTTTAAGAAATCTCCAAACTGCTTTCCACTGTGGCTGTATTAATTTATGCTCCCACTAACGTGTATACATGTCCCCTTTTCTCCACAGCCTTGCCAGAGTTTCCCAAAAATAAGTATTAAATAAAGAAAACAATTTAAAAATAAAATATGAAAGAATTAAAATAATTTTATGGTGTCTTAAAAATAATTGTTAAATAATTAAGTAATTAAACTCAATTAAATTGTTAAATTAAATTATTTATTTTAATTATTTAGTAATTACTTTTGAGACACTTTAAAATTATTTAATTTCAAATAATTAAAAATATTAAAATAATTTTTGTAGTCTTTCTTGCCATGTTGCCCAGATTAGTCTTGAGCAATGTTTCAAACAATGCTCCTGCCTTGGATTTCCAAAGTGTGGGACTACAGGTATGAGCTGCTACACCTGGCTAATACCATACTTTTTTAATCCAGACCGCTGTTGGTGAAGACCTAGGTTGATTCCATATATTTACTATTATGAGTAGTGCTGCAATGAACATACAGGTGCAAGTGTCCTTTTGATGGAACAATTAATTTTCCTTTGCGTGTATACCCAGTAATGGCAGTAATGGCATTTCTAGGTCGAATGGTAGCTCAACTCTTAGTTCTTTGAGAAATCTCCAAATTGCTTTCCACGGTGGCTGGACTAGTTTACACTCCCACCAACGGTGTATAAGTGTCCCCTTTTCTCCACAGCCTTGCCAACATCTGTTATTTTTTGATTTTTTAACAAAAGACATTCTGACAGGTGTGAGATGGCATCTCATTGAGGTTTTAATTTGCATCTATCTGAAGATTAGTGATGATGAGCATTTTTTATTGGCCACTTGTACATCTTCCTTTAAAAACTGTTCATCTTCTTTGCTCACTTTTTAACAGGTTTGTTCTTTGATTGCTAATTTGTTTAAGTGTCTTATAGATTCTAGATATTAGACCTTTGTTGGATGCATAGTTTATGAATATTTTCCCCCATTCCGTAGGCTCTTTACTGCCTTGATAGTTTCTTTTGCTGTGCAGAAGCTCTTTAATTAGGTCCCATTTATCACTTTTTGGTTTTGTTGCCATTGCTTTGGGGGACTTAGCCAAAATTTTTTTGCCAAGCCCAATATCAAGAGGGGTAATTCCAAGGTTTTCTTCTAGGGTTTTTATATTAATAGATTGGGAACTTACATTTAAGTCTTTCATCCATCTTGAGTTAATTTTGTATTTGGTGATGTAGGAGTCCAGTTTTATTCTTCTGCATATGTATCCATATGTATCAGTTATCTCAGCACCATTTATTGAATAGGGAATTGTTTCCTCATTGCTTCTTTTGGGTTTGTTGAAGATCAAGTGGTTTTAGGTATGTAGCTTTATTTCTGGTTCTCTATTCTGTTCCACTGGTCTATGTGATACCTGACTTAATAAGAATTTGCTAATCTGCAAAACATTTGAAAACCATTGCATTTTACTTTCCTGTTCAGCTTCTGCATCTGTGAAAAGAGTAAAATGATAGTATCTACTTTATTGTGAAGGATAAGTAAGAAGGTGCATGTGAACTGCTGTGTAAACTGCTGGTGTTATTCAGATAGGAAGGTGTTTGTTATTTTCTTTGTTTGAGACAGAGTCTCAGCCCTGTTGCCCAGGCTGGAGTGCAGTGGCTCGCATCTCGGCTCACCACAGTCTCCGCCTCCCTAGTTCAAGTAATTCTCCTGCCTTAGCCTCCCGAGTAGCTGGGACTACAGACATGTGCCACCATGCCTGGCTAATTTTTTGTATCTTTAGTGGAGACAGGTTTTCACCATGTTGGCCAGGCTGGTCTCGAACTCCTAACTTCGTGATCTACCTGCCTTGGCCTCCCAAAGTGCTGGGATTATAGGCATGAGCCACCTTGCCTGGTGTTAGGAGATACTAATGCAATTAAAAATCTTCACTACAACCAACCCACAACTTTGACAGCATGTTTCACACACCTGAAAAAGCATGTTGGCTTTCAGATGGCTCCTGGGTACAAGTACACAGTTTAGATTTGAAAGCTTTATGTACAAGGTGGTGTCTCAATACATTTTTTGGATGTTTATTAGTACACCGTGCAATATACATTTTGCAGAAGGTGGTTATGAATTCTACCATGCAAACATGTTACATCTTTGACATGAGTTGGGGCAACTTTTTTTTAAGTGAGATAGTAGCACTGTAGTTGTCCTGCTCCCTTTTTAAAGAATAAACTTAAAACCATTTAGAGTACCCAAAAGATGCAGAGGTATAGAGTTCCTACATATTCCGTACCTAATTTCTCATTTCGTGAGCATTTTATATTACGCTGGTACATGTGTCACAGCTAAGGAAACAAAATAGGCACATCACTATTAACTAAACCACACAATTTATTTGTATTTGACTGGTACTTTCTTCATTACATCATATCAAAGGTACATGCTGTCCACACTTATCACTGTTGATGTTAATCTTGATCACCTGGCCAAGGCAGTCTTTGCTGTTTACTAGGTTTCTCCATTGTAAAGTGACTTCCCATTTCCAACTTCTAGGTTTTGGGAGCATATCACTAAACATGGCCCATATTTCAGTCCCTCCTTCTGTTTTGAGTTCCATACTGAAATATTGAGAAGTAAAATGACATGATGTCAAATATTTGTTTCAAAATGGTTTAGGAAAGATAAAAATCATGGGGAGGAGAGATAGGTAAAAATAAGGATAGTGACATTCTAATGGTTGTTGAAACTGGTGATGTATACAGGGAAGTCAGATACACTCTCTACTTTTGCATATGTTCAGAATTTTTCAAAATAAGAGTTAAAAAATAAAAGAATCATCAAAGGAATTTTCCTCCTGAACTGCAGAAGGCTTTCAGGCTGAGATTTCAAGCAGAGAGATGTTCATATTCCCATTTACATAGCCATCATAAAACAGAGCAACTGCAGGCTGGGCTCGGCCTGTAATCCCAGCACTTTGGGAAGCTGAGGAGAGTGGATCACCTGGTCAGAAGTTCAAGACCAGCCTGGCCAACATGGTGAAATCCCGTCTATACTAAAAATACAAAAATTATCCAAGCATGGTGGCATGTGTCTGTTGTCCCAGCTATGCTGGAGGCTGAGGCTGGAGAATCACTTGAACCAGGGAGGTGGAGGTTGCAGTGAGCCAAGGTCATGCCACTGCACTCGAGCCTGAGCAAGACTCTGTCTCATAAAGAAAAAAAGAAAAAAGAAAACAGAGCAACTGCAAGGCATGACCTGAGAAGGATGGGCTTGAACTAATTTGTGTCGCCTGCCAAAAGGTGACACAAAAGGGTTTCCTTTTAACAAAAAGGTCACCATAGAATGGACTCATGACTGTGTCTCCAGACTGTGTCAGTCTGTGGACAGAGATAAAACATGAATTCACCTTAAAAATGTCCCATGTTCTAGGTATTATGCTAGAGGTAAAAGGTTCTGGCATGGCTTAAAAGGATGAAATAATAGGACAGGAGATTACTGAAGAGCCAAGAGCTCTACCAGTTTTCTCTTGCTTTGGCTGAGCCTGTCCTAGTGCATCTGGGCTGCTGTAACAAAACACCATAAACTGGCTGGCTTATAAAGCAACAGACGTTTGTTTCTCACAATGCTGGAGGCTGGAAAGCCCAAGATCAAGATGCCTTCAGATTCCATGTCTGATGAAGGCTTGCTTCCTCATCGGCAGCACCTTTTCCCTGTGTCTTCGTATGGGGGAAAGGGCAAGCATCTCTTTGGCCTTTTTTATAGGGGTACTAATCCCATTCATGAGGGCTATTCCTTCAAGATCTAATCACTTTTCAAAGGCCCCACTTCTCATCCTAGGGGTTAGGATTTCAACCTATGAGCTTGGGGAGACACAAAAATTTAGACCATAGCACTCTGCAACAACAAAAAAAGCCTTCTGTCTGATTCTGTGAGAGCTTTGAAGAGTTCCAACATGGTGTGGCCAGGCTGCTTCCATTATGAGAGGCAGAGTGGAAGACAAAGGATACTAAGCAACTTTTCAGGGTCTTCCTTACTCACTAACTCACTAATAACATCTACAAAAGTCACTAGCTCACTAACAACATCACTTAATCACTAACTCACTGACATCTACAAAGGTCTAGAACCTCTGTCCAACCAGCTTTAGGATCCTCCTTTCCTTTCTCCACGTCCTGGACTCTGTCCCTCAATCCTTTCCACTCCTCTCAGCTCTTATACTCTCTGTGCATTTTACCTAAGTATCATTATGTTTATTCTTGAGCCCTGGCCCCCATACTCTGGGAATCTACATGTTAATCAAGCCCTGCTCCCCGCTTTCATGTCAGAGCACCAGAGATCATACTTGTAGAAACACTGCCTAAATTATCAAGGGCAGAGACCATCTTCATGATCTCTGTATTCAATCCATGTTTTCGATGGATGAATATATGAATGAGTGAATGAATTTACACTCAGTGAATAGATGAGAAAGGTGGATCTATAATTAATTTTTGTTATCAGCTTTGAGTAGAATGGGACTCTTAGTTTATTCTCAGAATCAACTAGCCATGTAAAAGTGTAACAAATACAAAATGTTGACACTTAGGGGACTTAAAAGATTTGTCCAGAATTTTCTGGCTTTAAAGTGGCTAGTTCCGTCTACCTTTATTGATGTCACTACACTGATTTATTATTTATTTTTAAAATATGCACCACTTTATTGTGGCATTATGCTAGGCACTAAAGAAAAAGGGATGAATGAAAGGATCTTTATAATCCAAAGCTACATGATAGAAAAGAAAGACAACAATCACAATACAGTGTCTTAAGCACTAATCAAAAGAGAATGTATTTTCCAGCGTCTAGCTTAGAAATTATCCACGTAATTGTGCGATAAGAGTGAGTTAAATTTCTGGAGAGGTTTGGCCTCCATTTTCTTTGGCTAATGAATCCAAACAAGTTCCCCTTCCTCACTTTGTTCCCTGAGTCTGGTTTTAAGAATCCACTCAACCAATCTTCTTGACTCCGTTTTTGGCACTTTCTCCCACACAAGAGCCAGTACCAGCCATGGCAAACCAACTCATTTAGCTTGGAGCTCTCAGGCAGCCCACGTATTAAGGGAAATACGACAAGTTCTGTACTTGTATAGTTTCCTTAAGATAAAAAGCACAACATAAGTGAAAAGTACTTTAAATGTCTGAGACACAATATGGTATAGCAGAGGAAACAGTATATGGGGAATCTGGTGGGAAACAATACCGATAAATACGGCCTTACTTTTTTTTTTCTTTCTTTTTTTAGCACAAAGTCTTCAGTTCCCAAAGCCCTTTCCTGTGCTAACTCTGTAACGCTGAGCAAGTCATACAGTGTTTCTGGACCTTGGTTTCCTTATCTGTAAAATGAGGGGGTTGGAGTTGCTTATCTTTAAGGTCCAGCTTGAAAAGTCTGATAAGAACTTTCTTCTACCCTATGACTTCATGTAAAGGTCCAGTTAGGCTACCCACTTCCTCCCCCAGCTCTGGCTAACCTGGGGTTATACCATTCAAATGTTTGAATATGAAATAAAAAAACTGAAAATTATTTTGCGTGTATGGTAGGGTATGGGACATTTTGACTCTAAAATTAAATGGGACCCAGTTCTGTAAAAAAGTTATATGGGAAAAGTGGAAGCACATTGAGATAGCCAGCAGGAAACAAAGCATCCCAGGCTTTTGACATGGTGTGGACAGGTCTTGGTAATCAGAATAAATGCCCTTTCATCATTTCAGTTACAGTATGTTCGTCATTGACTAGGCATGTACGTACTATTGCAGGGTACTAGGTTAGAGCCTAAAAATACTGAAGGAAAAGCAAGCTGAAAACTCAGTCACTTGGCCGTAATACAACTACATTGAAAACTGCTTTAGGATTTAAGCAGATTAAGCAAATTCCAAAAAATGATAAACAATTAAACTTTTACAATAAATATCGAAGGATTACAGCTGTATATTAAAATTTCTATGCATACTTGTTAGGGAATTCTCAAGGAATGAAAATGCTGTTTGGAACGTGCTTGCCAAATTTTTACTAAAAGTAGTTTTCTGCACTTAGGGAAAGCGTAATAGTGGTATTTTAGGTAAAGTGTTGTGTTTGCCCTTGGGCTTAAATCGTGCTGGATAATTAAGAAAATTGCTCCAAGCCTATTTAATACAAAAGAGATGTAATCACTTGCCATTATTATTCCAAAAGCATTAGGTTTTTAAAGAAAACTCTCTATCAGGGAGAAACAAGAAATAAAAACAATAAAACTACCGCATTATCTTTTTCTTTTTCTATTTTGGGATTTGACTTCAAGCAGTTCAACACCAGGGACCATGTTCTTCGTTCTTCACCTCAGATCACATTATATGGAAGACAGTACATGCAAGTTCAGGATCCTTCAGGCACTCGGAGGCCCAGCACAAAAGTGGGAAGAAGAAGAGTAGGAGGGAAGACCAATTGGAAAAGAGTAAAGAATGCTTACTAATAGACAGAATGGAGTCTTTGTGATGCAGCAGTAATGTCAGTGAAAAACAGCGGAATGTCAGCGAAGGCTTCCGGGGAGCCGGAAGGATGGAGAAATTGGACAAAAGAAATTTGGAGCTTTATTTTCCAAAGGAGAGCTGTTTAAAATGATGGTAAATTCCTGTGTTGGCCTCTGGGAGTAACTTTAAGTATAATGAGAAACAAAAGTCATTCTAGTGAAAAAGTTTCAATAATTGAGAATTACAGATTTAGATGGATCTGTTACAGGAATGTTGAAATCTACTAATAATATGGTATGTATGATTGTTGCTTTTGGGAAATTATAAAAAACGTACTTTTTGGCCTGGTCCAATGTTGTTAATTTTCTGTGGAACATTTTAAAAGCATGTACATTCTTAATTTATTAGGGTTGTTTTGCTTTGTTTCTACAAATTCAGAGCTTCTGTCTTTTAATAAGGAATTTAAATATTTATACTTATTCTGATACATTTGTGCTTATGCCAGCTACATTATTTTTCGGTTACAAGCAAAAGCAGAAACCAACTCTGGCTAACATAAGCAAAAGGGGAGAATGCTGAGGACAGAGAATTGATGGTAATGCTTGAAGAATGGGGTAGGCTTTAGTTTCCAAAAATACTGCAATAGTGTCTTCTGTCCAACATGCTCTTCTTCAGTGTGACTTAGATAATCCTCTCATTGAAAGGTGGCATCTCTGCATCCTCCTCTTGAGTCTGGGGTAGACTTATGACAGTAGAGGAAATGAAGCCTCATGACTTCTGAGGCTAGGTCAGAAAAGAAAATACAGCTCCTACCTGGTTCTCATGGGATGCTTGTTCTTATAACTCAGACACCATGCCATGAAGAAGTTCCAGCAGATTGTGGAGAGACCCACCTGGAGAGGAAGAGAAGCTCCCAGCAGTCACCCCTGGCTGAGCACTCCCGACAGCCTAACACCACACTTGCTGGGCATGTGAACAAGACGTTTTAGAAGTGGGTCCTCCAGCCCTACCTCATGCTCTGTGGAGCAAATGAGCCTTCCCCACGAAATCCTGCCAAATGACACATTTTCGAGCTACAGAAGTAACTGTTACTGTTTTAAGTCACTGAGTTCAGAGGTGGTTTGTTCGTTTTAAAGCAATAAATAACTAGCACAGACAACCGAGATACAAGGGAACAGGGCTTCCTATTTCTCGGACTAGGAAGGAGGAATGGTCTCTAGTCATACCTTATGGGTAGCATACCACAACTGGAATCAATTAACACTAATCATTTTCAGTCTTGCCATTCTTCTGAAGTTCCAGGTTTCGGTGAAGGTTCCTTTCACCGTTCCAGTTTCAAGCACCTCCTTACCTTTTGCCTACCAATGAGCAGAAAGCCTTAGTGACAGTCACAAAAATCTGTAACCAAGGGAAAAGAGACAATGATGTAAAAAGAAAAATGGATACAAGAAGTTTGTATTCGTTTTTAAAAAATCACTGTTGTGATAAATCACCTAAAAATTAGTGGCTTTATTTAAATAACACAAATCTACTGCCTTATAGTCTGTAGGTCATAAGTCCAAAATGAGTCTTTCCGGGCTAAAATCAAGATGTTAGCAGGGGTCAGGCATGGTGGCAGATGTTTGTAAGCCTAACACTTTGTGAGGCTGAGGCGGGAGGATCCCTTGAGCTGAGGAGTTTGAGGCCAGCATGGGCAACATAGTGAGACTTCATCTCTGCCAAAAAATTTTTAAAAATTAGCCAAGTGTGGTGGCGTGCACCTGTAGTTCCAGCTACTTTGGTGGCTGAGGTGGGAGGATCCCTTAAGTGCAGGAGATCAAGGCTGCAGTGAGCCATGATCTCACCACTGCACTCCAGCCTGGGAGACACAGAGCAAGACTGTGTGGTCAAAAAAAAAAAAAAAAAAAAAAAAAAAAAAATGGCTGGGCCCTGCTGCAGTGGCTCATGCCTGAAATCCCAGCATTTTGGGAGGCCGGGATGAGAGGATCACCTGAGGCTAGGAGTTCAAGCCTGGTCAACATGGTGAAACCCCATGTCTACTAAAAATACAAAAATTAACTAGGTGTGGTTGCACATGCCAGTAATCCCAAGCTACTCAGGAGGCTGAGGCAGGAGAATTGCTTGAACCTGGGAGGTGGAGAATGCAGTGAGCCGGGATCCTACCACTACACTCTAACCTTGGCAACAGAGCAAGACTCTGTCTTAAAAAAAAGAAAAGAAAAGAAAAAAAAGAAAGAAAGAAAGGGAGGAAGGAAGACAAAGAAAGAAGGGAAGAAAGAAAGAAAGGAAGAAAAAGAAAGAAAGAAAGAGAAAAGAAAGAGAAAGAAAGAAAGACAGAAGAAAGAAAGAAAGAAAGAAAGAAAAAGAAAGAAAGAAAGAAAGAAAGAAAGAAAGAAAGAAAGAAAGAAAGAAAGAAAGAAGAAAGAAAGAAAGGAAGGAAGGAAGGAAGAAAGAAAAAGATGTTAGCAGGGCTGCATTCCTTTCTGGAGGCTCCAGGGGACAATGTGCTTCCTTGCCTGATTCAGCTTCTAGTGGCTGCCCATATTCCTTGATGTATGTGCCCCTTCCTTCATTTTCAAAGCCAGCAATGTTACATTTCTCAGCGCCTTTTCCGTATTACATCTTCCTCTAACTCTGAGTCCTTTTCTGACTCCCTCTTTTACTTTTAAGGAACTTTGTGATTACTTTGGGTTTACCTTGATAATCCAGGAAAATCTCCTCATCTCAAATTCCTTAACTTAATCACATCTGCACAGTCCCTCTTGCCTTGTAAGGTAACGTAATTACCAGTTCCAGAGACTGGAACATGAACATTGTTCGGGGGCCTTTATTCTGCCTATCACAGCATACAAAAGCAGAATGGATGCTGGCTGGGCCCCACCACTCTAAAAACATGCCCTTCACGCTACTTATTCTGGTTGACCTTTTTTCTTGTCTTCATTTTATTAAATTCATAGTTACTCTTGTTCCATATTTTTTCCATTCAAGTAGTTCGTACCTTAAACATCCAATTTGTATTTATGTGGTGACCTTATGTTTGTTATGCATAATTGATATATTTTTCTGTGTTTAGAGATAGTATTTATATACGTCTCCAAATAAGACAAACAACTTAGCATGCTTTTTCTGCTCCCCTTTCCTTTTATCCTGTGACAACATCATTTAGTTAGAGACTATCGTTATTTGTATTAACTAGCAAGGATGAAAACAATTAAAAATTTAAAATTTTCGGCCAGGCGCAGTGGCTCAAGCCTGTAATCCCAGCACTTTGGGAGGCCAAGGCGGGTGGATCACGAGGTCAAGAGATCGAGACCATCCTGGTTGAAGTGGTGAAACCCCGTCTCTACTAAAAATACAAAAAATTAGCTGGGCATGGTGGTGCATGCCTGTAATCCCAGCCACTCAGGAGGCTGAGGCAGGAGAATTGCCTGAACCCAGGAGGCGGAGGTTGCGGTGAGCCGAGAAAAAAAAAATTAAAATTTTCTGTAACAGAAAGTGTTTGGCTGCAAAAAACAGCATACTCAACTAAAGGTGACTTAAACCATGAGAAAAACTTATGTTGCATAAAAAGAAATTCAAAGACAGGTTGTTCCTGGGTTAGTTGATGTAGTGGTTCAATGATATCATGAAGGGTCCAGGTTCTTTTCATCTCTTTACTTTTTTTCTGAAGCTCATCCCATCCTGTTAGGAAGATGGTTTCTATAGTTCCGGCTATCATATCCTCACACAACCTTGTCTGAAAGTAATGTGTTAGCTATCTCTTGCTGCATAACAAATCAGGTGAAATAAAACGACAGTGAAGTTTATTATTTTAATAATATGTTTTCTATGGGTCAGGGATTTGGGAGCAGATTGGTTGGGTGGTTCTAGCTTAGGATCTCTCATGAGGTTGCAGTTAGAATCAGCTGGGACTTCAGTCATCTGAAGGCTTGATTGGGGCTGGAGGTTCACTTTAAAGTGGCTCACCAACGTGGCAGGCAGGCTGCATGAATATCTCCAGGACAAGATGGCTGGCTTCCCATAGAGCACTGGTTCTTATACTGGGTGATTTTTCTCACCAGGGGGCGTTTAGCAATATCTGGAGACATGTTTGGTTTTCACAACTGGAAAGTTGCTATTGATATCTTGTGGGTTGGAACTAGAGTTACTGCTAAACATCTTATACTGCACAAGACAGCTCTTCACCACATGAATTATCAGGCCCCAAATGTCAATAGACCTAATGTTGAGAAATCCTGCCTTAGAGAAAGTGAACCAAGAGAGCAAGCAAGGTAAAAGCTGAAACGCCTTTTATTATCCAGCTTTGGAAGCCCTCTGTATTCTGTGTTGGAGGGTCCACACAAGGAAGGGTGTGAATACCAGAAAATGAGGCTCATTGGAAATCATCTTCAGCATAGCTACCATGAGAAGGAAGCTTCTCCTTCCATTTCTCGTTTTGTCTTCTCTTCCTTCCTTCTTCCTTCATTTCTTCTGATCTTCCTTCCCTGTTCCTTACTTCCTTTTCTTTTTTCAACTTTCAAAGAGGAAAACCATTTCTATAACCCCACCAGGCTTCTCTGCATTTCTCTTTGTCAGTGTTGAATGATATGCCAACGTCTAAACCAATCATTAGGAGAGAGAATAGAATTACTGTGATGAGTTTAGACCATTTAACATTCACTCTCCTTCTGGGGCTGGAGAGATCCCATATTTTTTATACACACGGAGGAGGGTAAATTATCAAAATCAGTGTTTTACTCATAAGGAAGAAAGAGAATATCTTTGAGCGGGCAACAAACAGGGTTTGCCACCTTGGTTTGTCATTGTCTTTTCTATCACACACAACCTCCTGGACTCAAGCAATCCTTCCACCTCAGCCACCCTAGAAGCTGGGATTACAGGCGTGTGCCACTAGGCTCACCTAATTTTAGTATTTTTTGTAGAAATGGGGGTCCTGCCATGTTGCCCAGGCTGGTCTCAAACTTCTGGACTCAAACCATCCTCCCACCCTGGCCTCCCAAATGTTGGGATTACAGGTGTGAGCCACCATGCCTGGCAGAAATCTTTAGCAAAAAAATTAGGTATCATTGTTGGAGCCTCCTTTTCTTTTTCCTCTTTTCTCATTATCCTGAAGTTAATCTGTATCCTTACGGCCTGTATCCATGCTTTGTATAGTTTATTACATATTTACACAGGTGTAAACAGCATATTGTATTATTTGGCAGGTTTTCAAACTGCACTTAAATGATATCAGTTCTCTTAATCCTTCAGATTACACCAATAAAAAAAATAGAGTAGGCCTTAGACTAGAAGCCTGGAGCAGGCAATGAGAGCTAGCTAGAATTTAATAATATTTCTTATTTTCCATTATATTTATTTTAATGGTTTCCTCCCCCACATTTTTTTTCGAAGCAAGTGTTGTTGGCTTTCCATTTACGGTAGTGATTATGTTTTCTTTTTATATTAAATGTAAGAAAAAAATGTGAAGTGAGTATTAATAGTACAGGTAATACAGAGACACAGCCAAAAATTAGGAAATTTATTCTGGAACACCTGAGTTTTATACACACTTGACCGAAAGGAGAAAGTTCAAGTTTCTTCTTCTCACTTTCCTCACCAGTTGGGGGTTCCTGTGACAATGCAATCTCTCCTTTTATGGTATTTCCTGCAGCCCACACCCCTGCCTTCCCCTGGCTGTCTCATCAACCTCTCCGGCTCTTAGGAAGCCCTCCTCCATTTAGCACCTGCCGTCATACTGCATATATAACTTTCTCATCTAAAATGAAATCTAAGGGTAGAATTTAATGCCATTACCATGGCACCCCCATGGTCCAAACAGCTCAATAATGTCAAAAAAGTTGATCTGTTTGTGATGTTTCCAGTATAAAAACAGGCAAAAAATGAAGGATTTCCATGGAAAAAAAAATTTAACTCATATTTCCTTATGTTTGTAGTTTTAAAAAGTAGTTGTTTATAGATCTTAATATTTGATCTGAAATTATCTTCTTTCAACCTTGAGACAATACACTAACCTGTTGTCTGGATGAATGGCAAAAGAACAGAGACCCAGAAGAGAAAAATAAGAACGATGACGGGAAATTGATCTTTCTTTCTTTCTTCTTCTTTTTTTAAAATTTTTTTTATTCATTTCGACGTGGTGGCTTACTGCATACTATGTCGAGCCAGATGATTTTACTAAAAAATGAGAAGTCAAGTAGCGTTTCTAGCACAAAACGTTCAAATGTTTGACATACAACGTTCAAAGGCAAAAGCTCCCAAACTGTTGAGGCCATTGAGATGCTGCAACATTTTCACGAATCGTGGTGCCTGATCTACAATGCTTATGAATACGTACAGTATCAGTAACAAAAACAGTACAATGTACACCAGATGCGGTTTCAAAGTTTTCTAATGTCTGCAGTCTTGATGAACTAATTGCTTTGGCTTTCACTCATTCATTCATAAGCCTTATTTTGAAGCTGATATTCATACTGCGTGATTAGGAAACCATCAGGGCACTGGTCAGAAGAACATTCTGCTCTTAACAGAGGAGCAAAGAAAGCTTTCAAAGCTACTGCTGTATTTGGGGGAAAGTTCAGTTTCAGTGTTTTCTTTCTATGTATTTTGTGTGGCTAAGGCGGGAGAAGAAGGGCTGCGCAGGGATTGGGGGAAGTGACTTCCCACTCTTGAGTCCAGAAGCAAGGTCATATATACCACTGTAAAACATCCAGCCTTTACAGGAGAAAGTGGGTGAAGTGAAATCGCTCTCACGTACACATCTTCCGCCTTACTTCTTATCCTCCAGCCAAACTTTCTCTGTCAATCTGGGCAGGTCTGCCACGCAGATCAGCCTGAAAGAAACGCCGAGTGCTGAGGCGGTGGGTGTTGCCTCACCCAGTGCTGGCTTTGGAGTTACCTGAAGCCTTCTAGCTATTGCACCCAGAGAACAAGCTTCTCGTTTCAACTCGGTTGTTTCCGTGGGGAATTGCGACACGAGCAGGTCCTGGGTGTGGCGATGCCAAGAGAGCGCTCAGATCTCCCATCTTTCCCGCATCTGGCAAATCTTCCCAACCCCGAGTCGGCGAGTGACCGGCGCCCGGGACCAGCCGTCGGCATTCCGGGGACCGCGGGTGGACCTGACCCCTCTGCAGCTGCAAATTGCCGAAGCGCCCGGTTGGGTGCACTGTGCGTGTACGCATCTCCCCCACTCTCTCTGCGCCTGGAGGCGGATCCCCTTCCTTCCACACAAGTCCTTATATGCACCGTTTGCACCAGCCCGCGTAACTCCGGCCCCACAAATAATTAATGGGGGAGGGAGCGGGTTGCTTTTTTTCCCCTCCGGCTCTTTCTCAGCGCAAGTGCATTTGAACCTAGCGGAGAAACCCCAGGATGCGATTGAAGGGCCATTTTGCTGCAGTGCACGAATTGGCCGCAGAAAAATAGAGCTTGGGTCCCCGTGATAAGCAAGTCAAGGTTCAGGAACGGCCCCTTCGCCTTCGGCCCGCGGAGCCAGCAAAAGCCTGGGCGGAAAGGGTGCGCGCCCCTCCCCCCTCCACGCTGGTGCAGAGGGACCGGGTCAGGAAGCGCGGCCTGCCGCTCCCCAGTCCTAGACCACGCCTCCTCCGCCTCCCCCCACCCCTTCACTCCTCCCAGGAAGCGGTGATAGACAGTTCTGTGTGGTTCTACACCCCCACCCTCCCCCCGCGGAGTGGAGGAGTTGATGTGTCTCATTATAACAGCCAATGCAGCCGCCATCCACGCACAAGCAAAGAAGCATGTCCCATTTAAATACACCCACGCAGCCCCAGCGCCCTTAGCCGATCGGGGCGCTCAGCCCACACGCACCGCCGCTCCGGGCTTGGAGATCCGCGCAGGTTGGGCTCCCGGACCCGGCGGACCCACGCGCGGAGGACCGAGATCCGGCGCTGCGGGGCTGGGGTGGGCGGGGGAGGCTGGGCCCGGGGCCTCTGGCGCGGCACCCGCATGAGGACGCGAGTGAAATAGACCAAGGTGGAATTTCCAAGGGAGCAGCTTCGGGGTGGTTTTGGTCCATTTCTCCAGCGAAGAAGTAGACATGGCGAGCGACTCCCCGGCTCGAAGCCTGGATGAAATAGATCTCTCGGCTCTGAGGGTGAGTAGGACATGTTTTCTGGTTTCTTTCCAGGGGTTTGGGTCAGGATGAATGGACTCGGTGCGTGGACTGGGGGCTGGGGCTGGGGCCGGGGCCGGGGCTGTTAGGCGGCAGCAGGAGAATGTGACGGGGAGGGAACCGGGATTTGCGTTTTGATTCGGGGCTGTGAGGTGCTCCCGGCTGAGTCCCTACGGCAAGGGCTGTGCGGTGCAGTCTTCCTTTGGCAGTGGCCGAGGCGCCCCCGAGGGCTCGTGGAGCTTATGCCAGTTTCATCGTAGACCGGTGTAAGAGCATTAAAATGAAAGGCGTGTGTGTGTGTGTGTGTGTGTGTGTGTGTGTGTGTACACGCCCCGGGCAGTTGTCTGGTGCCAAGGCGCGAGACCCGACTGTCCCTTCTGCAAAAAGAATGCCAGCGTGAAGAAAGGCACTGGCCCCTCACGTTTTCCAGCTACCTGCAAGACGACACTGCGAGGCTGGCTGTCCCCGCGGAGCCGAACCTTCCGCTCCGAGGGGCAGTTATTGCTATGCTGGTCTTGTAGATGGCAGCTGCCTCCCCCTCCCCCTTTTCTGCCTCCCGCGCCCGGCGCCCTCTCAGCGCTCCCTGAAATGCCAGTCTGCCACTCACCTTTTTATTTATGGCTTTAACTCAGCCCTGCCTGTGCTTTCTGACTTCATGGCTGTAACGTTTCAGTTTTATGGCTGAACTTAACGCAGGTGAAAGGGATGTGTTTTCTGCTTTTCCTCAATCAGACCGGAACTCCCTGGAGTGTGTGTGCGTGTGCGTGCGTGTGTGTGTGTCTCTGTGTGTGTGTGTGTATGGTTTCCCCGTGTCTGTGGCCAGTCCTTTGTAGAGCACCTCCCTCCCCCAGCCCCACTGGTTTGCGTTTACCTTCACGTGAATTACCTCAGACGCCGTTTCACTGTATTGACTAAGACATCACTGATATAGAATCCATTTTGCTGTTGTTTTGAGATCAGAATACCAGGAATCCCAGTGCTGCCTCGACGCTTCCCCACCCCCAACTCTCGATCCCAACACACTCCTTCAGGGAAGGGGGCAAAGCTTTCTTGCCATTTTAATTAGATACTGCCTGCTGGGAAGGGGGTGAGGGGTGGGGATGGTGGCAGCAGCGGGTGTCTGAGAAGGATTAGGCACCAATTTAAGGCCGTCTTCTTCCTCTTCCGAATCAAAAATTAAATTTAAAAAATAGCGAGTGCATAGACTTGATGTATGGAGGGTGGGTGAGAAGAAAGTGATGTTGACTCTCCACAGGGCGACACCAGGATGGATGAAGCATGGAAGTTCACACGCCCTCCTGAGGAATACATTGTTAGATTGATGCTGAATCTTGGGGCCATTTACCTGGATTCCTAGTACTTCGGACATTGCCTCTTTCAGCACCGATATTTTAAAGAGCTACCTTTGTGATCAAAGTGGTACTTTCTCTTTGGTCTCCTTAATTAAACCTTTCTTTCGCCTCTCTTTTAATACCCCTTTCTCTCTTCGTCGTAATCTGTGGGGCCAAGAGGCGAGGTTTCAGCAAGGCAGGTAATGAGTTGAGAAGAAACAGCTGCCGTTTGTAATGGGCTGTTCTGATAGTTGGGCAGCCAGAGCTCATTCATGCATTATTACAGGAAGCTGTCTATTTCCCCGGAGTCGAAATGACACATCAGGAACCGGCTGCCCCCTGCGCAGCGGGGTGGGGTTGGTAACAGGGTGGGTGCTTTGGCCAGGTCTGTGGCTTCCTGCTTTACCGACTGTGTGTGCTCATTTGCCCTACTTTCTGCGCTGGGAGTTGCTGCGGGCGGGTTAATCAGGTGGATGGATGGCCCAGACTGGGGGTGGGGTGCTGCGAGTCGGTGGGGGGTGGGGGGGGCAGTGGCAAAGCGGGACGGGGTCTGAATAATGCACAGGGCTTGCGGTGATTTCCCTGGGCCGGAATCTCGACCTTGCTCCTCTATTGGAAAGCAGTCTGATGCGATTTTAAGTTCGGCCGGGGCATGTCCCTTGTGGGCTTTTTCCTAGGGAAGGTTTTCTGAGATACCAAACAAGGAGCCTGCAGGTACGGCAGCAACCGGTGAGGACCCACCGGGTGGATAAGTGCGGTTCTCACTTGGGCTGTGCGTTCTTATGATCTGTATTTTGAAAAGACATCTTTGCACGATTCACTGAAATTGTTCTTTGTGGCCTGGACTGCCTCTGTTTTTCTGCCTGCTGGGAGGTGTGGAAACAGAGAGGGCAACAGCTAGCTTGGGAGACCAGGAACTGCTGGCTAGAAGACTTAGATGCAGATGTGGAGACAGTTATATCTTGGAGGGCCAGGGTCTTTGACCAGTCTTGTGGGTGAGGTGTGCCTGCTGGAGTGGGTCCAAAGGCCACATAGGTAATCTCCACAAATCAGAGCGCAGATCATCTCTACCTTCCCACATTCGGAGAGGGGGGCTCATCTAGATGAGATGTCTCATTGGTTCCTAAGTCCTTGGTAAAGCCTGCCTGCCGAGCCCCTCCTGGGGAATGCCTGACCCCTGAAATGCAGCCAAGGTCAGTGGCTTCTAGGAGAATTTGCTGCAGACTTACCAGTCCCTTGCTGTTCCGGTGGTTCTTTAATGTACACAGTCAATGCTCTTTTTGTAAACCCTGGGCTCAGTGCATTAAAAGTAGATCCTGTCTGGAGAGGCCTTTATCCTTCTCACTTTGGGAGCTTATTGTTCTCAGCCAGTGATCCCAGACTGGACCCAGTCTAAATTTTCCCCAAATAGCAACAATGCATAATTTAAACCAGAGCAACCAATGGCAGCACCGATCATTTCAATTATGCAAGATTTGCATGGCTTAAAAGTGAGTGAAGCAGGATCTTCTTTGGTTAGAAAATAGGTAATTTGAATCCAGTTTTAGTCCTGAATTTTAGAGCTCACAGAGATAAACTAAATCTTGAGGGATGGGATGGGATGAGATGGATGGGATGGTTTTATGGATTTAGAGCTGGAAATAGAGTTGTAGAACACTCAGCCACTCCTTTCATTGAACACTTGGGAAACTGAAGCCCAGAGACGTGAAGTAAGTTGTTCAAGGTCACACAGTAACAAGGGGAGGGGACAGCAAGGAGCGTGGTTTGGGGAAAGAATCTAGATTTCCTGACTCCTCATTCAGTGCTCTTTTCTTTAAGTCGTAGAAAAGAACTTTTTGCGGCTGAATCACAAATCAATAACACATTTTCTGCCTGAGTACAAAAGAACAGCAGAAAGGAATAATTTCACCAGTGCCAGGGAATTTTATTTATTGAGAATGGGGAAACTACATGCAAGTAAGCTTGTGATATATGAAATCATGGAGCTTTAAGCTACCGTTGGAATTCATCTTGTCCAGGCCCTGTTCAATGCCTGCTCTTTTAGGCAAATGACTATTTGAAATCACTTAAGACAGATAGTTCTCCTGCACAGGTAACCTCTCTCAGTAACCCATGTCCATCTGAGCATGTCCCAAGGTGTCAGTCTGGATATACACATTATTCAGATGTCTCTGCATGTGAGGTTTATAGAGTTCTGTGTATGTTTTGTATAATCTATGAGGATACATATATTATGTGTAGTATTATGGATATAAACTGTATCCATGTGGGTGTATGAAAATGTGTGTATACATACATAGGCTACAGCAAACAATTTACTCATTCAAACCTGGGGCTTGAGTCATTCTTGCTTCAAGACACCTCAGTATTAAAAGAGATGAAACTTGCCACCAGTGTTCTTTATTACATAGGAGGTGAGCTCAGCCCACAAAGCTTTTTGGAGATTAGCATATTTCTGGACCTAAGCCCCTTGGCTGTCCTTAACTTGGCCCACAGGGTAAGGCATTCAAGGCCAAGAGTTGGCTGCTGCTGACCTCAGACTCTCAGCTTCTGCCAGGACTCACATACACTTTTGTATTTGAACAAAATTAGATGACCTATGTGTGTCTTTCCCCTTACCCCTCACTCCCTAGCCATTTCTTTCTCTATTGAAACCCAGATTTCAGAATTGACCTTATCTGAAAGCCTTGCATACATCCCTTTGCTACACCTTTCATGCTCATGTTTTACTTCGTGTGGGATTTTCTTTTCTTTTTTTTTGAGACAGAGTCTCACGGTGTTGCCTGGGCTGGAGTGCAGTGGCGCGATCTCAGTTCACTGCAACCTCCGCCTCCCAGGTTCAAGTGATTCTCCTGTCTCAGCCTCCCGAGTAGCTGGGATTTCAGGCACCCACCCCCATGCCCAGAGAGCTTTTAAAGTATTTTTTTTAGTAGACATGGGGTTTCACTATGTTGGCCAGGCTGGTCTCAAACTCCTGACCTTGTGATCCACCCACCTCGGCCTCCCAAAGTGCTGGGATTACAGGCGTCAGCCACTGTGCCTAACCCGTGTGCAGTTTTTCCTTCTGCTTCTTTACTAAACCGTGAACTACTTGAGGGCAGATGCTAGGTCTTGTTCATTTTTGGATCCGTAGTCTCCATTAGTTGATAAATGGATGAATGAGTACATGAATGAATGCATGGGTGAATGGAGTGGAATGAACACCGTCTCCCCGGTTGTATGTCCACCTCTTATTAGTTCTGTGACTTTGGGTAGGTCATTTAACCATAGCTAATAGGAATGATCACAACTGTTTGCCTTTCTCACACACTGGTTTCAAAATCAAAGTATTTAAGGCAATGCTTTAAAAACCATACGGCACTATACAAATATGCTATCCCATGATTAAGCAGAATTTAGTGGGAAAATTGATCCCATCAACATTTGATTGCAGTGATTTTATCTAATAGAAAATTATCCTGGCTTGGCACAGTGGCTCACACCTGTAATCCCAGCACTTTGGGCAGTCAAAGTGGGAGGGCTGCTTGAAACTAGTAGTTTCAAACCATCCTGGGCAATGTAAGGAGACTTCATTTCTCCCAAAAAAAAAAAAAAAAAAAAGCTAGTGTGGTGGTTTGTGCCTGTGTTCCCAGCTACTAGGGAGACTGAGGTAGGAAGATAGTTTGAGCTTGAGAAGTCGAGGCTGTGATTGTGTCACAGCACTTCAGCCTTGGTGACAGAATGAGATCTTTTCTCAAAAAAAAAAAAAAAAAAAAAGGGAGACAATTAAGAAAAGGAAAAATAATCCTGAGAAAAAGGTATCAGAAGGTTCTGACTCTTTAATGGCACCTCAACAGACCTTGGCTGCCTTTTTCCTTTTGTGTGCCAATACGACCTTACATGCTTCTCTCATAGCCTGAGTATTACCATTCATTACATACGAGGTAAGCTCAGACCCAAAGCTTTTTGGAGATTAACATATTTCTGAACTACTATCAACTATCAACTTTATTCACTAAAACCTTCTTTTTTAAGAAACTTTTTCTCCTTTTTATGTATTACTGATTATTCAAATACAAACACATTATGTCTATGCTTTCCCAGAGTTAGTTTTTTTTTAGGTAGAGTGGACACCTAAAATGATACACTAATGGCCCAGTATTTAAAACTTTCTGGTGAGAGGTCTCCTGGGGCCTAAAGAAATCTCGAAACATTATTAATTCATTACTCCAGAGCACTTAATTAAATTTGATCTAAAATGAGATTTTAGTAAAGTTGCACGAATTGATAACAGTATCTCAAAATGATAACAGTGTGGCAATTTTTTCATTAGATATTCTTTGTGTTTTTCAGAGATACTAACCAGGTGTTTTCTTTACAGTGACATTTCCTTATAAAAAGCAGGGTGTGCTGGTGGTTATCAGAACATCAGAGAAATATGCATAATCACTTTCAGTATTCATTATTAACTGAGTAATCATTAGTACAAAAGCCAGTGTAAGTCATGGTTTGCTGTTTGCATAATTATCTACTTAGGAGGTCATGGAATATTTTGTTGATGAGAGAATACCCAGTACATTTTCTTCAGGAAATACTGCTTTTTTCCCCCTTATCTGTAAGACTCTTTGAAATCGTATAATTTTGAGTGTAGCCCGTTGGGCCTTTCTTCCTTCTGTGTCTCTGCCCTGGAATTAATCTTCTGCGCCCTTCTTGGTTTGACGCCATTCCTTCTCTCAGTGATAACGGTTCTAAAGTCCACCCAGCCCGGTGCTCCTGTGATTGAATCATGGCCGCCATGCCCAGCTGAGCACAACCAGTCTCTGATTCCTTTCCTGATAGAATTTGGAGTAACTTGAGTCTGAAAGATGCTTTAATGTCAAATTGATTCTTACATTTCTGTGGGGGAAGTAGCTCTCTGAGAACAGGGCCTAAACTGGTTTGTTAGCAGTGTGCTGAGAATTCTAAGAAAATCTTAATGATATTTTTTGAATGAAATGTTATTCTGCACATATAAATATAAGGTCTCTAGTGGAGAGAGAGGGAGGACTTAAGTAGAAAATGTTGGATGAATTCCGCTTGTGATTTCTTCCAGTCTGGTTGGAAGCTTATTTCCCTTTAGAGAAACATGATTCTATCCACTTCTTTTTACATGCCCTGGTTGTCTCACGGGGGTGCCCTCAGCTTCTCAAAACACATTTTATTTCACCCCAACTTAAAATTCTTTCCTTATTGTTGATCATATGGGTCCCCTTGTCTCCACTGTTCCCTGAAAGTGCTGTAGTTACTCTCCTCTGGGCAACACCCGCGACAGGACCCCGCCTCCTGCTCCTCTACCACCAGCCTTCTTCTGACTGGTCTCTTGTACACTGCAGCCCCAGGAGTCTTCCTAAAGCACAGTTTCAATCTGGTTGTTTTAATTCGAGGCCTTCTCCGACTCCTTAGTCTACAGACTGAAAAGTTAACTCTTTAGCAGGTTGTCAAGACCAGCTGCAATTCAGAGGGGCCTCCCACCAACTTCATTACCCCACGGATGCTCTGTAGGGGGCGCTCTACCTTAGTCTCCTTTCCTGTACCTACTGCCCCAACACTAAAAATGTAAACCCTCTCCCGTTCATAGACTGTGTCAGAACTGACCTCACACCTCTTTCATAACACTCAGAACTTTCTGTCTTGGATTATATTCACTACTAGACAGTTGCTTCTTCAAGGCAACGTTTGATTTTCTTAGGGATCCTCAACGGTTTTCTTTACACAGCAAGCGTTCGTTCAATGGACAGATTTTGAATTCACAAAATATATAATATGCAGCCCTTTTAGAAGGGCTGGAGGTGGTCCTATGTAGAGAGAGTATAGAAACTTCAGAAAGGTGGGACCTGTGCTGACCATAGCGCAATTTCAGGAATCATGAATTACATGATAGTCTATGTTGCATGACTCGTGGGGACACCTTCTATGTAGAGTACAATTCCAGTGGATGCTAATTACATCGAGTACAGTTCCTGGGGCTCCAGTTAGGAGAATACTATGCTTGATCCTGGGTACGTATTCCTATTTCTAGAATTTTACTACCAAAGAAAATGTTCTCTCCATTGTCTTCTAATGTTTTGAGAGATTTGAAACACCGTGTGTGGCCAGGTGAGGTGGCTCACACCTGTAATCCGAGCACTTAGGGAGGCTGAGGCAGGTGGATCACGAGGTCGAGAGATTGAGACCATCCTGGCAACAAGGTGAAACCCTGTCTCTACTAAAAAATATAAAAATTAGGCTGCTGTGGTGGCAGGTGCCTCTAGTCCCAGCTACTCGGAAGGCTGAGGCAGGAGAATCGCTTGAACTTGGGAGGCGGGGGTTGCAATGAGCCGAGATTGTGCCACTGCACTCCAACCTGGCTACAGAGTGAGACTCTGTCTCAAAAAAAAAAAAGATAAAGAAAGAAAGAAAAAAAATGGGTTAGAATTCCAAGGCGCATACAAGTGAGTGTATGTATGTATGCGTGTGTATGAGTGTGTTTTTGGAGTGTGTTTCAATTATTTTAATAACCTGATAATATTTATGACTACTGTTCTGATTAAATAGTAATAGATGAGTGGGAAAGGGTGTGCTTCTAGAGTGGCCCACTGGAAGACAATATTGAGTTTTTATCTTAACAGAGCTGGCAGTGAATTGGTAGAGAGAGCTTGGGAGATGGTGAGGTTTAATGAGGCACACAAGCTGGGAGTTAGAGCTCAGTGTCATTGCTTGGAGTTAGAGGTGACTTTCAGCAATTTCTATTGCTGGGATGCATGTTCCTGGAAAATGTAAGGGAATTAGAGTCAGGACTGAGGGCATTTAAATAGCCATGGATTCTTATTCTACCTGTTGGGGTTAGCAAGAGATTGCAAACTATGGACCTCAATGAGCTGAGAATTGCCATTGAAAGTAATATCCCTTCCTAATTTTTAAATGAGTTATTTTTTTCCAACCTTTAGATTCTGATTTATAATTTAAAGTGTTGTTCCAGTTTTTGAAGATGGAGTGATAGGACGATGGACTGACTGTGACTTCTACTGGGTATTTCCTTACAGCATTGCTGCTGGGTTTAGACTGATATAACCCTAGAATTTCAAGTGTTGTCTCTCTAGTTAGTGAAATTAGAACCTTGGCAATATGGGTCAAGTAGGAAATTTGTAGACTTTAACAATACATTACATATGTTACAAACATTTGTTTGATTAGTGTATTAGAAGGTACAAATTTGGGTGCAGTGTAAATTTGGGTCCAGTACTCTGTGATTCTGTGAAATATGATTAACTGTAGGGGAAGAAATGCACATGGTATCTGGCATTCATTCATTCATTTGTTCATGTATATATTCATTCAGTACCTGATTATTGGGTGCTACTAGTTGCTGGGGCTGAGCTGAAGACAACACTGGCGTGGTTTCTACACCCATGGTTGGATGGAGAAGAGAGTCTGCACTTGTTTTTCACTGCACTCTAGCCACACTGATTTTTTTTTCTGTTTTGTAGATATGCCAAGCTCATTTTTGTAGTTCTCCATGTCAGAAACTTCACATGGAGGGTTCCATCTTATTATTTAGGTCTAAGGTCAGATGCTACCTATATTACTACTTACGTATCTGCATAACAGATTTACCCTCAAGCTTAGTGGCTTAAACAACAACTGGACCAGGAATTCAGAAGTGGCTTACCTGGGTGGTTTTAGCATGAGGTATCTCCTGAGGTTGCAGGAAGATTTTGGCAGGGTCAGTACCTTCTGAAGGCTTGACTGGGGCTGGAGGATCGTTTTCCAAGACGATTTACTTATGTGGTGCTGGTTGTTGTCAGGAGGCCTGAGTCCTCCCCATGTAGGTGGTTCCACTGGTTGCTTGAGCATCCTTATAACGTCGTGCCCACTTTTACCAGACACATCAAGAAAGCAAAGCAGAAGCTACAATGTCTTTTATGACCTGGCCTTGGAAATCACACACCATCATTTCTGCAGTACCTATTGGCTACCCAAGTCAGGCCTATTCATTGTGGAAGGGCCCTCTTAGAGGCTCCCTGCTACACAGAGAGGCTTCCTTTGCAGTATATCTCTGAAGTAGCACTCCCTCCCACCCTGTAACTGTCCAATTTAGTGCTTTATTGTCTTTAAGGCAGTTATGACTATATGAATTTTTTTAAAAACCTGGCTCTCCCAATTGGAGCGTAATTAAACTTTGTGAGAATAGGGATCTCACCTGCATGTTTAGCACTACATCCCGGGTGCTTTGAAGTGTGTCTGGCACATGATAAATGTTGATTGAATAAATATCAATTGTACGAATGAAATTAGTTAATTCATTTAGAAAGGATCTTTATTTATTACACCTCATACCTCCAAAAAACAAGTTGTGGATCCTGCTGATAAAAGGCACGAATAGGATAAAGCCATAAAACCATGATGAAGGTAAAATGAAAAGTAAATGAGGATTGTGTTTGCATATCTTTGTCTATGTATCTACTTATCTGTGTGTCTATCTAGGGCTTGGTGATCCAGTTGACCTCTTTTGTAGGTAGAAATTGGGGCTCAGAGAAGTTACTTGTCTAGTCCAAGGATAAAACTGGAATGCGGAACTGGGTCCTGTTATGCCATGTCCCTCAACTGGATTGCCAACATCCTGGACATCTTAGTGAATCAGTCATTCCCACAACACAAAAACCAGTCTAACAATGTATAGATATGAAGATGGTTATTAAGTTGTTTGTATGTACAGAACACACTGAAGACAGTGTGCTCCACTGTGAAGAAACCAAATCTGACTGGATGGTAGAGGAGAATTCAGCTAAGTTAATCAATATAGAGAACTAGCAGTGTTTCAGATGTAGAAAATAAAAGTTATGATTCTATGTGCAGAGGCCACCTGTAGCAGCTGAAAATAGGTGCTGTATTTTAACCTGAGTAAGAAGCTACAAAGACTCCTGGGGCTCTAGGCCCAGAAAATGCAGATTGTGAAAGGGGGCAAAGACTAATACTGCTGAGTTGTTAAAAATTTGTTTAATTTTTAAAAAGCTTTTCTAGTTCTCATTAAAAAAGCAATGGTCATTGCAATGGTTTCTGCATGGTCATTGCAGGAAATTTGGAAAATGGAGAAAAAGTAAAAAGAATTCTCAAATTATTCAAACTTATGATTCCTGATGATAGCTACGTATGCACTTTGGTGTATGGCTTCATAGTTTTTTCCTATGCATGGCTAAATAGTTTTTTTTAAACAATGAGATAATATTGTATACATTGTATATAACCTATTTTTTAAACCAATAACTAGCCTTTTCTCATGCCATTAATCTTTTTCTATGGCATGCTTTTAAAACTCTTTTTTTGTGAGAAATTTAAACTTATGTTTAATTTTCAGAATTTACAGAATACAGGAAGCAACAGATGCTGGAGAGGATGTGGAGAAACAGGAATGCTTTTACACTGTTGGTGGGAGTGTAACTTAATTCAACCATTGTGGAAGACAGTGTGGCGATTCCTCAAGGATCTAGAATCAGAAATACCAGTTGACCCAGCAATCCCATTACTAAGTATATACCCAAAGGATTATAAATTATTCTGCTATAAAGACATATGCACACGCATGTTTATTGCAGCACTAGTCACAATAACAAAGGCTTGGAACCAACCCAAATGCCATTCAATGATAGACTGGTTAAAGAAAATGTGGCACGTATATACCATGGAATACTATACAGCCATAAAAAGGATGAGTTTATGTCCTATGTAGGGACATGGATGAAGCTGGAAACCATCATTCTCAGCAAACTAATACCAGGAACAGAAAACTAAACACCACATGTTCTCGGTCATAAGTAGGAGTTGAACAATGAGAACACATGGACACAGGGAGGGGAACATCACACACTGGGGACTGTCAGTGGGTGGGAGGCTAGGGGAGGGATAGCATTAGGAGAAATACTTAATGTAGATGATGTGTTGATGGGTGCAGCAAACCACCATGACATGTGTATACTAGGTATCAAACCTATACATTCTGCACATGTATCCCAGAACTTAAAGTACAATGAAAAAAAAGTAGGCAGACTATTGGAATGCTCATATATTAGTGATAGGAATATAAAATGCTACGGCCATTTTGGAAAACATTTTGACAATTTCTCAAAATGTTAAATATAGAGTTACCAGATGAACCAGGAATTCTACTCTTAAGTATATGCTCAAGAGAACAAACTGTATTCATGCAAAAATGTGTTCATGAATGTTTATAATAACCTCAAAGAGGAAACAACCCAAGTGTCCATCAACCTATGAATGAATAAACAAAATGTAGAATGGTATATCCATACAGTGGAATATACATTCTATGATAAAAGAAAGTGCTGATACACACTACAACATGGATGAACATTATGCTATGTGAAAAAAGCCAAATGAAAGGAGACATGACTGTATGGTTCTATTTGTATAAAATATCTGGAAGAGGCAAATCCATAGAGATAGAAGGTGGGCTAATGCTTGCTGGCAGAGAGTGACTGTTAATGTCCCAAATTAGATAGGGGGCATGTTTATACAACTCTGTGAAATATACTGAAAGTCACTTGTATACTTCAAATGAGTAAATCTTATGGAATATGAATTAAATCTCAATAAAACTCCTATTAAAAGGTAGATAAAAGGGTTAATAGTCTCTCTACTGAACAATTATCCCCCATGACCAATCCTGCTTCATCTATACTCCTACCCACTTTCTCCCCCATGTTATTTTAAAGCAGCATATCGTTTCGTTTATAAATATTTCATAGCTTATGTACTTAAAAACACATAACCACATTACTATTATCATGCCTAAAAGATTTAACATGTAATAAAATATCAAGTCAATGTTCAACTTTCCAATCATGTTTTTAGACTGCTTAGCATTTTATTATGGAGATGTATCATAATATATTTAACCAGTTCCTGATGATGAAGGTTGAGGTTATTTCTAACTTTCCAACTCTTATAAATAAATAGTGCTTCAATAAATATACTTACATGTAAGTCTGTGTGTGCATCTGTTTCCTTAGGATAACGCCTTAGAAATTGAATTTAGAATGAAAGCATATGAATGATCTCTAAGGCTCTTGATAATGCCAGATTGACTTCCAATTTCTTGTGCTCTAGGTGTGCACATAAGACTCAGAAAAATTAATTAGTTTACCAAAGGTCATAGAGCTACTAAGTGGCTGAGCTAACAACTGACTGGCCTAAAGCTACTGCCAACAGTGACTCACCTGGCCATCTTTTGATTTATGGACCTTGTCATGACATCAGAATCATCTGGTATATTATCACCCTGGGGCTGAGAGACTTCCCAGAAGCCTTTGGTTTAGGGCACAAGTTCTCTTTCATGAGCATAGTGGTGTTTTAAGAGCTATTTCCAAGATATTTCTTCCTTGTAACTTTGTTTTGTAAGGTAAGCAATGTCAGCTTAGAACTTTTTTTTTTTTTCCTTGCCTGAAATCTTAAAAACCTAAAATGTTAGCCATTTGGGGATTAACAGTGATGTTCTTGTGGAGTGTATGTAGGGAATGTTTATCCTTTTTTTTTCTTTTACTTGAGATGGAGTCTCTATGTATTGTCTAGGCTGGAGTGCAGTGGAGTGATCTCTGCTCACCTCAACCTCCTCCTCCTGGTTTCAGGCAATTCTTCTGCCTCAGACTCCTGGGTAGCTGGGATCACAGGTGCCTACCACCATGCCTGGCTAATTTTTAGTAGTGATAAGGTTTGACCCTGTTGGCCATGCCGGTCTGAAACTCCTGACCTCAGGTGATCTGCCTGCCACAGCCTCCCAAAGTGCTATGATTACAGGCATGAGCCACTGCACTTGGCTTGTTTACATTTAATCTGTCATTCTTTCTAGAAAATTATCCAGCAAGTGTGTTTGGAAGATGTGTGGAATCAGGCTCAAAGTTTTAGTTTTTTAAGAATGGAAGACCCGGAATCTGTGACGATCACAGAAGGTAGTAAGGTGAGCTAGGGCCATAATAAAATAGAGGCTATTCTCAAGCCTTAATCTGGCAGATGATTATGCTTTTTTTTTTTTTTTTTTTTTTTTTTTGAGACAGTTTCGCCTTGTTACCCAGGCTGGAGTGCAATGGTGCGATCTCGGCTCACCACAACCTCCGCCTCCTGAGTTCAAGCTATTCTCCTGCCTCAGCCTGCTGAGTAGCTGGGATTACAGGCACGCGCCACCATGCCCAGCTAATTTTTTTTGTATTTTTAGTAGAGACGGGGTTTCACCATGTTGACCAGGATGGTCTTGATCTCTTGACCTCATGATCCACCCGCCTCGGCCTCCCAAAGTGCTGGGATTATAGGTGTGAGCCACCGCGCCCGGCCGATTATGCTTTCAATTTTTCATATAGATAGATATTTTAAGATTCTAATGAAGAAAATAGAAGATAGAACAGGGAGCCACCAGAGTAAAAAGCTCCATATTCTGGACTATAATCTACTTTCAACCTGGTTTAAAGTAAGAAACTATTAAAATTGACACAACTTTATGACCGTTGGTCTTGCAGATGGCAATTTCCTTGATTTACTAGAGTTTATAACCTAACCCTCCATTTAAAATGCCTATAAATGATTTATGTCTAGGGTAAAAATCCAGGGCTTCACGTGAATATGGTTTCATCATTTCTACCTCTAGGTATTTTTTTAAGCTGCCTGTAATCAAATGATAGCAGTGTGGTGGGGGAAATCGGTTGTAAGCAGTAATTGCAAACTGCACTTAAATAATAATAATATTTAGCGTTTATAGAGCACTTTATATTTTCAAGGTACTTGCAAACATTATCTAATTAAATACGCTCTCTGATTATAATCTGGATATAAATGCACTTAAACTCAGGACAGTCATGAGGAAACTATGCATATGAAAGTTGGTGCTAGCTATGCTTTAAAAACCTCTGCAGTGATGGGCAAGTTAGAGTTCGGATTCTGTTGGACCGTTTCTGTGCAGCACAGTTCAGCCTGATGGCAGAATTAGATCACATATGCACTTGATGACTCTGCTTGATAGCTTATCACTAAAACCCGAGTGTTGATCGTCACACTGATCCTTACAGTTGCTAAAACATGAATAACATAAATAAGCTTTAAAATGAGGTCCCTCACTAGATTTCATGCCCTGGCTTCAGCTGAAACTGCCATTAGTGAGTGAAATGAAGTGGCATAGTGCAAGGAAGAATGGCTCTGCATTGTGGTTTAGTAATTTCTATCTGAGAGTAATAGATTAAACTGCACAGTAGGATTCATCATAAAGAAACACACTGGAGAAATGAAACATCTTTAGTTTGCCCGTATTAACGACTTCTTGCTGTTTTGGATATGTGTCTGTGTATTGTCCCCTTGCACGTATACCCTGTGTTGCCAATTTAGAGAGTGTTTGGAGCAAAGACCTATGAGGCTTACTCAGTAGGTAGTAGAGCATTCTGCAGTTGGTAGATTCTCAGTAAATGTTGTCCTGTGTGCTGTGATTTTCTAAAAGCTGGTTGACAGTTTAACCCCTTAAGTCAGTGGTTCTCAAAGTAGGGTCCTTGGACCAGCAGCTTCAGGATCCTCTCTTAGGCCCTGCCTCTCTCAACTTTTTTTTTTTTTTTGAGACAGGGTCTCACTCTGTCACCCAGGCTGGAGTGCAGTGGTGCGATCTCAGCTTATTGCAGCTTCGACCTCTGGTGCCCAGGTGATTCTCTCACCTCAGCCCCCTGGGGTAGCAGGTACTACAGGCATGTGCCACCATACCTGGCTAATATTTGTATTTTTTGTAGAGACGGGGTTTCTGACATGATCTCTGATTCCTGACTGCAAGGGATCTGCCTGCCTCATCCTCTCAAAGTGCTAGGATTACAGGTGTGAGCCAACCATGCCTGGCTTCTCTCAACTATTGAATCAGAAACTCTGGGGATGGGGACCAGCAACTTTTGCATTAAGAAGCCCTTCTAGTAATTCAGAAGTACTTGGGAGTCTGGGAACCCCTGGCCTAAATGTTTAAAAGACAGTTTTCTTGGCTGGGCATGGTGACTCATGCCTGTAATCCCAGCACTTTGGGAGGCTGAGGTGGAAGGTTCACTTGGGCCCAGGAGTATGAGATCAGCCTGGGCAACACAGCGAGACCTCATCTCAATAAAATGAAATAAAATAAAAAAGAAAAACAAAATATATTAATGGAAATTTGGGTATGTCTAAAAATGTCACAGAATAGGAAATAGCAATTCATTTATGGCAAATGCAACTTTTTCATAAGGTACATGACCTCAAAGAAATTGTGGACAGTACATATTTTTATGAGTATGGAAGTTAATTTTTTTACTAATATATGCTTTTGAATTGTTTGTAAGAATCAAGGATACTTGAAAATGAAAAGTCTACAACTTTTAATTGATAATTTTGGAGTTTCCATTGTTCTTTGCATTGCCAATTTTTTTTAAAGCAAGTTTATTCAGGGTGCAGAAAAGCTCCACTCCCTTGATCAACAAGATGCATCCTTCAGATGTCAATTTCCTGTTTTTCCCTATAGGCCCTTAGGGATTGAGTTTGAAACCCTAGGAGGTCCTGACATTTTCTTGGAAACTGAAAGAACCCAAATGCCCATCAATGATAGACTGGATAAAGAAATGTGGCACATATATGCCATGGAATACTATGCAATCATAAAAAAGAATGAGTTCATGTCCTTTGTAGGGACATGGATCAATCTGGAAACTGTCATTCTCAGCCAACTGACACAAGAACAGAAAACCAAACACTGCATGTTCTCACTCATAGGTGGGTTTTGAACAATGAGAACACATGGGCACAGGGAGGGGAACATCACACACTGGGGTCTGTGGAGGGGTGGGGGTCTAGGGGAGGGACAGCAGGGGGTGGGCAGGTAGGGGAGGGGTAAGATTGGGAGAAATGCTTGATGTGGGTGGTGGGGGGATGGAGGCAGCAAACGACCATGCCGTGTGTGTGCCTATGCAACAATCCTGCAAGATCTGCACATGTACCCCAGAACTTAAAGTACAATTTAAAAAAAAGAATCCATATTCACAAACTCAGCTCTACTTTTGTTAGAAGCCTAAAATTTTTGTGTTATTTATTTTTTGAGACCTGGGAAATGGAATGTATATTTGGAATCTAGACAGCAGGCAGGTTAAAGATTTCTTTACTGGGAAATCCCACAGACTTCCTTTGTAACAGCACCTCATAAGCATCTCTTACCTAGCCACAAAAATGTCCCATGTTGCTATTTAATCCACAGTTCTTAGATAAGCACATTGCTTATATTGCATGTCTATTTATTTGGAGGAAAAGTTGATGGCAAGTATGGTTGTTAAAGCAACTGTATATGCAACTGATAGTGAGCACGCATGGAAATTTTATACTCATTGCTGCAGAAAATGCTTTTACAAAAGTAAATTTGAAGACCTCCCCTCATAGAAGACCTATTTTAAAGGAAAAACAGATGGTTAGATAATCATCATTAGACTAGATATAAAACATACCTGGTTAAAGATTGTTAGGTTTCTCTTAGCATTGATTCTTTTTTTTTTTTTGAGACGGAGTTTCGCTCTTGTTGCCCAGGCTGGAGTGCAATGGCGCGATCTCTGCTCACTGCAACCTCCGCCTCCTGGGTTCAGGCAATTCTCCTGCCTCAGCCTCCCAAGTAGCTGGGATTACAGGCACACGCCACCATGCCCAGCTAATTTTTTGTATCTTTAGTAGAGACGGGGTTTCACCATTTTGACCAGGATGGTCTCGATCTCATGACCTCGTGATCCACCCGCCTCGGCCTCCCAAAGAGCATTGATTCTTAAAGAGACAGATCTAGTTTTCTTAGAAGGGGTCTTCATATCATTAAAGTATCAGGGAATTGTTCAAGCATTTTATTATTATTTTATTTTCTGAGACAGAGTCTCGCTTTGTTGCCCAGGCTGGAGTGCAGTGGCTCAATCATGGCTCACTGTAGACTTAACCTTCTGGGCTCCAGTGATCCTCCCACTTCAGTCTCTTGAGTAGCTGGGACTACAGGTGTGTGCTACCACACTCAGCTAGTTTTTTTGAATTTTTTTATAAAGATTTGGGTCTCCCTATGTTTCCCAGCCTGGTCTCAGACTCTTGGGTTCAGCCTCCCAAAAGTACTGGGATTACAGGCAGGGGCCAGTGTGCCAGGCCCTGTTCAAGCCTTAATAAATCAGAAATGTTAACTGCTGTAGATGGGGCAAGGAATTACATCATTTAAAACTTCTGTCTGGAACTAAGTTTGGAGCAGTTTCCTTTCTAGTAGTGGTGAAATCAGACTCTGTCTAAGAAAGCTACAAATTTGAAATGGCTTTTTCACAGCCTGTTCCTCTGATTCCTCTAACACTTGAGATAATAATATATGTTGCAATTTGCGTGGTTGAAAGGGTCCTTTGAGTTTGGGAGCGCTGCGATTTTTTGGTTGAAGTCCAAGACATTTGGACCACGGTGATTCTGGGTAGCAGTGGAACCAAGTGGTTCTGGTGCTGTGTCTTAGTCTGCAGCAGTTAATAGAGTCAAAGGTAAGCGTTTGCTCTTCCTAAAAGGCCTCTCTGCCTCTTCAGTCTTTAAATCGGTAGCTCCAGCACCAGTTAGAGAGAACTCATTTTTTTCCCACGCAAACAAATAAACAAATAAAGCACTGTAGTAATTTCTAGAGCCAATACCCAGATGCTATTCAGGGAAGGAATGTTGCACAGCTACTCTGTGGTCTGAACAATATGAGTATTCTCTCTGGGAGTATTTTAAAGATGTAACTTGTGCTGGTATTGTAGCCATCATTTCTTGAATAAAAACAGCTTTTATTTTGGGAGAAGAACAGATGTAAAAGTGTGAAATATAAAAGTTTACACATTTTGGGGGAGGGGGAAGGGTAGGAGGCACAGTGTTGCTTTAAAATCATGGTAACTCAATCTAAGTCATTCCTTTGTTTTCTTTGAGTGACTGAAAATTAGCATGGGAAATCTGCTGGAACCTGACCAGCTGGGTACCTAAACCTCCAGTTAACTGATTGCACCAGAAAAAGTGCCAGTGGATGATTATCACAGGTCCTCCTTGCTAGAAACAAAAAGGGTCCCTCCTCAGGAGGAAGCCTCTCTGTGGAGAGAAGAAATCGTAGACACACAGTGAAATATGTATGATATTTCAACATCTTAGAGCGATACAGAGATGTGAGCCCCAGACACAGGGTTTGCTTTCCAGACTGAGAGTCTGTTGAAGGAGTTTGAAGGCTGGGTGTCTCTCTGGGGTCTCTGAACCAAAGCTCTTGCCAGTTCTGCCCCCCAGACCCCTTTATTAGTGTGTATGTTTGCATAGGGTACCTGAGGGTATTCAAAGCAACTGGGACATTCCTGTGACTATTAAGTTCTCTGTCCCTTTGAGGCCAGGTCTGTTTCTTTTCTTTTCTGGAAGCAAGGTCTCCTGTATCTCATTACTTGATACAATGCAAGTTGCATCAGATTTAAAGAAATAATCCCCTCACCTGACCTTCTTTCCTGTTTTCTCTGTGTGGCTGCTGCCTTCTGTAAGTTGCTGCTGGTTTGCAGGATTCAAAATTAGGATTTTGTCCCTGTGGAGACTTTGTTTAGCATACAAGGGAGGTTTTTTTTTTTTTTTTTTTTTTTTTTTTTTTTTTTTTGATTTGTGTGGTTTCTTAATAATTCCCCTTTGACAAATATTTTGGTTAAATTTTCTATGACCATTACATTTACTTGGTTGTTTAGTATTGCATTTTTATACTGAATTATTTCAACGATGTTTTCAAATGGACAGCTCTCATAATTCTTTAAATAAATGTAAGTGAAATTTGGAATAAGTTATGAGGTCATGTGAACTCCACCCTTCACAGACTGCGAGTCGAGCCTTTATCCAGACGATGCTTCATCCACAATACATGTAAATCTGAATTTAAAAATATACCTAGGAATATGCATAAACTGGAACTCTCACACATTGCTGGTGGGACTCTGAAATAATTCAGCCACTTTGGAAAACAGTTTGGCTATTTCTGAAAAAATTAAACTTACTATATGACCTAGCAATTCCGCTTCTGCATATATACCCAAGAGAAATGACATCATATGTCCACACAAAACCTTGTACAGGAGTGTTCATAAGGAGCATTATTCATAATGGCCCAAAAGTGGAAACCACCCCGATGTCTATCAGCTGATGAATAGGTAAACAAAACATGGTGTTTCCATACAATCGAATACTATTAGGCAATAAAAATGAGCAAAGTAGTGAATCAGGCTGCAGCATGCATGAACCTCAAAATGCTGTGCTAAGTGAAAGAAGCCAGTCACAAAGATTGCATACTGTATGATTCCATATATATGGAATGTCCAGAAAATGCAAATGTATAGAGACAGAAAGTAGATTACTGGTTGGCTAGGGTGGAGAGGAAAACAGGGAGTGACTATAAATGGGCCTGAGGGATCTTTTTGGGTGATAGAAATATTTCAATATCAGATGGTGGTAACATGAGTGAATTTTATGGTATGTAAGTACCTCAATAGTGATGTTGAAGTATAATATGCCTGAGACACTTCTTCATAGTTGACCAGCTCCACACACCATGAAGGCAAATTCCCTAGTCAGGTCTCAGTGGTATTTCTAGGAAGGCCATCTCTTCAACAACTGGAGAGATAGATAGGTTCTCTGATCCTCTCTTCTGCTTTCTGCATATTTTTGTGTCATTCTTTATTCTGAAGGGCTTGTCATATTTTACAAACATAATGATAATAATTTCCTTCAAAATAAGATAGCCTAAATAACTTAATTCCTCTTGCAGAGAAAGGACTTTGGAGCCAGGACTGGGAGAGCGATTCCTGTCTAAAGCCATTCCTTACTGCTTCTTCTGTTTTCTCAGTGTTCCATGTTTCTCTCACCTCTATGCTGTTACGTGCGCTCTTCCTGCTGTCTGGAACTGTTTTCCAGCCCCTATGATAATGTGCCATTTGTTAACAAATTATTTGGTTGTCTCCTTCCACACCCTCTTCCCACAGAAGAGACTATAAGCTCCACAAAGTCAAGCTAAGTTTTGTGTATCCTCGTATCTTTTATTAATGAAATGAATGCCTGCTCATTACTTACAGTATAGGCTGAACTCCTTAACTTAGCAAGGCCTTCTATGATCGAACCCTTCCCTACTTTTCTACAGTATCAATAGCTACCACCCCACTCGCCCTTTATATACTGTATTTCCTCCACTGCCACCCCAGAGCTCAGCTCTTTTGTTCCCACAAAGTTGGGGAATTCCTTTCCTCAAATGGTCAGAGCTCCTTTTAGCATCTCATCTTCCTGGAATCAAAGGTACCAGGTGTTTTTTAAATTCTAATGAATTGTGGAGTGGGTTCAATGGGTTGCAATCAGATTCTGAAAAAAAATAATAAAATAGAGTAGAAAAATATTCCTAAGTTTACCATTACTATTACTCACCATTGCTATGATGGTGAGGGAAGGAAAGAGGCAGTAATAAAGAAGGAACAAGGTGCTGGAAACTGAGGTAGCCACCATGGTCTTGAGAATACCCTCTAGGAAATGTGGAGAAAGGAAGAGGCTTAAGAGTCTGCAGAACTGAGTGGAGGCTTAGCTCCAATGACCATTGTGGTCATTCGCCCAGCCTAGCATGGTCTTAGATATCATAAAAACAGGGGCAGAGAACAGTCATGGACACTGTCGTATGACGCATAGGAAAACTGTACAGGCTTCTACCGTGTGCCACAATGAGGTTGACTAATGGGGAGAGTATGGCCCTTCTCCCAGAGCTGCACAGAGACAAGAGTAGAATGTTTATCAAACTAGTGGAGACTGAGCACATGCTGAGCTTCTGAGGGCTACATGTGCAAGGTGTTGAGTGAGGGTCTGGTGGGTGGATGGCACAGGCCAGTGGCACATGCTGGCCTTGGTTAGGGCAGGACTTTCAGGGAAAAATTTGTGGTCCAGGATTTGGTCCTAAGCTTTGCAGTTCCAAGAACTGTGCTGCAATGTGGGCAGGGTACTGAGTCTCAGGTCACACCTGCGTGTATTTGATTCTGATCTGAAGCATAATTTATATAATAAGAAAAGTAATACACACATACACACACACATTTAGGCTAGTTGATTGAAGCAGTGGGAGAAGAGAAAGAACAAAATATAATACCAATATTAATAGCTAATATCCTTTGTGAACACTTGCCATGTGTCAAGCACTGGGTTAATTATTTTAATAAAAGTCTGGTGTTATTAATGAAGCCACATTTTGTGATATATACTATTCTAATTTTATAGATGTGGAAAGTGAGGCGTAAGTTAAGTGATTCATTGAAAATGATGGAGCCTGTTTTTGAACCTCCTTTCGTCTGATTTTAAAACATAAAATGTAAGCATTGTGCTATTGTTACTTCCCATTTTCTAAACACATAGTGGAAATACTTTTCTAATGATAGAACTACTGTCTGCCCTCTGGAGAAGTGTTCCTTTGATTTTGGAAGGACTTGGGACTTGGGACTCTGAAACTTTGATTGGGAATGTGCTTGGCAGAGTTGGAATGAGGCTGGAATTGAACCTGGCGTGTGAAGTCCGAATTCTGAACCCACCACTAGTGGTTGGACAGGGCTGGAAACCTACATCATCTCCCTTTTGTTAAACTGATCAAGCCCCAGAACCCCCGTTACTAAGACACTTTCTTATGAAAAGCATATCAGTTAGGGTTAGTTCATCATCTCGATCCCCTGATTAACATTAATCTCTACTTTTGTTTTTCTGTCTTGCTCTGTTCTCAGTCGATATCACCTGCATCTCTGTTTTGCTTTAGAATGATTTGTTCAAAAGCCATTGGTTTATTTAAATTATAAGCTTCTTAAGGGCAGGAACTTCAGACACTTTCTCAAGTGACTTGCTTACATTTGCGTTCTGCAGTGTGCCTAACATGTCATTCACCAGGACGTATCTTCTGGGAGTCGTCCTGTTTGGATCCTGCATCCCACTATCACTGAATGGACAGGGGACTTGCTATGCAATTGTGAAAATACAATTTCATGTGTTTTTAGCCTTTAAGATGAGGGACTGTGATTCTGGGAGCCAAACCTTAACGAAGTGCAGGACCCCTGGGAAATGGAAAGACCTGTGTCCTAGGCAGCTGTGGGTCTTAATGCCGGCATTGTTAGAAACCTTCTAGGTGCTATGAACTGCAAGGGGAAGAAGCTGAGAGGGCCCTGAGATGGTGAAATGGCCTCTATTTGTTGCTCTTCTATCTCCCCTTTAGACTTCAGAGTGGTTCATTAAGACAACGACTATAAACCTCTTTATAAGTACAGTCTCAGTGAATGAGACACAGGTGAATTTTTATTGGCAGCAAGTCACTATGCAGGTGCAGCAGTTATAGTCCCAAATCTGTTCTATGGATTTTAAAAGGCACTGCCTATGGGGCAGTTTCCCCAGTGGCTATCAGGAAAGCACGGGAAAGGACACTTTGCTGCCTCATGGCATGGATAGCTAGCTAGCTGATTAACTGGTTATCAACTCTCCAGATTTCCTCAGCACCTGTCATTATTGGCACATTGCAGGCACTCAGATTTTTCTTTAGCTAAGCTATCTGGAGACATCTAATTTTGCTTTAAAGAAGCATGGTGAGTGAGAGTGTTTCTAACACAGGGTATCAGATGAAGTTCAAACATGGCCTTGGTGTGGGCGACAGATGATAGGTGGATTGCAGTTACTTGATAGGAATTGGGAAGAATGGAACCAACATGGCGGCGGATTTACTCTCATCTCCCTGACTATTGGCGGAGAAAGGCCTGCCTCTGGCTGGTCCAGTCTGATACTAAAGGAGACGATGAGCTGTTCTTCAGAGGCTGTGGGGTTTGAATACATCATACAGTCATAAATCCCAGAAGCAGTTGCATGTATTAGCTTAGAAATAGATAGGTCTTGGAGGCACAGACCTCCTCCTTCTGCCTATGCTGGCATTTGTCTGTTTCTTTGTTTCATTTTTAGCTTCTAAATATTGATTAGCTTTAGTGAGTGCTCACTGGCTGTTGTGGTTATCCTACAGCTTTAAGGTGGTAAGGCTCATGACAGTTAAATGGCATTCCTGGAACAGAGCAAAATGGAAGGGGTGGTCAGGTCTGCAAAATGCAGTTCAGCAACAAATTCTATCCTGATGTCTCCCATGTTCTCTACTGGGTACCTCCTACTAAGCTTGGGTGCTTTGTTTCCTTTGCAAATGCAGACTTTTGCACTTTACAGCAATCAGCTGATATGACTGCAATGAACTATGGCTTCACTGGATAGAATCTGTGAAATCAAGGGTATTAAATTGACTCTTCCTTACTCAGGTAATAATGAGTAGACGTTCCAGCTATAAAAAAAGACTTAATAGATTCCAAGCTTTTATACTCTTTGGAAGCAGTAATAAAAAAAAAGAGAGAGAGAGAGGAACTGGCACAGATGCAGCTGTGCTTGATTTCATTCTTTTTGAGGGAAGTTAAGGTTTTTGACAGCCTGGCCAAATGATCCAAGGGGGCAAATGCACCCACTCTGTGTGAGGTTGGGGACAGGGATGGCAAGTAGATACGCTGTCTGTTTGATGCAGATTTGTGCTGAAATGTTCGGATCTTCAACCTGTTCTCAGTCTTTTGAAAATCAAGGCATGTAAATGGTTGATGATAGCCTCTGGTGTCTGCTTAGGATTCTCCAGATGACACGTTGGCAGAGCATTTAGCCAGAACATTTTTAGCACCGCAGAAAGTAACTTGTATAAAAGGTGACCATGAAATAATTTGGGCTCATTTGTGAGCTTGTAGCTTATCTCATTTGTTTTCAGAGTCACAGGAAGGAAAATGACTTAAGATTACATCAGGGGTTGAACTCCCTGGTTTTGAATCTTGCTGCTATGGCTTACTAGCTTTGTACCTTTTAACAAGTTATGTAAAATCCCTACGCTTTTCTACACCTGTGAAATGGAGATAATAATAACAGTACACATAGGACTATTGCTGGAATTAAAAAGACATGTTTTATGTGAAGTATTTATGACATTGCAAAATCAGCATCACTCTTACAAATAATCTGAGAGCCTGCTCTGAATCTAGTGCAGTGCAAACAACTGGATATATGTAGGTTTACAAGATACTAGGTTCTGCCTCCCAGAAGTTCAAAGTGTAGTGGTAGAAACAGATGTAAAAATAGATAGAGTATCATCCGTAAGAGCACCGGGATAGATGGCTAGTTGTATGGGAGTGGGTGTGTCGGGGGGGAAAGATGGAGGTAAGTGGACCAGATGGAGGGAAGGTCAGCAGTGGGAGTTTCATGGCGCTGAAATAACTTAAAGCAATTCTCAGTGATTCCCAGTGATATGGTGGGAATGCCATTGATGTAAAATATTGATGTAGATTAAGTATGCATGTGTTGTGTCTTAGAAGTAAGCTTTGTGTTCCTTCCATGCTGTCCTATCCTACTGCCCCACCCCAGAATAAACCATATCACTTCGTGTCTGAGTTGTTGCATCTGTCTGTTTTGCCTTTCACCCTCTGATTCATTTCACCCTCTTCAATTTCTGGCTTCAGATCTGGAAACGTTTTATATATGAGGTGTTACTTATTAATAAGCAATAATGTGTGTTTCGTGCTTTGTATGAGAAAAACTAAAAATTGCTAATTAACCATAGGGAACTGAAAACACAAAAAATGTTGTTTAAGCCCCCGTATTTCTGTCTTAGGAAGTCTATTAATACAACATATTAGTAGACCAAAGGATATTAACTATGGAATCATTTCAACAGATGTCAAAAAGGCATGGGATAAAATTTAGCCGTTATTTTTGATTAAAAAACAAAACAAGAAACTATTTTTAATAGGATTAAGAACATTCTTTCTTAACCTGATAACAATGTGTCTAAAACCAATAATCATCTGCATACCTATCCTTTAAACACCAGAGGCTCTTTCTGATGGACGGGGTTGGTTCCCTACCCGTTGGCCATCCGCATCCTTTTTCTTGCTCACAGAGCTCTGAATATGTTTTGGTGTTTTCCCTTCCACATTCTCAGAGAAAGTTGACCTCCACTTCCCCAGCATCGGGGAGGTGGAATAGATTAAGTCAGTCATTGAGATTTCATTATTTTTGTGGATGATTGGCTTAAGCAAGTCATTCAACACAACCTGTTCAATAAGAAGGCCAAAGGAAGTCTTACTGGGGATTCCTGGGATGGCCTTCCTTTCTTTTACAAGTACATTTGTAAAATGATATTTTCCCTATCATGGACTTGGATATTATCTAAAGATTGTGATGCTTAGATTTGCTCCAGCCATCTGGCAACCATGAGGGGAAAGCCAGGAGAATCACAGAAAAGATAAATCAGGTCCCTACATTATTGAGCAACTGAATTAATCAACCCTGGAACTGGCCTGAATCCAGACTTCATTTTATATAGATAATACAGTTTCCACATTGTTTAAGCCACTCTCAGTTGTGTGTTTTTTTTACTTGCAGTTGTAAACATCTTAATTAATACATGTTCATTTTAAAGTGAGGGATGATATCAAAGTGTCAGGAATCAGATAATAACCAACAATAGTATATAATGTAATGGAAATTTTAGCCACTGAATAAAGGCAAGACGTAGAAGTAACACGAATTATAAGAGGATGACGGCCAGGTACAGTGGCTCATGCCTGTCATCCCAATGTTTTGGGAGGCCAAGGTGGGAGAATGGTTTGAGGCCAGGAGTTCAAGACCATCCTGGGCAACATAGCAAGACCCTGTCTCTACAAACAACTTAAAAAAATTAGCCAGATATAGTGGTGTGCACCTGTAGTCTTAGCTTCTTAGGAGGCTGAGGCAGGAAGATTGTTTGAGCTAAGGAGTTTGAGACTGCAGTGAACTATGATGATGTCACAGTATTCCAGTCTAGGCAACAGAGTAAGACCTTGTCTCAAAATAAATAAATTAATTAATTAAAATAAAGAATTACAAAATGACAGGGACAGGCTTGTCATCATTTACAGATGATACCTTGAAAACTTAGAGAATCAATTAAAAATATATTAGAACAATAACAATTCAGCAATATGGCTGGATATAAAATAAATATACCCAATCAATAGTATTTTTATTGGCCAAGGAAAACAATCAATTACAAAATATGTTTTTTTAAAAAGATACCCTTGGTTAGGCATGGTGGCTCATGCCTGTAATTCCAGCACTTTGGGAGGTGGAGGCGTGTGGATCTCCTGAGGTCAGGAGTTCAAGACCAGCCTGGCCAACAGGGTGAAACACTGTCTGTACTAAAAATACAAAAAAATTAGCTGGGCATGGTGGTGGGCACCTATAATCCCAGCTACTTGGGAGGCTGAGGCATGAGAATCACTTGAACCCAGGAGGTGGAAGTTGCAGTGAGTCAAGATTGTGCCACTTCACTCCAGCCTGGGCTACACAGTGAAACCCTGTCTCTACTAAAAATACAAAAAATTAGCCAGGCATGGAGACTCTGCCTAAAAAAATAAAAAGATACTCTTAATAACAAAAAGTGTAAAATATCTAGAAATAAATTTAATAAGAAATCTGTGCCTGGGCATGGTGGCTTACCCCTGTAATCCCAGCACCTTGGGAGGCTGAGGTGGATGGATCACAAGGTCAGGAGATTGAGACCATCCTGGCTAACACAGTGAAACCCTGTCTCTACTAAAAATACAAAAAATTAGCCAGGCATGGTGGCATGCACCTGTATCCTGCCTGAGGCAGGAGAATTTGGAAATTAGGTCTTTGCAAATGTAATTGAGTTAGTAGTCCCGGCTGAGGCAGGAGAATCACTTGAACCTGGCAGGTGGAGGTTGCAGTGAGCCGAGATCATGCCACTGCATTCCAGCCCTGGCAACAGAGCGAGACTTGGTCTCAAAAAAAAAAAAAAAACAGAAGAAATCTGCAGGACTTATATGAGGAAAAAATTAAAACCTAACAAGGGACATACTAAAGGCCTGAATTAATGCAAAAATATACCATGTTTCTGAATAGGAAAATTTAGTAATATCATTCCCATATTAATATGGAGTTCCAATAAAAATGTTAAGCAGGAATTTGTCTTGGGACCTGACAAAATTATTTTAAATTTTATTTGGATATATCAGATGAGGATAGCTTTTTAATCTGCTGGTATAATTTGTGTTTTTGTTGTGCGCATGTGCTTGTGTGTGTGCATGCACATGTGAGCGTGTGTGTGTGTTCTGTGTGCTGCAATATTTGCTGCATAAAAGTTTTAACAGTTACACATAGTAGATTATGATTTTTATTAATATAAATACTCTGTTTCAGGTAATGACTTTTCCTAGGAATTACGTTTGGTTTTGTAAGACTTTTTGTTTGTTTTCCTGTGTTTGCTCAATTATGTATGATTTTCCTTTTATTTCTACAATTTGTCTTGATTTGTGTTTGCTGTATTACTTGAAAGCAGCATATCTACTAAGATTTACTTTTTCAACCCAATATAAGAGGTTTCTTTTAAAGGAGGAGTTTAAACCATTTGGTTTTACAGCCATAAATGGTATGTTTCATCTGTTTTCATTTATTCTATTTTTTAAGTGTTTTCTTTGTTTTTCTATATAGACTGTTTTCAAAAATCCAAGTTGAATATATACTTAAACCTGTAGTTCTCTAATTACGCAAATTAATTTAAAAAGAAATCCTTTAATGTCCCCTTGCACAATAAAGAGTCAAATGAAACTTTATTTCCCCTACCCTGACCTAATGCTTTTCCTGTACTTTCCAGTGTGTGTTAATTTAATTTGACGCTATAGATTAAAAACACATTATATTATCAATTTAATATTATATGCTTATTTTTTAAATTTTAAATTAAAATGTGAAGGTATTAAGTATGATAATGTTTTTCAAGAATGCTTTTAGCCTTTTGCATTAAATTGGTTATTACACAAAATTAGGCATTTTCTGCTCTATTATATTCTTGAGTTCTTTATTTTGATTTTATTATTTACTTAGCTGGAATGTGTACTCTGAATAGTTTTTTGTGAGAATGTTATACATGTGCAATGTATTATGAGATTTCACATAGCTTGAAATTTTTCTTTTGCCTTTTTTAGATGAACAATAATTTGTCTGGGAATATAATTATTTGATCATAAACTTTTTCTGTCCAACTATAGATGTTTCATAGGTTAGTGGTGTTCAATATTATGAAAGAGAGGCTTAGAGCTAATGGATATGTATTACTTTGTAGTTAACCTGATTTTCTGTCTGGTTAGTTGTGTGAGTTTTGGAAAACAATGGAAATTACTTTTTTGGGCATAGGTCTAGGGTTTGTTTTCAGTTATTTTGCTTAGGAGTCAGTGGAGTTTTGCTCCTGGGAGCAGGTTTTTGTCCACATGTGAATATTTACCTCTATTATTTTTATTTTTGGTTCTGTTCCTTGCTATTGATTTTCTTCCTGCTTAGTTTGGAGCTCTGTGATCTGTGTTCCCTGTATATCACCTTGTCCATGTTTATTTTTGTATCTGTCTTTTGAAATTGCATCTGGTTGTGATCATGTTTGTCTTTCACAGCATGGGTATAATTTTCCACAAGTCGATTGTGTTCTGTATTGCCTCCAGCTTTCCTTTTACATCTTAGACTTCCTCATATTTTTCTTTTCATTTCTGTCCTCATTTCAATCTTTTCTTCTCTTTTGCCTATTGCCTCCTGTCTTAAGGGGGTCATCTTCTTTTAGAGTTCTCTTGGTTTGGAGACATTATTGAAGACGCATTCTGGACTGGCTCTATTAGAGGAAAAAAAAGAAAAAAAATAAATAAAAAATAAAAAGAAAATGCATTCTAAAATTTTTATTTTTTATTTTTTATTTTTTTTTTGAGATGGAGTTTCGCTGGTTACCCAGGCTGGAGAGCAATGGCGCGATCTCGGCTCACCGCAACCTCTGCCTCCTGGGTTCAGGCAATTCTCCTGCCTCAGCCTCCCGAGTAGCTGGGATTACAGGCCCACACCACCATGCCCAGCTAATTTTTGTATCTTTAGTAGAGACGGGGTTTTACAGTTTCGACCAGGATGGTCTCGATCTCTTGTCCTCGTGATCCACCCGCCTTGGCCTCCCAAAGTGCTGGGATTACAGGCGCGACCCACCGCGCCTGGCCCTAAAATTTTTATATGTTATGTTTTGCATGTTTTCTTCTGAGTTATCAGGATACAATACAAAATAAGGAAAATCAATAATTTCTCAGGGTCACACAGGCTTATTGTTGTGTTTCTGTTTACACATTCTCAAAAAGAGGTAATGAACCAGTTTGGGATTTGCCTGCCTTTTGGCAGGATGTAAGTTGCCAGCCTGGGTGGCAGTCTTTTGGTGGGTGACCAGCAAATTCTAATGGCAATCTTCATGTGTTCGAATTCTGTGTACAATGTCCTATTTTCTCTGTGACTAAGTTTTCTTATCTATGAAATGGAAATAAGGATTTTACCAATTTCATGGTGGTGGTGTGTGGATTAAATAATATGATACATGAAAAAAAGATGCAAAAGCAGTATCCTCCTAAGTGTAGAAATAAGCTATTGTACTAATGCATGCATAAAACAACAATATGTTTCTAAAATTATTTTTAGATTTTAAAAGTTAATGTATGCTCATTGAAAAAAATTGAGTATTACAAAAACAGTAAATAGAGAGTAAAAAGGACATGTAAGTCTTCACTCAGAGGAATACTGGATAATATTTTGGCACATTCCTCTCCAGTATTTCTGTTTCTTAGAAAATTATATTAAAAAGAATGTACTTATATGGAACCCTGGACATTTTGGCAATATAACTCTAAAGAAACTAAGTGTACAAAAATATGTCAAGACCTGGCATAGCAGCTACCATTGTGTTCTGTTTGCAGTAGATGTGAACATCAAGTTCGCTAATATGGGGGATAAATGGAGCATATTATACTATTCCAAGACATTTTTGTGTTTATCATTATTTTCCTTTTCATCCAGGAGACAACATTTTCATTTTGTACTCTTCTTTTGTAAGAAAGTTCTTACAAAAGAAGATTCTTTGCTTAATTAATTTTACCTTTCTGAAATACAGCTATTCAAAGAGCCAAAACAAGCAGGATGGACATATGAAATAAGGGCGTAATTCGTTATTACTGGGTTTCTTCAAACCATAATGTTAAATCTGGTTCATCTTGGTTTGGCCCTACTTTTTATCTTCTGCAACATACAAATTGATTACAATTAAGGTCTACTCTTCTCTTGGCAGGAATTTTTATTTAGCTATCTTCTCCTGTATTCACCATTAAAGTGTAACCTGAAAACTCACAACTGTATTTCCAAAGTTGAAATATAAAGGAAATGCAAAAACAGATTCTCTGTCTAATTAATAAGATTTATTATTTAATATTAAATAATAATTCATCTTAATAATATAGTTAATATTAATATTTAATATTATTTACTATTTAATATTAAATGATTTCTTATTAAATAAAAAGATTTGTTTTTGTTATTTATTTAATATTAAATTAGATGATTTTAAACAAGCTCTTGATTAAAACAATATTAATTTCATTTCTTTTTTTTTTGTCTTTTTTTTGAGATAGGATGTCACTCTGCAGGCCAGGGCTAAATGCAGTGGCACAATCTTAGTTTGTTGCAGCCTCAAATTCCTGGAATCAAGCAATCCTCCCACCTCAGCCTCCCAAGTACTTAGGACTGCAAATGCATGCCACCATACCTGGCTAATTGTTTTAGTTTTTGTAGAGACAGAGCCTCCTTATGTTGCCCGGGCTGGTCTCAAACTCCTGGGCTCAAGCAATCCTTCCACCTCAGCCTCCCAAAGTGTTGGGAGGTTTATGGTTTATGTTTAAAAAAACAGAGTATTATTGTTGTTTAGCATGACAGCATTTTGTTTTGCTTTTATTTTTTAAAATTAGGGGTAGAGGTAAATTTCACTTGATGTATATTGCGATGAAATTACTTGAAACAGTATTGCGAAACTCAAGTTTCTTGAGGGACAGCTGTATGCTAAATACCGTATTTGGTGTTTTGCATATTGTTTAGTTGACAAGATCAAACAATGTAAGGCAGTATTTCATGTCAGTACTTCTTACACTTTAGCATACATTAGCCTTACCTGAGGAGCTTGCGAAATTACAGAGAGCTGGGTTCTATCTACCTCTAGAGATTCTGAGTCAGTAGGTCTGGGATGGGTCCTCAAAATTTGCATTTGAACAAGGTGATGCTGATGCTACTAGTTTCAGGATCTCATTTTGAGAATCACTGAGATGAGCCACAGAGGAGTGGTAAGGACAGCAAATTGCAGGGGAAGAATGCTGGGGGAAGAATGCTGCCAAGGCTCTGGGGCAAGGTAGGATTTGAGCAAGACTTTGATGGACGACTAACATAGAGTAGAAAAGAGGGGATGGAGGAAAGACAACCAGAGAGGGAACAATGTAGGCAGCCATAGGGAGGTAAGAATGTGAAATGCTTGAGGGATGGCAAGACTGTCTGAAAGAGGAAGGGATTCTTGCTGTATTAGGGAAAAAGACTAAACAGGCTAATAGAGGCTTGATTTTTGAAGATCGTTAATATCTGGTTAAAGAGTTGTACTGTACTTTGCCTAGGCAAGGAACTGGGGTGGGGGAATATAAGAATTTCAAAGGGGAAAATGTATCTCGTAGAAAATGTATTTAAAAGAAAAATAAAAACAGACAAAATCAGGCCCTAGGTAATATTCTCTTGCTCTCTCTTAACTTCTGAAGAGTATGTGGAGCCAATAAATATTATTTATTAGATGAGCAATATGGGCAAAATATGTTTTAGAAAATTAAGCTGGTTCCATTGCAGAATGAATTGTAGAGGGCAGAGGGAGACTTGTAGAAAGCCCAGTCTTGAAGTGGTGAAAGTTTTTATTTGGGGAACATGATATCCTTAAAGTAAGTAGGGCAGTTGGAATAATGCAGCTTGCTTTGTGGAGTGGTGGTTAGGATGGAGTGCTTGGTTTTGGCTTGGTGAGCTTCGCAGGGCAGCATGACTTCTAACTGGAACATGGAGCTCGTGGTTGTGGATCTAGAGCTGGAGCTTGAGAGACAGGTGAAAACTAAACATAGGAATACAGTGCTTGATGGATTGATACATGCATTCATTTGTTCAATTAACAATGTCTCAGCCACTGAACTGGGTGCCAGAGACCCTCTGAACAGCGAGAAAGGCTGTGAGAGTGTAAGGTCTTGGCATTGTAGCTTCAGGGGGACATGGGATACTGTGTTTGAGAGAAGAGAAGAAAAAGGAGGAGAGGATGAAAGAGAAAGAGGAGGCTATGAAAGGATTGATTACAGCCATCCCATGTAAATCAGGATGTTAGATTTCCCACCACGGAGAGAATTTGAGGAAGGAGGTAATTAGCAGTGCCGAGTGCTGCAGCACAGAATTGCAGCTACCGGGTTGGATGAGTGGAGCATGCTTTTTGTCCTGCAGGAGTGTTGTTTGGAAGGGGAGAATCATCTGTACTGGAATGGGATGGGGGCAGGGGCAGAGTCCTCAAGGAAGTGAAGACCGTGGATTCAGGCAATTGTTCAGGAAATTTTGTGTCAAGCATTAAGAGAGATTAGGACAGCAGAAAGCTAACAGACTTTCTTTTCTTAAAGTGAGGAAGACCTTTGGGTGGTTGACCACAGGGGGCAGGAAGCAATGGTGGGGAAGAGATAAAGCTATGACCCTGCACTCTTGCTCATCTGAATATAGAGCTGCTCCATTTTTCTAGTTTCTGGGGCCAAGTCCTTGGGAGTCACTTTGACTCCTCTCTTTCTCTGCACTGATCATTGGATCCATCAGAATGGTGCTTTATCTTCTTGATAAATATAGCCATAATCCAACGACTTCTCACTTACTATCAACTTTCTCCTGAATAATTGGAAGTCCCCTAACTGATCTCCCTTCTCCTTCGAACTTGAGTCTGTTCTCACCCAGTGTCTAAAGAGATCCTAATAAAGCTTAAGGTGGATTATGCCACTGTACAAAATCCAGCAGGGACTCCCTGTGTTTTATTATTCACTAAAGCAAGTATTGAATTCCTTGCAGTAACCTACAAGGCCCTGCCAAACCTGACCTGCTCCCCTGACCCCTAGCTCCAAACGCACACCCTCCTTATTCCTCATTCCTCAAGCTCAAGGCCTCCAGGAGACTGTGGCCTCCTCCCATTCAGCAATGCTCTTCAAATGTCTGCTTGGTCTCTCTCCTCTTTTGGGTCTCTGTTCACATGTCATCTTCTAAGTGAGATCTCCCAGGACACGCTTTTATAAGTTGTAACTGGCTGGGCACAGTGACTCACGCCTGTAATCCCAGCACTTTGGGAGGCCAAGGTGGATGGTTCTTGATGTCAGGAGATCAAGACCATCCTGGCCAACATGGTGAAACCCCATCTCTACTAAAAATACAAAAATTAGCTGGGCGTGGCAGCTTGTGCCTGTAGTCCCAGCTACTCGGGAGGCTGAGGCAGGAGAATTGCTTGAACCTGGAGGCAGAGGTTACAGTGAGCTGAGATTGCACCACTGCACTCCAGCTTAGCGACAGTAAAACTTTGTCTCAAAAAAAAAAAAATTGTAACTCCATGGTCCTTATCACCTGACTGAAGTATTTTATTCTTGTCCCTGCCTACTAGGCTGTAAACTCCACAAGAGTGAGCCGTCTTTCCTTTGATTTGTTTGTTGCTATAGTCCCAGTGGCTAAAACGCCTTTTAGAAAGGTAACTCTAAGTGAATTTTTAATTAATGCAAGAGAAAGTGGGCAAAGTCATTGAGAGAGAAAGGGCTAGAGGATAATAATAGTAGCACTTTGGTTATATACCTTGCTCTGTGGCAGGTGCTTTAATATGTTACTGTGTTTAAATCTTATGACTGGCTTGGACCATGAGCATGATACTCCATTTTAAGCTGAGGAAACTGAGTATTGGGTACATGGCTAATAAACGTGTAAGCTGGTAGATTACGGAAGCAATCTAACATGCCTAAGAAAAAGGGATCAAAGGCAGAGGATTTAATCTCAGAAGTCAGGAAAGATTTTTCTCAAATAAGAAGAAAGAAAGAGAAGAAACATAAGAGCTGAGATGGAAAGGAGAATGTGAGAGGAAATCTTCTTTCTGATGACCTTGGTTTTTCTCAGTAAACAAGGAAGCCAGCTTATCTGTTGAGGCAGGAAAGGTATGAAGTGGACCTAGCTGGGCAGTCTGATGAAGACATAGATTAACAGTAGGATTCCTGAGACGTGTTTATGGCCCAGTTAGAATAATGAATCAACTAACAAAAGCATGTTAGCAATGGGTGGTGTCTCTGTGATCCATTAATCCAGCTCCCAAATTTTAATGTATCCTTTTTGTCTGTGATCTACCAGGACCTTGGGCACTTCCGCTTATCTTGGAGGATCTTACATCTGTTTTGCATTTGCTTGTTGGTTTGTTTATGATCATTTCTGAGTGTATTTGTCCAGGTAGGCAGCCATTCAACACCTGAATCTCGCTCTTCATTGACCTCTCCAACTCCAGCGACCTTTACCTCTCTCCTCCTCTGTCACCTGTGCCTAAGGCTGGACTTCAGGAGGCTGTGTCATTACTGGGAAAGCAGAGAGGGGTTAGCATTGGCAGAGTGTGGTGAGAAGGGGCTAATGGACAGATGCCCAGGAGTGGGGAAGCCCTGGAGATTCTGGAGAGATGGAGCCCCAGTTCAAAGAAGGGGAAGGCCGAGGCAAGGTAGACCTGAATAAAACTCATTCCTGTTAAAAATAGTTTTATATACATTCCAAGAGGATTTTGACATTTAAAAAGTGTGCATTTTTACATTCATGGTGCTGTCATTTCTTTTTTATTTGTTTGTTTGTTTGTTTGTTTGTTTGTTGAGAGAGTCTTACTCTGTCACCCAGGCTGGAGTGCAGTGACATGATCTCTGCTCACTGCAACCTCTGCTTCCCTGGTTCAAGGGCTTCTCCTGCCGCAGTCTCCCGAGTAGCTGTAATGACAGGTGCATGCCAGCAAGTCTGACTAACTTCTCTGCTTTTTTTTTTTTTTTTTTTTGAGACAGAGTCTCACTCTGTCACCCAGGCTGGAATACCGTGGTGTGATCTTGGCTCACTGCAACCTCTGCCTCCCGGGTTCAAGCAATTCTCTTGCCTCAGCTTCCTGAATAGCTGGGATTACATGTGACTGCCACCACGCTTGGCTAATTATTGTATGTTTTAGTAGAGACCAGGTTTCACCATGTTGTCCAAGCTGGTCCCGAACTCCTGACATAGGTGATCTGCGTACTTGGAAGGTGACCTTCCAAGTGCTGGGATTACAGGTGTGAGCCACCGTGCCTGACCACTTTTCTGTATTTTTAGTAGAGACGGTTTCACCGTGTTGGCCAGGCTGGCTTCAAACCCCTGACCTCAAGTGATCCGCCCTCTTCAGTCAGCCTCCCAAAGTGCTAGGATTGCAGGCGTGAGCCACCACGCCCAGCTCTTCCCTTTTTTTAGACAGATGGAACCCAGGTTGTTCATAGTAAAACATTTTTAAAATGTGGAGGGAAAAATTATGGGAATATTTGCTCCATAGAGCTAAAGGTAAATACTCTGCAGGAATGGGAAACAAATATAGCATGGTAAATAAATTTGTAGGTAGTCTATCTATGTATACTTGTCTGTGTATTTAGTCATAGAGGTGTTAAAAAGTTGGCATTTATGTTGGTGTGAAGTAATGTTGCTATTAATAACACTGCTAATGTTGAGCTGAGAATTGTTAGTTTGTACACCAGTCTTTCAGTACTTGGCAGCTTGCTTCAACTGTGATTTTTGAAATTTGGACATGTATATTAAAAACAAGTATTAATTTCATTTTTTTGTTCCAAAACACACACATTTGTCATACATAAATTGAATGGAAGTGCACATAAATGCAATGCACCAGTTTATGTGAACTCAGATTTTTTTTTCTTTAATGTAAAGAGTTCGGTTTTAAATAATTTGGGTGATTATAGTCATTTCTATTTAGTAACATGTGCCCAGATTTACATAGCTATGCAATAAATGCCTATGCACAAGCTCACACTGTGCTACACGTTGACTCATTTGCACATTGTCTAAAATATCTGTAATTTTAGCCATGGAAGGTCATTAAAAAGAGGGAAAGTTCAACCTGGGCTTAAAATGGCAGTTAGAATCACATATTTGCATTGGAGAAGGGATGCAATAGGCTGCATAGTTCAGCTTTTTCATTTGTGCAGATGAAGATCCTGGAGTTTGAAGATTTCCATTGTTCAAAGCCACTGGGCTAGGAAGTGTTAGAGCACTAATGAGAACTCACTAATGTTAACTCCTTTTTTTTTTTTCACTCTTGTTACCCAGGCTGGAGTGCAATGGCGCGATCTCGGCTCACCACAACCTCCGCCTCCTGGGTTCAAGCAATTCTCCTGCCTCAGCCTCCTGAGTAGCTGGGATTACAGGCACGCGCCACCGTGCCCAGCTAATTTTTTGTATTTTTAGTAGAGACGGGGTTTCACCATGTTGGCCAGGATGGTCTCGATCTGTTGACCTAGTGATCCACCCGCCTCGGCCTCCCAAAGTGCTGGGATTACAGGCTTGAGCCACCGCGCCCAGCCTAATGTTAACTCCTTTATAGCAATGAAGAGAATGCTTAGTTGATACTGAAAAATTTGTTTTCAACACAGTTTCACTGGTGTGTGAGCTCTTGAAGGGTCAAGACCAACTTAGGGTCCCATGGTATTCATCTTTGTATCTGAGTGCATAGCACAGTTCCAGTATATAGTAGGTGTTTGGTAAATGCATGATTTCTGAAAGTAAGCTTATTTCTTCTGTTTTAATTTTTTTTTAAAAAAAAACACAAAAGGCATTTTGAGAAAGTAGAGTTTAAAAAACAAAATTAATGAACTAAGTTAAATCTCAAGCAAGGGAATTGGTTTTTTTGACTATATAAATATTGCCTTTATAATTATAGTTGGACTTACTAATTCCCAGAAGTAAATGGCCCATTTTAAAAGGTGTGTTTAGTTTGAATGCATATGTATAAACATGTGGTGTAAGTGTGTGTAAGGGATTTTGTATTTTATTCATGTATGTCTTTTACTACTTTATTAATATATATTATACTTTACTTAACATTTTCAGAGAATGCATTAAAATTAATGTTTCCTGAGACTTATAAAAAGGATCTGTCCAACGGTTTAGTCAAAGTAACTTTACAGAATTTTTTTTTTTTTTGAGACAGAGTTTCGCTCTTGTTACCCAGGCTGGAGTGCAATGGCGCAATCTCGGCTCACCGCAACCTCCGCCTCCTGGGTTCAGGCAATTCTCCTGCCTCAGCCTCCTGAGTAGCTGGGATTACAGGCACGCACCACCATGCCCAGCTAATTTTTTGTATTTCTAGTAGATATGGGGTTTCACCATGTTGACCAGGATGGTCTCGATCTCTTGACCTTGTGATCCAGCCGCCTCAGCCTCCCAAAGTGCTG
>CM052664.1:61432686-61474966 GCA_028533165.1 Leontopithecus rosalia | reverse complement strand
CAGCACTTTGGGAGGCTGAGGCGGCTGGATCACAAGGTCAAGAGATCGAGACCATCCTGGTCAACATGGTGAAACCCCATATCTACTAGAAATACAAAAAATTAGCTGGGCATGGTGGTGCGTGCCTGTAATCCCAGCTACTCAGGAGGCTGAGGCAGGAGAATTGCCTGAACCCAGGAGGCGGAGGTTGCGGTGAGCCAAGATTGCGCCATTGCACTCCAGCCTGGGTGACAGAGCAAGACTCCTCCGTCTCAAAAAAAGAAAAAAAAAAAATTACACAACTAATCAGGAGCAGAGCTGGGTCTTCTGATTCAGTGTCCCTGTTTTTTATCCAGCAAACCAGCCTGGCTCTGAGGTTAGAAACTTCGTATGTTATCTTATGAAGTGTAGTTGGGGTATAGCTGGAGGTGAGGCTGAAAAAATTTCAGGAATACGTATTTTTAAATAGCTGAGAACTATAGTGTACAACCACAGGCACCCAAAAGGGCTGATGGCACCATGACTGCGGAAGGAAAGTACACATCTAGGTTGGATCACAGCATCCCTTATATGCAGGCCCACGAAGGGGCTATGGAACGTGGATCGTGAATTCTAGATGATAAGCTGGTAGGCTATTTCCCAAGAGGACTCATTTCAGATGGGTGAGTTTATCATGGTGGGTCAGTTCTGCCAGTCAGGCTCAGGGACCTCACTTTGTATTTTCTGGGGTATGTGCATGCGTGTGTGTGTGTGTGTGTGTTTGTGTGTGTGTGTATGTGTGTGCAGGCAGTGGAAGGTAGTTTCTACATCTTGTTTAGCATATTGTGCCAATTTATTAAATTACAGTGAGAGCTAGAACTATCACAGACACTCAGTTTATGTGGAACTTATATATGCTTTTTTTGGTCCAAGTGATAGACTTAGTTTACTAGTCTAACCTGGCCTTTCATATCATAGCTATGGAACCAGTACAAAAGGGTAGGGTTTGTACAGCAGTCCCCCTTATCTGGGGTTTCATTTTCCACAGTTTCAGTTACTTACAGTCAACCACAATCTGAAAATATTAAATGGAAAACTCCAGAAATAAGCAATTCATAAGTTTTAAATCGTGCACTGCTTGCAGTAACATGATGAAATCTCGAGCTGTCCCACTCTGTCTGCCCAGGATGTGAATCAGGCCTTTGTCCAGCGTCTCCACACTATAGATGCTGCCCTCCCTTAAGTCACTTAGTAGCCCTCTTGATTATCAGACCAGATTGACTGTTGCAGTCTTGCAGTGTTTGGGTTTAAGTAACCCTCATTTTATTTCATAATTGCCCCAAAGTGCAAGAGTAGTAATGCTGCCATATTGTTACAATTGTTCTATTTTATTATTAGTTATTGCTGTTAATCTCGTATTGTGCTTACTTTATAAGTTAAAGTTTACCCTAAGTATGTAGCATAGGAAAAAATAGTGTATATAGGGTTCAGTAGTATTCTTGGTTTCAGGCATCCACATATTCTCTACAGATAAAGGAGGAACTGTACTCATAGCTATTCTGTGGCAGAGATGGGAACAGAACTCGCAGTCCTCCGGTTTTGGAGTGGAACTGGGCCTCAGAAGTGCTGGAGAGGTGGGCCTACCTTGAGTGTTGTTACTCTTTTTTATTGCTTGCCTTCACATACTGAGCAGTTTTATTGTTTATTCACATGGAGAGCTGGAATAGTGGCAAAATTAAAGTAAAAATAAACCTAAAAACGAGTTTAGGACTGGATGCTAGAGTACAAACTCCTATAGGTAGGGACCAACTCTGTTTTTTCTGCATATCCCAAGAGGCGCCAGAGGCCTGGGGCCAGTTGGGCCCATCTTACCAACACTTAATGAAATGTTGGTTGAAATAAAAACTTTCATAAGTCAGGCATGGCTAAGTCAATCAGTAGCAAATACTGACTATGAGCTTCGGGCATTGAAATATTTTGATCGCTTGGAAATTCATTGTAATGCTCCCTTGGAACTAACTATGCTAAAAGCCATCTTGGTTTTAGTGACATGCCTCTCCTCGAGCCACAAACATGTTCACAGAACGGCAAGCTTATGGGTAAGTGGCACTGACTCTGTTGTTGGAAATTGAAATATGAGTGCTTCTACTTCTGCACTAGCTGCTAAAAACCTGTGGTCAAGTTCAGGGTCTGAGCTTTGAAATCAGTTCATCTCAAAAAACAGATGGGCTATTCTTCTGATTAAATGCTAATAATTTCAACAGTAACCATTAGTTATTTCGTGCTTAGTACTTGTTGGATGCTGTGCATTACCTCGTTTCATTTTCACAGCAGCTGAGAGCAATTGCTGTGCTCTCCCCACTTCACAGAGTAGAGGGGCTGGAGGTTCAGAGACTGGCCCAAGGTTACACAGCTAATGAGTGGGAGCGCTGGGATCTGAGCCCGGGACTTCCTTCAAAAGCTCTTTGTTTTTTCATCCAAGGCAATCATCTTGAGCCTTGTCTATTTGTTTATTATTTTTTAAACAGTTTTCTTGTGATGTAGCATACAATTCACCCATTTGAAGTATTCAATTCAATGGATTTTTGTATTGCAGAGCTATGCAACCATCAATACAATCAATTTTCGAACATTTTATTACCTCCAAAAGAAACATCATTCCACATTTCCCTTCGACAATATCCCCATCCCAGCCCTAAGCAATCTCTAATCTACTTTCTGTCTTTATAGATTTTTCCCATTCTGGACAGTTAATCTAAGTAGATTTATATAATATGTGGTGCTTTGTGACTGGCTTCTTTCACATAGCATAATGTTATAAACTGAATGTTTGTGTCCCCTGTAAATCCATATGTTGAAGCCCTAACCCACAGTGTGACCGTATTTGGAGATGGGCCCTTGAAGAAGTAATAATGGTTAGAATCAAAAACTTGGGCCCTAATCTGATGGGATTAATATACTTACAAGAAGAGACACCAAAGAGCTTGCTTTCTCTCTTCTCTCCCATATGCGGACACAGTAGAAAGGTAACCATCTGAAAGCCAGGAAGAGAACCCTCACCAGAAACCAACCCTGCTGGACCTCAATCTGAGATTTCTAGCTGGACTACGATCTGAGATTACTGTGAGACAGTATAGTTCTGTGGTTTAAGCCATCCAGTCTGTGGTATTTTGTTATTGTAGCTCTAGAAGACTAATACATACCATGGATTAGTAGTTTATGATTTTTTATAGCTGAATGATATACCATCTTATGGGTATATTATCTATTCATCAACTGATGGACATCTGGCTATGCACTCCTGCCCCTTCATTCTCCCCTCACCCCCAAAGCAACCATTAAACTACTTTCTGTCCCTGTAGATTTCTCTGTTCTAGATATTTCACACGAGTGAAATCATATAATCCTGTGACTGACTTTCGTTTAGCATGTTTTCAAGATTCATCCATGGAGTAACATGTATGGGTATTTTGCTCTTTTTAATGACTAAATAATATTTCATTGTGTGGAGATTGTAAATGTCATTTGTGTATTCATCAGTTGATGGACAATTTGGGTTATTTCTACCTTTGGGCTATTATGAATAATGCTGCTATGAACATCTGTACACAACAGCTTATCCTTGTGCACATACATTTTCATTTCTCAGGAGTAGAATTGCTGGGTCATATGGTTTGGGCCATGTTTTAGTCTCTGAGGCTTTGTGAGTCCTTTTGGAAGTTGCTGGAATACTCAAAGTATGTAAAGGTAGCACAATACAGAAGAATTACCAAAGGGCTTATGCTGTATTTTTGAAATTTGATAATTACGTTTCCCCCCTCTGCTCCACATAGGAACACTCAACGGAATTATAGAATCTTAGAATTGGAAGGCAAGCGAGAGGTGACCTAGTCTCACTGTTTAATTTTAAAGATGAGGAAATCAAAGTTCAGACACTGACTCACTTCCCAGGATTGTACAGCTGGGTCATGGCTGGACCCGGACCAAACATGTAATCTCTTTTTCTCTCAGGCAGTGTTTTCCACTGGGGTAACCTCTCAAAGACGGAGCAGTTCTTAGGAATGAGGCTCAGTTGCTGAAATAAAGATGCTTCGTATATTGTTTCCCACTGGCTGAAGTCTATCTGGAGTGACATTCTAAAACTAGGTCATGGTAATTCTTTGGGGTATGTCACATAGCCTTAGAGAAAGCTTGTCTTTCAAAGCCCTTTGATTATAGGAAGGGGTGAGGTCCCAGTGAGGTGGTGGGCTGGGGGATTGTTGCAAATGGGTGCTAGTAAGTATTAAAGAAACACAATTGCTGAAGTTCAGTGAGCAATCTGATTTCAGTAAAGTAGAATGAGAATGTCTCAGAGCCCGATGATACAGGACATTTACAAATGTCAAGATTAACAAATAGAAATGGAAATTTAAAAAGCAAGGCATGAAATGAGAAGTGGAAAGTTAAATGGTTTTTAAATGTGATAATACCTTTCACAATGCCAGAATCAATTCATTAAGTTCTAAAGAAATAAGCAACTATAAAAGTTCTCGTTGAAGAGGGTTAGTGAAGTATGAATGGGGAGAGATATATAAATCACGATACTGGGAGGGTTTGCCAAGTTACTTGGTGAAACAAGCCTTTGTTAGCCAAAATAGATAAGAGTATTCAAAATAGCTTACTAAATGCTCTTAATGGCACCTCAGTTTGAAATAAATATGCCACTGATTTATTGAGTCACTTATTGAATATTTTATACATAGAAAGAACATCTTGATTTTATAATTCCTTCAAAACATACTTTATTTTGAGATGTGAAGAGTAGTTTTATTGCTAAACATTTCATGAAATATATAAAATGCTTGGCAACTGAAAGTTCCAAAATCTGAAAGTTCCTCAGTACATTTTGTAGCACAAAGACACTCCAGGGTCATTTAAAAATTGAACCAAATAAATCATCATTATGTGTTCTAAATTAAAGTATGGTAATTTTTAAAATTCAACAGCCTTTTATGAGCTATATACTTTATGTAAGCCATTGTTTGCTTCTTAGAGCTGCAAAGATTAACCAGGTATCATTTCTACTGCCAAGGAATTGATAATTTAGTGGATGATGCAGTATTTAATAAGAACTTTATTGGCAAGAGAGAGAAAGAGAGACAATGATAGAAGTGTAAAGGACAGGCCTACGAAATATAGTTTTCATAATCATCTTGTAAATAAGGATTTATAAAGCCTGTCTCCTCCAATTAGTATTAAAGATGCCCTGTGGAGGCTAAGCCCTGTTGAATTCAGGATATAGATATTACTGTGATGAGATGTATGTCACCGGAAAAGGACATGATATATACGGAAAACACTTACTGATTACTTGCAGGGATGAGTAGTGATAAATTGGGCATTGGCTTTAAATATTGTAGAGTAAATGGGTTTAGCTGATGAAGCTTTCATAAGCTATGCTGTCCATATTCAACGTTTTTATTTTACAGCTTACCCCTGCAATCCAATATCCAACTATTTTTTTCTTAATCTAGTAGAGCCTCTACATCTCATTTGTTTTTCCTGATACTAACTTTCTTGAAGAGTCCTGGCCAGTTGTCTCATAGAATTCCCTACATTGAGGATATGTGATGATTTCCTCATGATTACAATCAGGTTAATATTTTTAGCAAAAGCATTTCATGGCTGATGTTGAGTGGTTCTAGTTGTATCAGATTAGGAGCATATGATGTCAGGTTGTTATGCTCTCACTGGATGATTGCCAATTCAGTCATATCTAGAAAAATCCAGGAAATAACTTGGACCTTCTTCTCAAAAAGATAGCCTAGGATATTTATCTGTTGGTTTCAGCTTACTCTCAGTCCTGTGATGAAATTGCCTTAGGCAATGAGAGACCTCTTGGCTGAGGGTAGAAGGGGGAGTGTTGGCCTGCCTTCCTTTTCCTTCCTTCCTTCCTTCCTTCTTTCCTTCCTTCCTTCCTTCTTTCCTTCCTTCCCTCCCTCCCTCCCTCTCTCCTTCCTTCCCTCCCTCCCTCCCTCTCTCCTTCCTTCCCTCCCTCCCTCCCTCCCTCTCTCCTTCCTTCCTTTCTTTCTTTCTTTCCTTCTTTCCTTCCTTCCTCTCTTTTGACAGTCTTGCTCTGTCGCCCAGGTTGGAGTGCAGTGGTGTAATCTCGGCTCACTACAACCTCTGCCTCCCAGGTTCAAGCAATTCTGCTGCCTCAGCTTCCCGTGTAGCTAAGATTACCAGCATGAGAAATCACACCTGGCTACTTTTTGCATTTTTAGTAGAGACAGGGTTTTACCATGTTGGCCAGGCTGGTCTCAAACTCCTGACCTCAGGTGATCCACCTGCCTCTGCCTCCCAATGTGCTGGGGTTATAGGCTTAAGCCACCATGCTGGGCTAATTTTTTCTTATCAACTGAACGGCATTAGCTGCAGTGATGTAACCTATTGGAATAGGTTGGAATCATGGCTGTTCCAATCCTAGGGGTTCTATCCACTTGTTCTGTATCCCATCCATGCACTCATTTTTCTGTGCATTTGTCCTAGTTGTGAGATTTGTCTTTGTTCCTTTGGCTTCATATATAAGAATCTTTTCAAAGTGAAAGAGGTAGAGATTTTAAAAGGGGAATTGATAGGCTGCATTCCTTCATTCAACAGGTACTTATTGGGAGTTTCCCGTTGTCAGGCACCTTTTCAAGTGCTGAGGGTACAGTGGTGACCAATACAAAGCCCTGCCCTCCTGGAACTTACATTCTAGTGCTGAAGACCAGTTATAAATAGAGAAAACATTTTAAAACGTCAAGCAGTGATAAGTGCTATGATGAGACAGTAGGGAAAGTGGTTGCAGAATGTGGCCGGGGGGTGTTAATAAGACAGGTTGAAGGCCTCTCTGAGGAGGTGATATTTGTGCAGAAAAGTGAATGAGGAAAGGGAGCAGGTCATGAATAGGATGGTACATACTCTATATGTCTGAGAAAGAGCCAGGCAGCGGGTTGGGCAACTGGAGGGCAGTAAGGAATGGGGAGCCTGGAAGAAAACTGGTGGAAAACTGGACATAGGAAGATTATCCACGTACAGTACAGGCTGAGTCTGGTAACAAGGCATCCCAGCAGGCTGACGCTGTATGCTCCTACTCTACTTCTAGGAAAGCAAAGACTGAAAATGGCTAGTGTGAAAACAGACTTTCAGCTGAGGTCTTCTGCTTAGTCCCAGGTAGTATAGAATTGCATTAAATGCCATTTGACAGATTTGCTTAGCATTGTATCTCCCAGGTGATACTGTAGGTAGTTTATTAGAAACACAAATTAGCAGTGGGTTACACTCTTTCCAGCTGGGTATCTCTTTGTAAATATATGCAAATCGTTTTAGATCCTCTGGTGTCATAAAGTGAAAACTGAAATAGGAGTTGGAAGATCTGAATCAATGAACTGGCCTGTGGGAAAGCTCTTGAACCTTCTCCAGCCTGAGCAGTCCCACTTAGCACACTGAGCTAAATCCCCTGGTTATCTGATGGGGCTGCTGGAAGCAAGCAATGGCAGGATGGGCATGAATGTGCTTTGTAAACTGTGATGCGCTCAGCAGGTTTAAGGTATTATTATCATTTAGACCTTTATTATAGTTTTGCTAAACAGAGGCAGTCTATTATCTAGCTCTCATTTGAAAGGGGAATGACAAATAGTTACTTCAAGGTAAAATGCTTCTTAAAGAGCAGAATCTGATCAGTGCACCTTAAAGAACCTCATGAATTATTCAGCTATTCTTCAAACCAGCATATCTGAACCAAGGGAATGATTACTTTTCACTCCCATTTCAGGCTCCTGGAAATCAGCATGCTCTGTGTGAGTCCCTATCTGGGGACTCTTCTTGAGTTTCGATGCTGGATTAATAAAGCAGAAACAGCTTTGTGCTTCTTGGAGAAATGGAAATTCGACAAGGATTGGTACAACTAAGTTAGGCAATTGGCAAAGGTTCATCGAGTCTCTAACATAAATAGGTGGGTGGGTGGATGGATGGATGGATGGAGAGGTAGACAGTTGATTATTAATGGATAGCTGGTGCTGTGGGGGATTTAAAAATGTGTGAGAAATGGGTATTGATAATAATTATAGCTGACATTATTGAGCACTTACATATACCAGGCGTGAATCCCCCTTCAAACAATACGAGATAACTCCAATTATAATAATAATCCCATTTGACAGAGAAGGAAATACAATTTGGAGAGGTAAGTAGCTTGCTCAAGGTCATATAGCTGGAAGCCGGCAGGGCTGGGACTTGACTTCAGATCTGCCTGACTGCAAACCTGTACTCTTGACCACGTGCTCTCTCAAGTTGCATATAGTATCCTTGACGAGGGAGGATTCTTCTCTAAGGAAAGTTACATAGTAATAAATCATGTAGAAATGCAACTGAAAGGACAAGTCTACACAGGTAGGAATTGAGAAGAAAAAAAGAATGGATTAATTGGGGGCCAAATTGGTCATGGGAAGTCTGTTGGAAGAGGAGATCCTTTAGCAGGGTCTTAACAGATTGGTGGGACTTAAACTGGAGAAAATGAGCCAGTGGTGGTGCTGAGAGGATCTGGCCAGTGCAGATATATAGAGATGGGAGTGAGCAAAGTGTTTATGTTCAGGGACAAGCAGGCAGAGAGGCCTTGTCCTTTATAGAGGAGTTCCTAATGAAGCATGGGGTGGGATGTGTGTGTGATAGCATTAGAATGGAAGTTTCTGTGAATGGCAGAGGAGGGTAGGCCAAAGAGACTGGGTTTTATCCCAATAGCATAAAAAATCCTTAGATGGCTCTGAAATCAGCAGTTACTTGTTCAGAGCCATGTCTGAAGAGGACTTAATTTGGACTCAGATTGAAGGACCCATTGGAGTTGCAAAAGATTGAATATAAGTAAACATATGTATGCGCACATGATATTATCATATATTTGTGTGTCTCTAGTTAAAAAGAAAAGGAAAATGTGCATTGTTTCCTTGAGTTGTGAATGCTGTGTATGCAAAATCTCCTTGAATTATGCCCATTCCATGTTTAAAGAGAGGAGGCGAGGCTCTGGAGAGGAAATTTCTCCCAAGTAGTTTGCCTGATTGGCAGAAAATGAGGTGTGCCTGTTCCCGATGTTTCCAGGTTTCCTTCTCATTCTTGTGGTTCATTTCTGCTAGCTTGGCTGTGTTCCCTCTGGTCTGCATAACAAAAAAATAGTTACTGCTTATTGAAAACCTACATTCTGAGGGTTTACAGCAACCAACTATAAGAATTAGATGGGGCCGGGCACGGTGGCTCATGCCAGTAATCTCAGCACTTTGGGAGGCCGAGGTGGGTGAATCACCTGAGGTCGGAAGATCGAGACCAACCTGTCTAACATGGTGAAACCCTGTCTCTACTAAAAATACAAAAAATTAGCCAGGCATGGTGGCACATGTCTGTAATCCCAGCTACTTGGGAGGCTGAGGCAAGAGAATCACTTCAACACGAGAGGTGGAGGTTGCAGTGAGCTGAGAGCATTCCATTATTGTACTCCAGCCTGGGCAAGAAGAGTGAGACTCCATATCAAAAAAAAAAAAAAAGAGTTAGATGGTATTATCCCTATTTTGCTGGCAGGGAAACAAGCTCAGAAAGGTTAGTAACTAAAGTCACATATCTAGCACAGTAATGGGTAGAACAGACAAAGGATGGGGCAAGGAATTAGATTTTGATATCAGCCTTGTTTTGTCAGAAAACCCCTGCTCCTTCTATACTTTGTGTGGTGGTTAGGATTATAAAGTTGGCTGTTGGTTCCTGCTTGCTAAGTGCTCTTGGGAAGGTTATTAAAGGTATTTATGTCTCATTTTCCTCGTCTATAAAATGCTGACAGTCGCAGCACCCACCTGGCACATTATAAGAGCTCAATTAATCTCTTTTATGATTTCTTAAAAATGATTGTTTTCTCTCACCAAGTTGTTCTGTTGGCTGTAACATTCTGGACCTCAGAAAAAGGCTTAACTTTTGGCACAAGGAAAGGAAAAGAGGAACATCTTTGAAAGTTCATTTCAGTTTGTGCACATTAATTTGAAAACTCTAATTAGCTGTCTATTTTTTCCTTGGGGTTTTCTTAACCCAATTTCCACGTTACTGCTGCTCACCTCTTCCTCTCTGTGTACCTGTCAACGGTGATCACACAGTGCTGCTCTGGAGTGGACCCTGGTTGCCTAATGTTGCTAAAGCAACAAAGAACTTGATGTCTGCCTGTCATTCTTGCCTTCTCTTGAACAGGGAGGAACTGCCTCTTCTCCAAAGGAAAGAGTTATGAGACTGGCCCTACCTGATTTTTGATCTTTTAGAGCAAGGACAACTCAAATAGGATGGTTTGAAGTTTCTCAAGAAGTCCCTCAACAAACAAGAAGGCTGTTATAAGGCAAGAAAGCCACCAAGCAGTTATCAGGAAGGGGTAAAGAAAGGATTCAGAGAGGGCTAATTCCTACAAGGCTTGGTCATTGTCTAAAATGGAGAAATCCTCGCCCCATCCTTTGTGTGTTCTTCTAGAGCCTAGAACACCAGAGATATTCATTAATGAGTTGCTGGTGGGGATCAGCTTCTGTATAATTGCCAAGTGGGTCTTTTCTGGGAGCTATGTCTTCCTTGCCTGGCTCTAATGAGCAGTTTTATATGCAGATATATTCTTTGTTACTAGTATTGATTTCTCATCCTAATTTAAAATAACCTGAAGTTTTCTTGCTCATCCAAATGAATATTCACAACAAGAATTAAATCTGTACATCCAGGACTGCATAATAATCTATTCACTTCCACTTGGAAGACCAGTATAAGTAGGTGAGCAATGAAGACTTTCAATGATGAAAATTTGGAGTTAAAGCTATTGCACCTCCATGAAAATACTACTGGCTTTTTTTAAACCTAGATGACATTATAAAACACGTTCAATAGATTTGTGTATTTGATGATTGCCAGTGATCAAAGGCAACTCTTATGCTTTCTAATTTTTCTAATAAATTTCCCAAACTTGGAAGGTTGCAGTGAAATGAAAATGCGCTAAGTGATTGACTAGCACAGTTGACCAGCACCACTTTCAATCTTCCAACATTAAGATTATGATTTCTTAGCCTGGTCAACAGAGCAAGACCTCATCTCTACAGACGAAATTAACAAGTGAAAAAAGTAGGCAGACATGATGGTATACACCTGTAGTCCCAGCTCCTTGAGAGGCCGAGGTAGGAGGATTGCTTGAGCTCAGGAGTTCGAGGCTGCAATGAGCTATTTCATGCCACTGCACTCCAGCCTGGGTGACAGAGTGAGGCCCTATCTCTAAGAAATAAAAATTATGATGTTTTACGGGAGTGGGCATCTACATATGCACAAATCTGATCCACCGGGCTCACTCTGCCATTAGCCCTGTTTGTGATGGAGACCATGCAAGGCAATATGAGTGTAGTGGATTGAAGGTGGCTTCCAATTCAATTCTCCTATTGAGAAGTGGGGTCTATACCTCCTTCCCTTTGCATCTGAGTGGATTTCATGACCGATTTGACATATAAAATATGGCAGAAACAAGTCTCTACCAATTTCCAGACTTTAAGGCAAAGCCTTAAAGAGACGGAAGCCTTCATTCATATCCTGAGAAACCAGCTGCCATGTACGGAGCTGACTACTCTGAGACCTCCATGCTGTGAGGAAGCTGAAACTACTCATCTGGAAAGGATGAGTCTCCATCACTGGAGACAGGTGTCAGCCAGCCTTCTCAGGAAGCTGCCAGACACATGAGTGAAAAGGCTTCAGATCATTCCAGCTTCAGCTGCAAAGTAAAAGCTACTGGAACCATGGAAGATAATACGTTTGCTACTTAAAGCCACTAAGTTTTGGGGTGGTTTGTTTTCTAGAAGAGCAAACCAGAGATGCTTTTGACTACTGAGAATTGTGTGTTTCTATTTTTACAGACAGGTGCTGGGAGCTCTTTAGTTTGATGTTATCAAAGTTCTTTTAGGATTGGCAGAGGACCAAAGAAGCCTGTATAAATTGCTGCTCTCTTCTGAATTCTAATCTTTATTTAACTTTGCCTTGCTTATTTGTACAGAATTGTGATGAATATAAGTTTCTCTTTCTCTGACATAATATACATGCAAAGCAAGTCTTACACAGGCCAGAAGAAGCACTGGGGTAGGGAGGAAAAACCTACAAATTGGCAGAAAAGACAGTAAAGATGATTAGAAATTAAGAATAATATGGTGACAATATGCTGCTTGCACTAAAAATGGAGAGACACAGAGAGAAAACCCCAGATTTTTAGTCTTGGTTATTTAACATTTGGCATCCTACATGAAATGACTACTGAAAATGATGAGGTGCACAGGATCCTCTGACGCCCACGTGATGCATGTGGTGTCTGGGGAGGATGGGATGAGCCTTCATTCCTAGCTTTACTTCTGCCCAACCTCATCATGTCCTCAACAATACGGGTAATGGGGGTTAGAGAGGCCTTGTTCTGGTTTGTTTATTTTTTAGCAGTTTGAAGCTGGAGGTCAGAGTTTACATAGTTGGGAGTTGAAGATCATATACACCTGGAGTCTGCACGTTGGCCCTTGTAAAAATCAATGAATTAGTAGAAACATATGTCAGCTAGAGTAATAGTCATGTTTCAGGTTTAGCTTTTTGCTTGTCTTTTTATTAGTGGGCAGTGGTAGATTGGGGTCATGTTGTTCCTACAGGAGGTTTAAATATCGTTCATCAAGTGCTTTCCATGTGCTGGGCACTTTGCTGGTGTTGAAGATTGCTAGGCAAGTTTTACCCCAGAGAAACTTGCAGAACTTTTGTTCCTGACACTTGTTTTCCTTTATCCTATTACCTGTTTCCCAAATATTTAGATCCTTTTGGATCTTTGCAAGGATGTGCAAATATCAAGTTGCTTGTTGGTAATATTTGTCTTTAGCATTTCAAATTCGGGTTTTCTCAAATTATACCCAGGAGTATGAGCACAGAAATAAAGCATTCATTAAATGCACAAAATGAAAAAGAAAATAACTATAAAGCATAGTTCAGCTCCCCTCAGGGACACTTTTATATTAGTGTATAGTATACGGGTGGGGTAGGAAGAAACTCCCTGAGAGGTGCCTTTTGCTCTTACTCCTTGACTTGCAGTTTCAAGTGAGGTGTACAGATTGGCACTGATAACAGTATTTCCTGACATTTGCATAGCGATTTAAAGCCTTCACATACTTTATCCTTTGTCAGTTTACAGTTGAGGAACCTGGTATTTAGAGACGCTTAGCTTGCCATACCACGGGGGTTCAGCCAGAGGGAAAATAAGAAGAGGTGGAAGAGGGTGATTTGTGTTGTATGTCTGGTAGGTACCAGGTTCTTTAACATGGCGCTTCATTTAATCATGACAACAACCCACTGAGGTAGTAGTCCCGCAATCAAGCTTATCCAACCGTGGAGGGAACTGAGGCTCAGGAGGACTGAGTGGCATGGTCGAGGCAGTCAGTGATGCCAGATGCTGAATTGGGTCCAGATCTGCCTACTTTCTGAAGTCTTCTGACCTCAATAGAGAATCTTGGTCATCTGACCCTAAGTAAATGTCCTTTATGGCAGAATGAATCTGATAGCCCTTTCTTCCAGCCACCTTTATTTGGCAAGTCTGCGCCCTGGCCCCTGTTGTAACTTCCCTTCATGGCTAAATGAGCCACTGGTATCTTTCATTTCCTAAAAGCTGAAGCTTTCCTTATTAAATAAGATTTGCAAGTTAGGGCTTCCATAAATAAAAGACCCGCTTTTGTAAAATTTTCCAAATTGAGTGTGTGGGGGGGAGCCCTAATGCTGTATTTCATTTGTCAATGTAGGCTTTTCTCTTCTCTTCTATTTAATAAAGACATGGAATCTATGCAAGGTAGAGAACATAAACATTATGTGAGAGATGTTATATTTACTTTCGTCATCTTTTTTAGAAGAAGCTGCCACCAAAATGGTTTTCCATGAAAATGATGTCTTGTTACGATTCCCATTATACCGTGTTATGATTTTTTTCCTTTATCTTTCACCATTTATGGACGTTATTATCTCAGAATGTGTGCTTCAGATAGATATGTCATTGTGAGTTATGAAAGCTGACTCAGAACCATGATTACTGAAGGGACTGAAGACAGGAAGCAGCCACAAGGCACCTGAACATCTTTTTTTCTGGACTGTTAAATGATGCTTCTGATTCTTGAATGAGCCTGATGAGATAGATGGGCGTCTGTTGCAACTCTGAGATTCTTGTGTGCATTTCTTTCACAGTGGAAGATGCTGTCATGACACAAATAAACTTAGGGTGGCCTAGCATGTAGCAAGAACCTCAAAATACTTGTTAGAGTAAATTTAAACCTTTAGATATTTCTGTTCCCCTGGGAAATGGAGATGTAAGTTCCGTTGTCCAAGTGAAGCATTTGTCTGGTGCTGATTTGCAGAGGGTAGGTTGTTGGTTCAGTGGTCCCCTCCTGTCTCTCTGCCAACTTAGAGCAGGGGCTGGGAGAGTATTTATCTCCCAGACTTTTTAAAGAGCTATGAGCTCAGTGAAAATACATTATTTTAATAGTGGTAGCCAACTGTCCTCCAACCCCATTCCAATTAAAATGAGACGAAATGGACCAAAGCAACAAGGTAATTTCTATTTTACAAATAAAAGCGTTTCTAAATTTGGAGCGGATAACTCTAGAAGGTTAATAGAATCTTACCATCACTGAAGGTCATCTAGATGGATGTTTACATTCTTTGTATGACGTTTCTGCCAAGACTGTCATCATCCCTTGTGCCTCCCTCCCCGTTTCCATCACTGATCACTGTCAGAAGGCCTCCCCAGTTCTCTTCTACTTCCTTCCCCTCATTTCTTTAGCTCATCAGCTCCTTCTACTTTTCCTCCCCCGCTTTCACCCACATACCAGTGAAGAACCTCTGGACCCCAATCCCCAGCTCTCAGTGCCCTTTGAGCTTCTCTTGGCCATTCCCTCCCCTGACCACTGCTGGAGGGGCTTCTTCCTGTCCCTTCTGCCTCTCCTCACTCCTGTTCCCCTACTCCCCCAGGCAAACCTAAGGAGTCTCCTCGGGCTCTATTCTTCCCTATTCTTTCCCTCTTTCTTCAAGGTAGGGTCTCACAGAGCCTACTGTTATCTTTGTCAGCAAATCACTGTGTTATCTTAGATATTAAGTTCTGAACTCTTGACCTCAAGTGATCCTCGCACTTCAGCCTCCCAAAGTGATGGGATACAGGCGCCATGGCATCAGAGTTCCATCATTTAGGGAAGCAGTAGAGTGGGCTAGCCACAGGATTCCAGGATTACGGAATGTCTGCTGGCAACAGGGTCTACCACTGATCCAATGAGAAGTAGGTGCTATGTTTTCTTTTTCCTTTTAGCTCTTCTTTGATCATTGAATATCTAATTATTAACTCGGTGTGTGTTTGTCGTCCTGGTATTGTAGATCCAGATATGCTTATCTAATTGTATTGTACCACTGATCATAAATTATCATGGAGTATGGGCCATACAGAGTTTTACTAATGGCTGCATCCCTTTCCGCCCTTTCCATTTTTACCTCTGCAGAGGTTGGTTCTTCTGGGGAGTTAGACAGATGATTTCTTTGGCTATATAGTTCAGACTTTTCCCTAAGTTCTTACTTGCCCTCAATCTGGCTACTTTTTACTATGCACATGGTTTTTGAGGCAAGACCATGACCCTTTTGGTGTCTTACCAAATTACTTGATGACTATGAATTTTTATATTAAATAGTGTTTCTTACCAAGATATCATACTTTTACTTCTGGAGATTAAACTTGGTTGAAAATAGAATTTTGGGATGCTCTGTAGAAATTTTAGAGGAGAAAATTATCAGTCTTCTGCATTGGCTATTGGTCATAAGCATAATTTTATTTATTTATTTTTTTGAGGCAAAGTCTTGCTCTGTCACCCAGGCTGGAGTACAGTAGTGCAATCCTGGCTCACTGCAACCTCCACCTCCTGGGTTCAAGTGATTCTCCTGCCTCAGCCTCCCAAGTAGCTGGGATTACACGTGCCTATCACAATGCCTGGCTAATCTCTGTATTTTTTACTAGAAGATGGGGTTTTGCCATGTTGGCCAGGCTGGTCTTGAACTCTTGACCTCAAGTGATCCTCCCACCTCAGCCTCCCAAAGTGGTGGGATACAGGCGTGAGCCACCATGCCTGGCTGGTCATAAGCATCTTAACCTCCCATGTGGAGTAGAATAATTTCGGTCAACTTCATATCACTTTTGAAGTTGAATAAAATAAATCTATTTTCTCCAGGCTGTTTTACTCCGTGTGTTGCCTCTGTATGATTTCCAATGTGACTTTTTTTTTTAACCAGATTTGATGATTGGGAGTTTTCTTGTTTCTGCAGAAGTATTAATAGCGTAGAAAATTGATGATTTACTAAATACCCACTACTTGAGCAATTAAAATACTATTTAGTTTGATAGAAGGACAGTAACTTGCTCGTTTCTATCTTTTGAGGTCACTTTGACAAATCAATCAAAAACTTGTAAGAGGGATGCTAGTTTTATTTACAAAGCTAAAGAGAACATTTCATTGTTTATCTAAAGAATCCACCTACCAGTTTTTCTGGGGGATTTATTTCCTAATTAAAGCTACTGGGAGTTTTCCCCAGCTGAGTTTGACTGCTTGTGTTCAGATCCACACTCTTACTTACTAAGGAGTGACCTTAAGTAACACGTTGTTTACCCCTTTCTCTGCCTACATTTCCTCAACTGTAAAATGGATAATGATTGTACCTACCTAGAAGGACTATTGGAAGACCACACAAGCTGACCTGTGTAAAGCCCTCAGTCAGCTTTACTGATTTTCAAAGTGTACGAGTTTGAGGACCGCTATAGTTGAATTAAATGCTGGGTTTCAAATTGATAATTATCATGTTAAAGATTAGAATCAAGCTGATGCACTATGGGTGTGGCATAGAGAAAATATTGTCTAGAGTAAACATCACAGCTGAGCAGAGAAACTGCCAGACTGGCAACCAGAAGTTCTGGTTTCTACTCCAAGTTCTGTCAATTATGAGCTTGGAAAAAATCACTTCACTGCTCTGACCTTTAGACTCCCTATCTCTGACAATGGGGAAAATAGTATTTTTCTTGCTAAACTTACACGACTCTTAAGAGAATTAATTAGCCTAATCAATGAGAGAATATGCAAGAACTTAAAAAAATTAAACTGTATACTCTGCAGTTGTGAAGCAGGACTTTGACAGAAGGCTGGCAAAGATTCTAGATTCCTCAGATTTTCTTTAGCTCAGTTAAAAAAAAATACTCAAGGCACAAACTATCTTTAGTAACAGCCAAGCATTTGGAAGATCAGATTGTTCATGATTTCTTCAGATTCATTAAATTAATGAACTAATAAAAATTAGTGGCAGTGATAGGGGAAAAAAGTTGACAAATGTTATTTTTTATTTTTTTCTTCTGATTCCTCACTGTGGTTCCCAGTCAGGAGTATGAGCTTCTGGAAATGTGGGGAAGGGAACAGTTTTTACTGCCTCAGTGACTGAGGAGTCACTTTGATATTTGGTGAACAGCTGCTAGGGATCCTAACTCCCCAAAATGCACAGGGGAATTTGAGGAAGAACTGCCTGGTCAGAATTCTCATAGAGCTCCCATTAAACACAACCTATTACCATGTCTGATTTCTGTAAGTGCAACTTACATAGGTTGTACTATAAGTACAGAGCCAGTACTATTTTTTCTAGAAAACAAGAGGCTGTACTTCATGCTTTGGTAAATTGAAAGTGCTTCTCCCACTTCTGTTATCTTCGTTGATTTTATTTTGAAGGTTGTAGTCATATTCGGTGACCTCTTTGCCTCTGATTCTCTACAGGTGTGTGCAATTCAGAAAGCCAGGTGTGGGTCAGCAGCTGATACTGTGAAAAGAACAAGTAAAGCCTCTGACACTGTTAGCAGAAAACAATATCCTTTTGTTACTCTTAGGACTTGCTTTATTTTTATTTGATTTTGAAGAGGCAATATTTTCATGTGGTTTAGAGAAAGTGTACTTCTAAAAAAACCTCACTCCTGTTCTAGTTCTAGTCTTTTCATTCTTCTCCTCCTCCTGTAAGTAGCCGTCTTTATTCGTTTATTATGCTCCCATGGTTTACTTGTGGAAGCAGTGGACCTATTTCTATTCACCCCCTTTCCTAGACAAAAGCTCTTGTTTGCTTAGTTCTCACTATACTCTCACTAGTGTATTTCTGCACTCTTCCCCAGATGTGGACTGTTCTCTTCAATGTATTTGGCTGCAACAGCTATGCATCTGTTTCATCTTCTTGGGGCCATTTCTTCTGGAGCCTCTGACCAGCCCCAGGCAGGACTGTCTATGTCCTAGGCCTGCCATACTGGGATTTCCTTTCACTGTCATCCTTTTCCCCTCTGTGCTGGCTCCCATTTCCTGGACCCTCTTTCTGTTGTTTACCCCCTTTATTTTCATGGGGCACATTTTTCAGTAGCTTTCAGAGAAAGGAAGGAAAACTTTTAGACAGTGCGTATCTGAGCATGTTTTTATGGTGTTCTCACAATTTTTAAAAATAGTTTGGCTGAGCAAAAGAATTCTGGGTTGAAAAATATTCTTTACTGTTAAATGAGCGATTATATAGGTCATATGTAAGAATGTAAACTTACTTCCTCCAAAAAATGGTAATATTAATTTATTTGAACTGGACACCCTTCAAAATGATTCTGCCTTTTATGGAACATAAGGACTAATAAATAGCATAGAAAAAAATCCTAAATTTTGGAGAGCCTCTTCTACCAGAAGTTAAAGATGTTTTTTTTGAAGCTAGAGGCAGGATATCTTTTAGTGAGGTGATTAAGCCTTGCCGTAACAATATTATAGACATTGTTCACTATACCACTGTTAACCTATGAATGAAAACATGTTCACACTTTTTAACCGTAATAGCAGTATTTTCCCCTGGTTTTGGAAACTGTGAGTACTGTTCCTGTTTCCCTCTTTAGTCCACTGCCAGGTTTAGTTTAGTTTAGTTCACAGCCAAATTTGAGACCCACACTAGCAATGTGAAAGGGACCTGTTTGCCTGTCCACTGGGCACCAAATATACTTTTCCTTACCCTTTAGTTCTCTTTAGACTGATTGCCTTACTTTCTTTTCTTAATTTTGTTTCGTATGCATCTTTGCCAACTTCCACAAATCCTTTTTGAATGGATGGGGGCAGCAGTAATGGAATAGAGGCTCAGAATGTCTTACCTTAAACAGCCTCACTTGGGCTTTCTAAAGAGAGCATTATTTTCCATTCAATTTCTTAAGTCTTTTGTACTGCTATATTTATAGTAAAAATAGTACCAGTTATTTTTAGTCATTATCACAAGAATGCTCAACCACTAGCTATTCAAAACTAAGTTAATGGAAGCCTTAAGAAATGTATGGTCGTTAGCGTCTCTTGTTTGAGGTTTAACACCCCACATAGCTTTTGAATTTTTTCTCTATTACTTGAGAAACAACTGCTGACTTCTACTTTATAGAGCCCTAAGAAACAGATGTGATCACTTTGTTTGGTTCCAGATATAAATAACAACAGCGGTTGTAACAATGACAGTAACAGCTAACATTTATTAAACTCTCATTTTTTTGTCAGGCACTGGACTGTGTTTAAATGCATTATTTAATTATTCCAACAGCCCTATGAGGCTGATACTAAATTACTTCCTTGCTCTTTCATGCCAAATTCCCCCTGAAACTCCCACATATAGATTAATCTGACCATCTGCTCCTCCCTTGCTTTCTAAGTTGCTGAATACTCCTGGGGAAAATCACTCCACGGTGTACCTTGGTGCTCCTAGACATTTGATAAAATGTTGCCCCTCCTCCTGCCCCCGAATGCCTTGTTCTGAGCAATGCCTAGAGACTATTCTAAGACTTCACTGCTCCCTAAGCCCTCTACTCCTTGACCTTACCTCCTAGTTGAGAGAACTTTGAACCCTCTCCTTCCTCAGTTTCCTGGTCTTATACCTATGAAGCTATTTCCTACCATCATCGCCCTTTCCTCCTTTCTAACCAGTGATTGTTAGCCAGCATTGTGCATCTGAGTTACCTGGGAACTTTTAGAAATTACTCAGCCTAGTCCTCATCCTGAAGAGGACCGTTCAGTAGGTCTGTTGGTGAGGTGACAGGGAGGAGGGGCCAAGGTCTGTGTTGGCTGTAAAATTGCCACAGGAGATTCTGCTGGGCTGCCGGGTTAAGAATCACTGGGTCAGGTTCCAGACATACCTCTTTCATTCATTCAAGGGTGATCCCTCACCTCTCCTAAAATGAAAATTCAGGAGAGAAGGAAATATGGAGCTCTGGTTATCAGCTTCTTTTTTTGTTGTTGTTCATTTTCTTCAAGACTAGACCTGCTCTCATTATTCCTTTTTCCCTGTATCCTTCACTAGCTTCCAACTAGATTGGTGTTCATCTCAACCCTGTGAGCACTGGCCTGCCTGATTCTCCTGCCATTCCCAGGCAAGCCCCTTACAGAAGAAATTATAACATTACTCAGATATACACACCACCTTGTAATTCTGACTTCAGTCCTCCCTGAATCACTTTGGGGAAGATCATCAGCACCCATTAGAAGCCAAATCCAAAAGATGTTTTTGAGAACTGTCTCATCATGATATCTTTGGGGCATATGGTGTTTAGGAGACTCTTTCTTTGCCTTTGTGACACTATCCAATCCTAGTTGTCCTGCTTAATCTCTTCCATGCATCGAGTGTTTCCAAAAAATATTTTTCAGCAACATTAAGAATATGGAACTTGGTTGGGTGCAGGGGCTCACGCCTGTAATCCTAGCACTTTGGGAGGCTGAGGAGGGGGGATCAGGAGGTCAGGAGTTCAAGATCAAACTGGCCAACATGGTGAAACCCTGTCTCTACTAAAAAACACAAAAAGTTGCTTGGCATGGTGGCTCCTGCCTGTAATCCCAGCTACTTGGGAGGCTGAGGCAGGAGAATTGCTTGAATCGGGACCTGGGAGACAGAGGTTGCAGTGAGCCAACGTCATGCCACCGCACTCCAACCTGGGCTAGAATGAGACTCCATCTCAAAAAAAAAAACAAAAACAAAAAAGAAAAAATAATAAGGAACATTACAAAAAGGAGGATGTGGGAGAATCCTGCTGGGGAGGAAATGTCTTTCGGGCTAGGATCTGGATCTAGCACTTTGTTTTATTTTATTTTACTTTTTGCGAGACAGGAGGGTCTCACTCTGTTGCTCAGGCTGGAGTGCAGTGGTCCAATCTTGGTTCACTGCAGCCTTGACCTCCTGGGCCAGAATGATCCTTCAACCTTAGCCTCCCAAGTAGCTGGACTGCGGGAAAGCACTACCATGCCCAGCCAATGTTTTGTAAAGATAAGGCCTCACTATGTTGCCTAGGCTGGTCTTGAACTTCTGGGCTTAAGCAATCCTCCTATCTTGGTCTCCCGAAATGTTGGGTTTACAGGTGTGACCTACCGTGCCTGACCTGAATCTAGCATTTTCTATGAGGAAAACGAGAACACCAGGGGAAATTTGGCATTATTTCTTAAAACCCCTGCAAATCAAATTCAGAAAACCAGTTTTAGGTCTTAGGTTTTTGTCCTAGATGGCAAGGGAACTGTGGGCCCTGAGTATGGTTTCTATCAATTTAAGAAAACCCATCACTTCCTAGGTGTGCTTTGAGTCTGGTGAGCTTGCCAGAAGCTAGAGCTTACCAGGGCACCCAGTGTATATTCCTGTGAGATCCTTACTCTTCCCGTGTCCTGCGATCCTGACAATGGCGGCTTCCCGGAAGATCGGTGGACATGTATGCAGCCCAGAGTAGAACAGCTCAGCAATGATAACTTTTTACTCCTTTCTGCTTTGATTTTTCTTTTATTAGTTTCCCACCCCTGATTTTTCCATACAAAGGTAAAGCATGCTTGAAACAGAAAACTTGGAAAATACTGAAAGAGAATGGAGAATAAAATAAATTTTGTTACCACTCTTTATAACATTACTCAGATATACATACCACTAAACACGTATATTTTCTTCCAGTCTTTTTACTTTTGCAAGCACTCATATATGTGTTTTTATAAGTAAAGTTTGGATCCAGCTGTATATGGTGTTGTTTATTCCTTTTTTGTTGTTTCTTGGTAATAATATTTATTGTCATAAAAATTTCTAATCAACATGATTTTTTTAACAGTTGCCTAGTATTCTCTAGCACTGAGATATTCATAATTTATTTAACTAGGTCTCTGTTGTTTAGCATTTAGGCTGTTTCCAATTTGTACTCTTATAAATAATGCTACGTTTAATAACCTTGAGCAGAATTGCTGCTGATTTCTTTAGGACATGCTTTTAGATGCGGAACATTGTTGGGTTTCTGGGTGGGAGCAGCACTCTTGTGTGATTGTTTGGCCTCCAGCTAAACCAGCCTCTGTGAAGGAGGGAGGCTCAGGGGCCAAGGGAATTTGCCTGTTCCTGTTTGCATGTACTTGAGCTCTTTTAGACTGTATGTTGAATTTCAGAAGGAGGCGTCAAAGCATTTCTCCAGGAATCCGCAAATGGAAAGTCCTGCCACAGGTGAAATTGAGCACATGTGCTTCAGAATAACTCCCTATGTGGCAGAGACTGGTTTTGAATTTTCTCTGTTCTCGGCATGCTTTGGAGAAGTCCTGAATTATTTCAAAGAACAGCAGTGGAACACCTACAGTTTGTCAGACATTGTGCTTACCTCTGGAGATACAAAAGTAAATAAGCTCTCAAGGGGCTCACTTGCAGTGTAGAAGACAGAGAAGTGACTTATTGTGGGTGAGAAGTCCCCTGGGAATACAGAAAGGCAAGCCTCTGGTTCTTGGGGCTAAGTAGGCAGCAGAGGGCAAGAACACCTGTGCTGCAGAGGTGAAGTCTGAGCTGAATCTTGGAGCACAAGAAATATTTCTTTTGTAGAGAGGGAAAATTGTTCCAGGGAAAGGGAATAGTATGTGCAAAACCGTGGACTTGTGATGGTTACATGACATGTCAAGGGAACCATGAATACCCTCTCATGGTAGGTAGATAGCATGTAGGTGGAACGCCCCCATCTCTGTGACATACCAGGTGATGAGGCTGCATAGCCAGTTACCCTTTCTTTCCTGGGGCTCGAGCCCAGTTGTCCATTTACCTCTGTGCCATATGAAGAAGTTCAGGTAACACTGATTTGATACACAGAAGAACAATGGGAGCTCAGCTGGAAAGTTGGACAGGGGGCAAATTGTGAAGGGCTGTGTGGGCCATACCAAGAGAAGTTTGGATTCCTTTGTCAGCTGTTTAGAGACAGCCAATCTCTCTATGAAACACTGCCGTGCAGGTATTAAATAGAAGATGGCCAAGTGTGGTGGCTCATGTCTGTAATCCCAGCATTTTGGGGCGGGGGCCGAGGTGGGTGGATCACCTGAGATCAGGAGTTCAAGACCAGCCTGACCAACATAGTGAAACCTTATCTCTACTAAAACTACAACAATTAACAGGGCATGGTAGCAGGTGCCTATAATCCCAGCTACTCGGGAGGCTGAGGCAGGAGAATCACTTAAACCCAGGAGGTGGAGGTTGCAGTGAGCCAGGATTGGGCCACTGCCCTCCAGCCTGGGCAACAAGAGTGAAACTCCATCTCAAAAAAAAAAAAAGATATGGGTTCTCAAGTTGCTTAAAAACATACAACCTGGTGTTCTTTTACACTATCAACGATTTCATAACATGTGTTTTTCCCCCTAAATAAAAATGTGATGCCATTAGCTCTGTATACTGACCTGTTTCACACCTCTTTGGGGAAAATATTGCAGTGTTGGAACTGCACAGTGGAAACTCGCAGTTGTGAAGTCTGTTTTGAGTTAGCAAAAGGTGACAGTCTAAGGAGGAATGATTTGAAAAGTGCTAATAGTAAAACATCAGTTATTTTGGTATCTACAAAAGTCTGTGCTGTTTACTGTGACTGGTGTGAAAAGAATCAGTAAATGGGAAAATTGTGTTTTGGCCAACATAAATTAAAAGTCCACATATCACCAGCCTGTTGTATTTTCTTTCTCCAGCATTTCTTATTCATTCAATATCACTTCATATCTAAGGTCTAAGAATTCTTCACCAGTGCGGTTAAGAGTAAGATAAAAATGTTGGGATTCCCAAAGGGATATTAGACAGCAGGGTTTTTTAAAAAAAATTATTCGTTTTTCATTTGTTTATTTTGGCATGTGTTGTAAATTTGGACCACAGAAATAAGCAGAAAAGAAAAAAGTGTGTATGTTGTATTATAGAAATAGTTTCATTGATAAACTCTACATACTAATATCTAATGTATTTGGATTGTCTGAATATGTTCAGGTTTTAGGAAATTATACTATACAAGCCTCTGTATATGTGTATGCATTTTCTTTAAGGTATAAATATATTACAGTGATATCTCTATTTCAAATGTAAATTCTTTTTTGGTAAATTGTCATTTTTCAAGTTTGGTTGTTACCTCAAAGAGGTATTTTATTTTCTCTCTCTTCTTAACGGATTTCATTTCAAGATGACGGAAATGTGGAGTTCACATGGGTAGCTGAGCAGTCAGCGTGTTTTCATTCCAGTTACGACAGGGTATCGAAAATTTCTGCTTCCTGGGTTCTCCTACCCCACATCTGTCTGAGCAATAGCATACGCGAGTCAAAGACACTCAGGAATACGGTGTTAAAATTTAGAGGCGTTACTATGTTGGTCAACTTTTTAACCCCCCAACATAGCTAATGTAAAGGTGAGTGATGTACTCTGTGGTCTGTCACCTCACTGTGTCCATCAATCTGTCTGTGGCTAACAGAAAGGGAGTGCAGCAGACCGTGGAAAACAAGACAGGTGTTCAATAGGAAAATCAGAGACAGATGCCCTTCGCACTCTTGTATTGAAGGCTTTAGAGACTAGCACATGGGGCCAAAAGTGATTTGTGAGGGTGTGAATAGATTTTCCAGATGCCACATTTCAGAGGCTCTCAGATGAAGCTTCTGCTCCTTAACTTCTCCCCTGCTACCCCTTGCCTGCTTTCTCTTCATGTCAGTGTATTTCTGGCAATTAAGTTGCTTGGTGAGAAGTAGATTTCTTTTACTTTTTAAAATCACACTTGCTGGAAGTCACTGGCCTGAAAAAATTTGTCTGCATTCAATGCATCGATATTTCTGTAGGTCTTCAATAAGAGCCCAATTTTTATACTCCACCTTTAGTGGTTTCATCATTAAAACTGTCAACACAGACACTGTAGACTGAATCTTCAGGAAAAATACCTTAAAAATATCAGTCTGAGAGTCGAAAGAGTCAACTGAGAATGGCTAGGACATGGAAAAGCTTTGTTTCTACTAAGTCTACTTATTTTCTTGCTACTGGCTTTCTTTAACTGCTAGAAAATTTCAATTCTTACAAGATAGTATTCGCACAACTATGAATCATGGATGTGTAACTACTTAGAAGGTTAATGAAGAGTTTTCACTGGCACTGAGGGGCTACTGTTGGCTGAATAGGTTGGTTTAGCACCATAAGTCACTGATACCCTTTTAACTTTCTGTCATCTGGAGATCAGTATAAAAGCTTGTGATTTCAGTTTCTCAAAAGGTTAAATAGAACTGCCATATGGCCAGGCAATCCCATTCCTAGGTATTGTGTTCCCAACTCAAATGAAAACGTGCCTATACAGAAAGTTGTACACAAATGTTCATAGCAGCATTGTTCATAATAGCCGAAAGGTGGAAACAATACAATGTCCATTAACTGATGAATGGAGAAATAAAGTTTGGTATTTCCAAGCAAGGGAATATTACTTGGCCGTAAAAAGGAATGAAGTACTGACATAGGCTACTATGTGAATGAACTTAGAAAACATTAGGCTAAATGAAAGAGGCCAGTTACAAAAGGTCACATATTGTATGATTTTCTTCTTACGGAACATCCAGAACTCTGTAGAGGAAGTAGATGACTGATGGCTTAGGGTTGTGGGCCAGGAGGTTGGGGGACAGGAGGATGGGGAGAATAAGGAGTGATAGCTACAGGTATGGGGTTTCCTTTTGAGATGATAAAATGTCCTAAAATTGATGGTGGTGATGGTCGCACATATCTGTGAATATACTAAAAACCATTGACTTGTAAACTTGGATTGAATGATTATATGGTTTGTGAATTATTTCTTAATAAATCTGTTTTTAAAAAAGCAAGGAGTAGGCCGGGAGCGGTGGCTTATGCCTCTAATCCCAGCGCTTTGGGAGGCCGAGGTGGGCAGATCACAAGGTCAAGAGATCGAGACCATCCTGGCCGACATGCTGAAACCCCATGTCTACTAAAAATTAGCTGTACGTGGTGGCGTGCGCCTGCAGTCCCAGCTACTCGGGAGGCTGAGGCAGGAGAATTGCTTGAACCCAGGAGGCGGAGGTTACAGTGAGCCAAGATCATCCCATTGCACTCAAGCCTGGTACCTGGCGATGGAGTAAGACTCTGTCTCAAAAAAAAAAAAAAAAAAAAGCAAGGAGTAAAAAACACGAGAAACATGTAATTGAAGCCATTACCCTGGGCTATAAGAGGACGGTACATCAGGGAAAGACACTGAGATGATTTCCAAGTGGTAACGTTCTGTTTTCTCAGCAGGGTGGTGGGTACATGAATGTTCACTCTGTTCAATTTATCATTTTTATTTGAACTGCACGCATATGTCACAAATGCTGTTGGTATCTGAATTTCATAAGTTAAAAATAACTGTAATCTAAAAAAAACCTAGTTAATCATGAAAAATATATCTTTCTTTTTTCTTTTTTTTTTTTTTTTTTTGAGACTGAGTTTGCTCTTGTTACCCAGGCTGGAGTGCAATGGCGCAATTTCGGCTCTCCACAACCTCCGCCTCCTGGGTTCAGGCAATTCTCCTGCCTCAGCCTCCTGAGTAGCTGGGATTACAGGCACGCACCACCGTGCCCAGCTAATTTTTTTGTATTTTCAGTAGAGACGGGGTTTCACCATGTTGACCAGGATGGTCTCGATCTCTTGACCTCGTGATCCACCCGCCTCGGCCTCCCAAAGTGCTGGGATTACAGGCATGAGCCACTGCGCCCGGCCCAGAAAATGTATCTTTTCAATACACAGTTTTCAACTATCAAATGCCATTCTATGGATGCTTACTGTTTTATCTTATTGTCATGTGTCATCACCGTCCCTATTTCCCAGTATTTCTTGAGCGCCTGTGTTCATTTCCAGTGTCCTATGCAACGTAATGGGGCATATAATGTAGCCTCTGTATTTAATTGGAGAAGAGATGTTAGTAATAGTTGTAATAATTGCAGCCATTTTGGAGAGGCCTGTTAAATGCCAAGCACGCTTAGAGGAGCTTCATATGCAATCTTTGGTTTGATTCCTGTAATGACCCTATGAAGTGTGCCTGATAATCCCTGTTCTGTTGATAACAAAAGTAAGGCTTGGAGAGATTAAGCAAATTATTCAGACTCAAAGAGCCAGTTAGTAAGGGATAGATCTGGAATTTCACCCCATGTCTGTCTTCTTCCAGAATCTGCTGTTAACGATTATGCCAGGTTAGCTTTTACTATACCAGGTTTTCCCGAACTTCTAAAACTGGTGTCCCCCTTTGATAAACTTCATAAAAATATTGTGCCTTCTCTCCAGTTGAGAATCTCAGTTTTTTTTCTTTCTCCATCAGTCATGATCACCTTATCAAGCTTTATATTGTTTAGTTTGTAATGCAGAGAGTATTTGTTTTCTAGGTATAAGATTAAACCCAATATGTGCTTTCAAATGATGTATTTCCTCTGCAGTTTTAGACATATTCTCTCCTTCCCCTGCAACACACACACAGCTCAAGAATATTAGGTGCTAGACTGTTTTGCCAATCTGAGAATCCATTTATAAAAAGGTGCTTCACGGGTGAAGGCAGTATTTAGTCAATTCCAGATGGATAGACTAGCAGGTAACTTGCAGTGGAGCACAAATAACAAAATTATAGAATGGAAAGGAACTAAGATACCATTTTTCTAGAATTCCCTTTTTTTTAGATAAAAGGGACCTGAAACCTAAGAGTAACAAGAATTGAAATCCTTTTTGGTTGCTGATGACCTCTAAAAGCTAAGTACTTATCTTATAAACTGAGGAAGAGAATGTCGTAAGGTTTGTTCTTCCATCCTTTCAGTTATGTTTTGATCTTCAACTCCATGCCAGGCAGTGTCCCTGGGGCTTTTCATCAGACATGTGCAAGACATGATCTCCCTTTGTGGCGATCATGGTCTTTGAGGGGCATGGATCAAGAGCCCCAAATTAAAGTAATACTATAATAAAGAATAGGAGGCTGTGGAACCTCAAAAGATTGACATTTACTTCAAACTTGGGGGTAGACGTGTCAGAGAAAAAGTTCAGGTAGTCAATACTTGAGTGGAATTCTTGAAGTTATATTGACTCGAGAGAAATTGGTATATTGAGGAAAATACTCATAATTTAACAGGAGACAAGGGAAATGAGCTGACAATGTTGGTCTGGGACATGTCATGAAGGACCCCTGACTCCATGCCTACCCATAGGTAAAGGGAATTCATTGGCTGGTTCAAACAGGGGGAAGGGTCACAGGACAAGATTTGCCCCAGATAAATTACTCTGGTAGCAGCTTCTGAGGATGCATTAGAGAGGCGAGGACGAGTTCAAGGGAAAAGATGGCTTTCCTCATTTGAGAAGTATTAAGCTGTTCCTGCATGGCACATGCAATTGATTGTAAGATGCTATATTATTTTATATACTAAAATAAGAGAACCAGAATCTTAATTTTCAGATGCATCCCAATTCCAGAAATGTTAAAATATGAAAAAATATGTATTTTAGAATTGATGAATTGCAGTAAGTACTTAATAAATACTGGTCAAAAGAATGCATGAATCTTTTCTGTCCATGTCTCGTGTAGATTTGGAATAGAATAAATACCTTATATGTAAAGAATAAATACATTAGATTTGATTTCTAAGTCATCTAGCTTCTCTTAGTTTGACACATTAAAATTATGATAGAGATCAGTTATTGTGTTCCTTGAAGGCTTGTCCTTCTGTGGGCGTAACAGTCACTTTGGATGGCAAGAGTTTTGGAGAATACAGGTTTGAGAAATGGCTGAATGAGGAAACTGTGCTATGAGAGGGTATCATTATTCCCTCTCATAGCATAATAATGAAAGGCCTAATAGTGAAAACTGTGTTTGAGAACCTACTGGCTGCCTATAGGTCCATCGTATGGTTCAAGAGGAGGAGTTTAAAAACCAGTGATAGGGTCATGGCACGACTGAAAAGAATAGTAAGAGATAATTTAGAGGTCTTCCCCTGGGGGCACGTTTAAGGGGAAATTGCTGTTTGTAAGCTACTCTCTCCTGCAGCAGCTGGGTATTTCCTGAATCTAGGGCCTGTCTTGTCTGTTTCCCCCTATATTTGCTCAGTGGGATCCCTGCCAGGAATGTCTAAGAGACAAGGGCAGCTGGGTGTGCACTGACCTCGAGATTGTATTCTGCTTCTGCGGCTGTTTTGCTTCAGTTTGCACCATTTGGGGGCACTTCTACGGGCAGAATGCAGCAAGTACTGCCAAACTTAGATACATTCTTTGCATTCTCCATGTGTTTGTACTTGTGCAACCCGAGAAAGTGCACTGAGCTAGGAGAGAGTGGGCAAAGCAGGTGGTGGAGAGTACTGTCAGCTCTTAGACATATTGAAAAAGTGGGCCCTTTTACAATGGTTCCTAGAAATGTGACTTCTATGAGCATGCTGCATCGTGAAGGGAGAAGACCCACTGTTTTCATTTTAAAATGTGACAGAAAGCTTGTGGAACTGCTGTCTTTTGGATAAGTGGTTATTATTACCAAGGATTGTTATTCTTTTGTGCAGTAAAATAGTTGAAAAAAAGATCCTTGTGTATTATATCTGTATTTTCTTTCTTTATTTTATTTTATTGTCTGAGGCGATCTTGTTCTGTCACCCAGACTGAACTGTGATGATGTGATCTTGGCTCAATGCAACCTCCACCTTTTGGGTTCAAGCAATTCTCCAGCCTCAGCTTCCCGAGTAGCTGGGATTACAGGCATTCACCACCACATCCGGCTAATTTTTGTATTTTTATTCGAGTCAGGGTTTCATTATGTTGTCCAGGGTGGTCGCAAACTCCTGACCTCAGGTGATCAACCTGCTTCTACCTCCCAAAGTGCTGGGATTTCAGGCTGAGCCACTGCGCCTGGCCTGTATTTTCTTATAAATAAGTTATGATAAAGGCTAATGGTCTTTGGGAAGATCAAGGATGTGCTGTTTTCATATGGTAAAAGTGCAACACATTAATTATGTCATTCTGCCTTTATCAGGTCTTGCTGACTCCAGCCCTCTCTTCCCTTTCTCATAGCCACCGGTTTAGACATTGTGACCAGATTAAATTTCTGGAATCACCCTTTTCAATATACAGTTTTCAAATATCAAATGTCATTCTCTGGATTCTTATTGTTTTATCTTATTGTCATTTGTCATCACTGTCCCTATTTCCCAGTATTTCTTGAGTGCCTGTGTCCATCTTCAGTGTCCTATGCAATGTAATTGGGCATGTAATGTAATTTCCTTTTAATGAATTAGCTGATTTTGTGAGGACTTGAAAGGAGATTTTGAGCTATTTGGTAAAATTCTAGCTATTCTTCAGCAATTATAGAGTTTTGGGAAATTCTGGATTATGAAGTTCTTTTCTTTCATACAATATCAGATTTTTCTTGGTGTCTCGGTTTTTCTAAGCATTGTCCTCTACATCTTATGGTCATCAAATGTTCTACAAGTGTCTTGTGACAGACAACAGAAATAAATATTTTTAGAAACTGAAGATTGCTTTGCATCTGTTCGCAGGTCACAGTTAATTGTTATATACTACAGGAAAGGATAAAACTTTTTCTTCCACTGTCTTAGGTTCAGAACTGGGGGCCTACAAGTTAGCTGAAAAAAAGAGAGATTAACAAAAAAACAGATTTAATTACATACATATGCATGGGAGTTCACAAAGAAATATAATTCAAGGAGGTGGTTGGAAGTGGGGGCCTATATATACCCTCTTAACAAAGAACAATAAATTGTGAAAATGTGACAAGAGAAAAGAAAGGGGTTTTGGACTTCTAGAGGTACTTATTTATGGTAAGATACATGTATGGGGAAAACTAATGGAAGATAAAAGTTATCACAGTCAGGCTTGCTCATGCAGATTGAAGTCAGTGTCATTTTCAGTGAGAAGAGTTATCTCCTCTTCCTGGTATGGGAGAGGGAAGCGGGGACACCTTCACTGAGAGAAATTTATGCTGACTTTAGGCAGATACAAGGAAGGTAGAGAGCTTTATATTCATCTGATGTTTCTCAGTTGCCTTTAGCTCAAAATAATTCTTGTGCCAACATGGCATGTTTTAGACTGACAAACACAGATCCCCTTCAATACAAACACTCTTTTCTCTAATACACACACGCACACAAGGAGATGATAAAAGCAGTCAAAAATGTTTTTGTCTTTTGGGCTTACAGTCTAGATGAAAGACAAATTATCCCAGCCAAGGTGATTTGTGTGAGATAGATCTTACAAATGGTAGCTGCATCCTCTGGGAAGATGTTAATGAGTACTGGAAGAGCACCTCAACTTATTCTCAGGTCACTCAGGCAAGTCATACCTCAGCATTTGTTTATTCTGTTTTGAAATGGAGGTGAATATACACTTGCCCAGCTTGTATTGAAGAACTGTTGAAGGGTCAACTACGATTCTAGATGTTAGAGTCCTTTCAGATGATCAGTGATTGGGCTCTCTTCCCTAAAAGTCACACGTGCACAAAGCATGGAATCTAGTTTTAGGAGGTTCACAGACATCCATGGGCACAGGTTAAGAACTGCTGGATAAAATACAACTACAGTCCAAGAGCAGAACAAGCCAGCACACTTATCTCATGAAGGATCGTTGTGAGATTAATATGCACCCACTCTGCCAGTCAGGGAAGCAGCTTGATCACCTTGAACTTTCACCTGAAAGCTAATGTGCCAAGAGGTGAGATCACCAGCATCACCCAGCATCATGTTCTTTCTCTGGAGGCAAATGGCAAGTGCAGCATGGTAGTTATTCAGCAGCTTCCGTGAACCTAACCAAGGCATGTAGTTCCATTAGTTGAGTGGCTGTGTGGGAGACCCTGTGAAACAGGGGATCTTCATAGGCATTTGTAAACAATTGCTCAGTCCATGAGGGAATGACGGTGAGAACAAAAGGCCTTACAAAGAGATTGAAGGTGGTTTCTGCAACCAGAGGTATAAAAAGAGGCTGTAATCTTGGATTGTTATTATTTCTTTTCTACCTTTAGTCCTACTTGTGCTGCATTCAAAGCCGGTGTGGCAGTAATTAACACTGGGTGAAGGTCTGACAGTTGGGTGGCATTTTAATAGCTAAATGAAAGTGCTGAGAGTAATTACTTGGGATTTCTTCCATGTGGCTGATCATGCACGTGCACTTTGGGGCAGAAAGAGGCACCTCACTCACTAGGCTTTGCTCCTGTTCGGTCAGCTTGTGCCACAAAGGCACAGAGGTCTCCTCACATGTTACCTGAAAATCAGATGTGCTGATAATGGCTTGGCAACTGAAGGTACTTGGGAACTTTCATTACTTTGGTAGTCAGAACCACCATGTCACACAGCTCCAGGGGAACCGTTCAAGATGTATTTGTATCATGTTGTAATGTATATGAAGGATGCTTCTTGGGGTTGTGTGCAGAGGCACATCAGGTTGCCAGCCTCAAAATAGATGTAATGGGTTGGCAGAAACAAGGGGCTTCTCCAGGAAAAGGTTGTCAGGGAACTTGTTGTAAAATTTCAGTAATGAATGGCTTTTATGTCTTGATGCTCTCTGCTTTGCTAGGTGGCTGCCATATTGCCATTCCACTGGAAAGCCTGATCAATTCCCTAAGTACATGCTGATAGCAGTACTCCTGTGGGCTGGCTGCACTTCAATTGTAACACCAACATTGGCAAATGGAGGACATTATCTTCCTAAAAGAATCTTCTGTGGCCACATACATGGCACAGAACAGACTACTCTATGTTCTGTTAAATGATTCATAGATCCCCTAATGATAGGCTTAATGGGCATGTAACATCAGTCCATTAAGAAAATGTCCTCCCAGTCATTCTGAAGTTTCCATAGCAAGTACTCCACAAATGTTGGTACCTCGTGGTGTCTGCTCCTTGAGACTGGGATCTTGACTTTTTATCCATTGATTCTTAGTGTACAGTACAGAACTGGCATAGAGCAGGCACTCAGAAAATATTTTTTGGAAAAATCTGTTTACGAGTGCTGACACAGAATTTGGCAAAATCAGCTTTTTGTATCAAATTTTCTAATAGTGTTAACAGCACCAGTGGACACAGTTTCTGGTACTTCCAATGCAGAAGTCACATTCCCATTATTTTCTGAAAAAATAAAAAATGATGACATTTTTGAGGACTTAATAAGTGCCAGGTGGTTGTACTAGATCTCTTGTGAGCAGATTGGAGGTTGGGCAAATCCTGACTTGAATCACTTATTTGCTGTTTTGGGGACTCAGTTTTCTCATCTACAAAATTAAAATACTAATGTATTTTAACACCTTAGAGAGTTCATGTCAGGATTACAGAAAATGCATGTAAGTGATTAGCACATAGTAAGTATACAAGAAATGAAGCCTGCTATTAATTAACTCCTTCGTGTAATACTTCCTGAGAACTTACTGTCAGTTTTGATACTACTAATAAACTACAGATACCAGTACAATTCAGAAACGGTATATACTTCAAGTAGCTTACAGTCCATAGGTGGAGTTAGGCATTTAAACTCATAATTACAATACATGGTAAGTTCCATAGTCAAATACTGTGAGAACACAAAGGAAAAGCAACTAAGCTCTGCTGTGGAGGAGGAAATGGGTTTTAGGAAGGGCTTTGCGTACACGGTGCTTACTCTGATTTGGAGGTGGAAATCAGTTTTTAAGGAAGTTGTTTGTGAACAGATCTAACTGAAGCAGTTCGAGTAGAATACGAAGGTAGTGTGTGTATAAGGATGCCTATGTGTGTGCTGAAGCAGTAGGGAAGAAGTCACCCTATGCAGGAGACAGTTAATTCCCAAGACATTAGGAAACTCAACAAATTAACGTAGATTGCTCAGTCACATAGCTAATAAGTAGCAGGACCTGAATTTTGAACTGAAATATTTTCTATAATGGCCAGTGGTCTTTGTATCTTTTTAGACCTAATTTTAAAAACATGGAAGTTACACATTTTAAAGTGTGCTTTGTATTACTTCTTAGAGCCCCCTAACATTTTCAGAAGAGTACCTCTATTCAATAACATGTGTCAATGGGAAGTTGTTATGTGTTATGAAAATGAGATTCTAGGCCAGGCCTTTCTGTGGTGGGTGTTTGGGTAAAGTAAGATCCGTTCATTTCCAGCAAGTCAAGAGACATCTCTGCACAGAGGAAATTGGTTAGGAGGGATAAGACAGCACTAGAACTGGAAGCTGAGGGCAGTCATGCCAGCTCTGCCCTGGGCCAATCTCTGTATTGAGTACTTTCAGGTACATGGAAAACACCAAAATACATACAGGCCGTTTAATTATTTTGTATCACTCCTGGAGATGGTAAAGTAAAATAAACACATTAAACAGTCGATTAATTCACTGGCAGGAATCTTTCTTTGGAAAGATCTGCTCTTCACACCCCGACTCCTTGCTCATCTATATTTTTCTGATTATGAAGTCATTACTTTAGTTCTGCTGGAGTCCACATTCTGAACCTCTAGGCCATTTTAACAGCAAATTTCTCCTGAGAATGTAGAATCACTCTATCTTCACCTGTAAGAGACTGCAAAGGGGAGAACTAATATTTCTTTGCCAGTGCTGAATAGAAACTTCCTATGCCTCACTCCTAATAGTTTGAAATTCATAGTGCTTACAGGTGGCTTTGGTTTAACAGAAATAGTTCTATTCAAGAGCGAAAGTTTCCTGTAATGACACAGATTTTTCACTTCAATTGTTGTCATTATTCTTAATTCATTATTTGACTTAATTAGCTGCACAAATTTTCTCCCATTTGTAGGTTGCCTGTTCACTCTGGTGATAGTTTCTTTTGCTGTGCAGAAGCTCTTTAGTTTAATTAGATCCCATTTGTCTATTCTGGCTTTTGTTGCCATTGCTTTTGGTGTTTTAGTCATGAAGTCTTTGCCCGTGCCTATGTCCTGAATGGTATTGCCACGTTTTCTTCTAGAATTTTTATAGTTTTAAGTCTCACATTTAAGTCTTTAATCTATCTTGAGTTAGTTTTTGTATAAGGTATAAGGAAGGGATCCCTTTTCAGCTTTCTGCACATGGCTAGTCAGTTTTTTCAACACCATTTATTAAATAGGGAATCCTTTCCCCATTGCTTGTTTTTGTCAGGTTTGTCAGAAATCAGATGGTTGTAGATGTGTGGCATTATTTCTGAGGCCTCTATTTTGTTCCATTGGTCTATATGTCAACAAAGGACTAATATTTAGAATCTACAAAGAACTTAAAAAAATTTACAAGAAACAAAATCCCCATCAAAAAGTGGGGAAAGGGTATGAACAGACACTTCTCTAAAAGAGACATTTATACAGCCAACAAACATGGAAAAAAGCTCATCATCACTGCTCATTAGAGAAACTCAAATCAATGAGTTACCAAACCACAATGAGATACCATCTCACGCCAGTTAGAATGGCAATCATTAAAAAGTCAGGAGACAACAGATGCTGGAGAGGATGTAGAGAAATAGGAATGCTTTCACACTGTTGGTAGGAGTGTAAATTAGTTCAACTATTGTGGAAGACAGTGTGATTATTCCTCAAGGATCTAGAACTAGAAATACTATTTAACCCAGCCTTCCATTTGTAATAGAATAAAATCTCATTCTGTTATAAAGACACATGCACACATATGTTTATTGCGGCACTGTTTACAATAGCAAAGACTTGTAACCAACCCAAATACCCATCAAGGATAGACTGGATAAAGAATATGTGGCATACATACACCATGGAATACTATGCAGCCATAAAAAAGGATGAGTCCATGTCCTTTACAGGGACATGGATGAAGCTGGAAAGCATCATTCTTGCTCAACTAACAGAAGAACAGAAACCCAAACACCACACGTTCTCACTCATAAGTGAGAGTTGAACAATGAGAACACATGGACACAGAGAGGGGATCATAACTCACCGGGGCCTGTTGGTGGGTGAGGGGCTAGGGTAGGGATAGCATTAGGAAAAATACCTAATGTAGATGACGGGGTGATGGATGCAGCAAACCACCATGGCACATGTATACCTATATAACAAACCTCCACATTCTGCACATGTACCCCAGAATTTAAAGTATACTAAAAAATAAATCAGCTGCACAAAATCCACCTCTTCCTAAAAATATTCCCAAACACATACTCTTTACGTTTCTTATCTCATAAAAGCATTTGAATATAACGGCTGAGAGGGGGACTGAGAGGGGTGTTTGAAAGAACTATCCCCAGAAAGATCTGAAACAAAGTGTGGAAGATGTGAGAGCTGGTTTTAGGTTTGGGAGCTGTGGCTGTTGGCATGCTGTAGTTACACACACTGGCAAACACTAGCATCTCAATGTAGGAGAGGCTCTGTCTTCTAGCATTATGTCGTTAGCATTGTACTACAGTACGGTTAACTACTGAGTGGAACTCAGTCATTAAGAGTGAGCATTTCTGCAGTAACAAGAGACACTTACCTCTACTGGCTCTTAAGTAGGCCTTCATTTCTGAGCTTTGAACCACTCCTAAGACACGGAACTGATATTTTAATTGTTGGGTTGCTAATATCTATTTCCTCATTCTTCTAAATTGAAACTGTCCTATTAATTATGAAATTATTTTTTCAAACATTTTAATTGTAAAGTGGCACAAAACAAACATGCTCAGCTTATTTAATTAGCACCAGTGTGACCATCTCTCTGTTTAGGAAATAGAATTGCTCTGTTATTTGCCTCACAGTAAAACCTCACTAATCCAGAGAATTGGGAGGAGCAGGGACATATTATATTGACGAAAAGTAAGGCAATAATAATTTGTGAAGGATCTTATTCCCTTTTAGATTCAGACAATTACAGAGAAACCCTGGAGTAGCAAAGTTTTTCAACAGAAGTCCTCGAACACCAGCTTTAATAAAGAACACTGGCTTTGATGTCTAATTGTAACTAGCAAGTGAATGGATGTGAATGAGGCTTGACTGAAGATTTTTAAAAATAAGATTTCCTTTTTTATATTATTACTTTTCTTGAAATCTATTCTATATGGAAAATTGACAATTAAACTTCCATTCAGCTCTAATTTCAGCAATTGCAAATTCTGAATGAGGAGAGGTGAAATAAGAAGCATTTATTGTGTTTGAAAATTACGGTTAAAAATGGTATAGGTGAACAATACACTTCTGAATGTCTTTATTGAAACATCCCTTGGTGAAGAAGAGGAAACTGGAAACCCTAGAGATACTGGTAGACTGACTGAGAAACCTCCACTGCAAACCTGAAATTTGTTAGCATCTTTGTGTTTTCTTTTTAAACATGATACAATCTTTTTCAAGTTTAATTTAACATATTAAAAAATGCCACCAAATCCAAAGTTTTTATGGAAAATAGGCTTTTCACAAAGATACGCCGTGGTTGAATGCAGCTTCAAAGATTCTTTGGGACCGAGCTGGTCCCCTCAGAGGAATGTATATTTGTATCTTAATCATGTGAAGATACATGCATTCATCTCTCTTGTAGTTATTTATTTCTTCAAGAAAACGTAAAGAACAACTCATAAATATTTTCTTGTTGTTGATATTGGTAAAATATCGACTTAACCAACATTTATGACGTGTCCCCTCTGGCCTAGGTATTGTGCACGTAGCTAGAGATATTAACATAAAGGGAGCCCAGCCCCGGCTTTGGAAGGAGCAGGAGCATAGCTGAGTGGGGAATACGGATGTAAATAAGTTATTTCATCAGGGTAATTTATGTATTTGTTCATTTGCCTGGGAGTAGTGAGGCCTCAAACAGCATTTTGTTTAAAAAAATGAATAACGTATATTCTTTATCCCATGCATGTTTGCGCTAAAATCCATTTGCCTTATGAAATGCTTATGGAATCATGATTTCTAGAAATACTTTAAAGTTTGCTGAATGCATATGCTGTCCTATAAGTGATATAGGGTGTTCCTTCCATCATTTCTGACAGAAATGATAACATGCAATTAACATGTGTTCTTTTAAAATAATACTATTAACAAAGCAAGTTTATCCCCTCTACTGATATCTCTGTGTGCATACCCAAATCCTGCTGGTATTTTAAAGTCTAGCTTGGTGCCCACCTTTTCCATTCAGCGCTCCTTGACTGTGTCTGTTTGCATTGATTTCCTGCCTGTCTGAACGCTCTTTGCATTTACATTGTGTTCTGCCTCTCTGGCTTGTTAGAGCAGAAATCCCAAAGTCCATCCTTTCTCCTTTCTTGAGCAGAGTTCTTGAGAAGCGGATGATGGACAGGTTCCTGCAGCAAGTGTTTCCTGTGTGTTCCTCATCAGAGTGGCTGCCACACACCTCCGTCTAGTCTCAGGCTTCTGCCTTGGCAATCATAAGACTGTCTTCTGGGTTCTGTCGTAAGCCCTAGTGCTGAGAGGGACCTGGGTTTGCTGTGAATTCCTTTTCTTCTAGGACCCAGCTGGTGTCCCTTTCTACTCCCATCCCAGTATTTTCAAAGCAGTAGATACCTCAGACATCAGCCCACTGAGAAGGCAGAGTCACCTGTCCCCTTTGGCTCACTCTTCATTCTTTCCACTAAAACTCCATCCTCAAACCAGTGGCCTTAATGTACCATTTTGACCTCTACAGACCCTTCATGGGCAGGTACCCTTGGGCATGAGCTCAGTTTGTGACTGGTATGTCGTATTTTAGTGTTAATTCATAAACACTAACTTAATCATTTCTTCGTATTTGGTAAAACTCTTTCATTCTCTTTAGCTCATTTGAACTTTAATATAACTTTAGTTCAACTGTGAGAGGCAGGCAGGATGCCTTTATTATGTCTACTTGATAGGAAAAGAAACCGAAAGCTAAAAAATTTTAGTGGCCTTGTTCAACGTCAGAAAAAATATAAATGATGAAGTCATTTTCAGTCATGTACTTTTCTAAAGCACATTTTTTTGCTTTTCTTCATTTATATTTCATGTATTTTAATCTATTTATACTAATTTGACATGCTGCTTGAGACCAGCTCATGCCATAAATATCTGAATCCTCTCAAACACCGAATAGTTCAACTTACCATACATGTATCGGATGTAAAGAGTAGTAGTTTACTCATGGAGTGAGTGTCTTTATGTATTAGACTCCCTGTTGGATGTTTTCTGTGAATTTCCCCTTATTCTCCACATACCTCTGCTGGGTAGGTTTTATCATACTTTCGTACCATTAACATGCTTTGAAATAACTTGGGAATATTACTCCTGATGCAGTAGGTCTGGGCAGGGCCCCGGTTTCTGCATTTGTAACAAGGTTCCCAAGTAAGTTGGATGGTCATGGGTGCAGTCTCTGTAGCATGCTGTTTATAGGTGAAGAGACTTTGGCTCTAAAAGATTGGGTAATTTTTCAAAGGTAACACAACTGGAAGTGGTAAAGCCTTATTCAAACAGTGATCTTGCTCCCTGGAGAGTTGCCTTAGTGCAGTAAGAAGGATGCATTGAAAGTGATCTTTGGGAGGTACTTTAATGTGGAATTTACTCTAATGGAGTGTAATGGGAGGAACTTAGGTAGGAACTATGATTTGAGTGGGACCTCAAAAGACTGGTATGACTTTGACTGACAAAGATGGGACCAAAGGACTTTATGGATAGCAAGAACAAAAAGGGAACAAGGACACAGAATGCAGGGGTGTACAGAACATTTTCTGAAAATGTTGAGCAGTTGGCTGTAGCTGATGCATGGAGAGAGGTGTACTGTAGCTTTAAAGGGAGGCTGAGATTGGAACAGGCGCGGTGGCTCACGCCTGTAATCCCAGCACTCTGTGAGGCCAAGGTGGGCAGATCACGAGGTCAAGAGATCGAGACCATCCTGGCCAACATGGCAAAACCCCATCTCTACTAAAAATACAAAAGTTAGCTGGGGGTGGTGGCCCGTGCCTGTAGTCCCAGCCACTCAGGAGGCTGAGGCAGGAGAATTGCTTGAACCTGGGAGGCGGAGGCTGCAGTGAGCCGAGATTGCACTATTGCACTGACAAAACAAGACTCTGTCTCAAAAAAAGAAGGCTGAGATTGGATGGGAGAGCAGAGTAGACAGGGGAACCCCTGGGAGGAGAATGTCTGTGATGGCACATTGTAGGTGCTCAGGAAATGTGCATCGCTTGATTGAATGTAATCTAGTAATTAGTCATCCATTGCCCACGTTGCACCATTGACATCTCCATAGAATCCTGTGGCCTGGCTAAAAGGTCACAGAATTACTCCAAGATGACATTTACTGTTGTTTATATAGAGCTTTCTTAATAGTCTCTTTGCCTGTGGCAATGAAGGATATATTACTTTTCCCCCACTTCCCAAATATTTTTGGAGCTAAGAAAATGCTGTTTTTGCACAGACCAGTAATACACATTCTTCTTAAAAGAAGTATTATTCCTTCAGTAGCAACTTGTAATGAGAAAAGTAGAACAAAGACAAAATGCAATTCTGGTCTGAATGGAGACCAGTTTTTCTTTGTGTGAATAACCAGCATTCCAGTCAGGTTGCCACAGTGATGCTGAGATTATAACCGTTCATGCCAGCAGTCAGAGAATGTTGCCCAATTAGTTATTCTCAGCTGCCAGGTTACCTTGACAGTGGCTCAAAAAGCAGGTTTTGAGTTGAAAGGCCCTCGAAAATGAGCAGTTAAGGACTTGCAATGCTGTCACCCTCAGTGGGGTGCAAAGACCACAAGCTCCAGCACGATCTGGTTTACGCCACATAGGTGCAGTCAGCCTTAGGAAGGTAGGCACATTTTAAAAATTCTGCTCTTTCCCTATCCTTGCATCATCAGCTAGCTTTGTAAGGGATTTTATTGTTTCTGGGGGCTGCCTTCAGATGTTGCAGCTGGGAGACGGTGAGGGGAAGGTATGTTTTGGCATTGGAGGCTCTTGTAGCCTTACTTTTTTTTTTCCCTCTTGTGAACAATCTCCTTCGCAGGATTGGTGCAGAGATGAGATAAAATAACCTTTGCAAAATACCCTGCATAATGTCTGGGGCTCGGGAGATATCAGCGTGAGCAGTTCTTCTCACATATTGTTTCAAAAGTTACAAAACATTATACACTTTGATTATGACCATCACTTTTTGGTCTTTTCTGTTCTTTCAGTCAGAGTAGGGTAGGGTAGGATATGGTAACACAGCATCTTAGAGGCTTTATATAACTAAAGTTTATTTCTTGACCATGTCACATGCCCAGGGTGGATCAGTAGAGGACTCTATTCATCAGCTACCTAAGTGCCAGACTAACGGAGGCATCATGTCCACATATGCTTCCACAGTCATCACAGTGATTTGAACTTTCAATCAAATATTCCATCTGGAAGTGGAACATCACTTCCATGCACACTTCATTAGCCAAAGTAAATCAAAGTAAATCCCATCTGGCTTCAAGAGGGGTAGGGAAGTGCCATCCTATAACACGCCCGCAGGAGGAGAAATAGAACATTTATGCAACAACCATAGAGACTGCCACCTTTACCAAAGATCAAAAGGCTGATGGAGAAGCATACTTTAAAGAAGGACTGTTAGTTAAACATAAATTTATAAAAATATCTGAACAGTAAACTTCAAAGTAAATCAATTAGATTTCAGCTGCATCAAACAAAAAACTAAAAATATTCGTGAGTTAAGGAAAATAGAAGCTTGTTTCTCTTTCAAGATAAAGAAGTTCAGACATAGGCAGTTCAGTGGTAGTTCCATGGTCATCAAAGGCATAGGATCATTTTATTGTACTGCTATAACAATCTTAGAATAAGGCTTCCGTTCTTTTTTTTGTTTGTTTGTTTTTGAGGCGGAGTTTCGCTCATTACCCAGGCTGGAGTGCAATGGCGCGATCTCGGCTCACCGCAACCTCCGCCTCCTGGGTTCAGGCAATTCTCCTGCCTCAGCCTCCTGAGTAGCTGGGATTACAGGCACGCGCCACCATGCCCAGCTAATTTTTTGTATTTTTAGTAGAGACGGGGTTTCACCATGTTGACCAGGATGGTCTCAATCTCTTGACCTCA
>CM052664.1:61326432-61432186 GCA_028533165.1 Leontopithecus rosalia | reverse complement strand
TTACCCAGGCTGGAGTGCAATGGCGCGATCTCGGCTCACCGCAACCTCCGCCTCCTGGGTTCAGGCAATTCTCCTGCCTCAGCCTCCTGAGTAGCTGGGATTACAGGCACGCGCCACCATGCCCAGCTAATTTTTTGTATTTTTAGTAGAGACGGGGTTTCACCATGTTGACCAGGATGGTCTCAATCTCTTGACCTCATGATCCACCCTCCTCGGCCTCCCAAAGTGCTGGGATTACAGGCTTGAGCCACTGCACCTGGCCAAGGCTTCCATTCTTAAATTCACCTCAGGATCAGAAATGGCTGTGGTGTTCTAGCCATTACATCGACATTCAGGCAGCAGGAAGGAGAAGGAGGAAGACAGAGGAACCCTTCTCCGAGCTAAGTGAGCTCCATGTGAGCAGCCCTTCTGAATGCCCCACACAATAATTCTGCATACATATCATTGGCCAGAATTTAGTCATGATTCACTCCTAGCTTCAGTGGGACTAGGACATGTATATTTTGAGCTGGGTGCATTGCCTCCCAAATAAAATTGGAATTTGTGTTAAGGAGCAAGGGGAGAATGAATATTGGGTGGCATTGATCCATCTCTGTTACAGTAACTTAAGATGCAAGCTTCAGTTTAAGTAGGATCGACAGAAAAGATTGCTCTATACACTCTCATTTTCCATTCTATGTACCACAGAATGTCAGTGCTTAGAGGAGATGCAAAGTTTCCTCAAAGAGTGTTCTGTGGGCAGACAAGTTTGGAAAATGTGAAAAGCTTTGCTTTGTTTTGGAGACTCACAGGGTACATTAACACATTAAAAGCTTTGAGAGGCCTTGCAGTAAAGAAAGCCCTAACCTGCTAATCTTTTTAACCTAGTGTTCCCAAACTTATTTGACAGTGGAAATTCAACAGCCATGGGAATCTGGAGGGACAAAAGGATTGGCTTTAGCTTCTTAAGTCTGCCAAAAAGCGTTTAGATCCTTGAACAGATGGTATAAAGCCCCCATTACAAAATATTATCTGCCTTGCAAAACTAATAAGCAAGCAAACAAACTTGTATGCTCTTTATGGTTGCCTAGCCATAGAGATAAAAACCTTGAAAAAAATAGATGCAAAAAAGAAAAAAATAGATGCAAATGAAGTCCTGTTATTTACATCCGTATGCAATTTATAAGAGTTGGTATTATCCAGCCATCTGCACCATTACTGGTGATACCAATGATGGACTAAGATTGGTTTGTACCTCCGTCACATGACAGGCCCCTGCCCCAGGTAGCTGTTGTTGGGTTCCTGGCTGTTCCTACATGGCTCTGGGCCGTCTCCCCACCCTTCTCTGGTAATGCAAGAGTAGCAGATGATCTAATCAACCAGCCAGTATTTGGCTACTCATAGAAAAGTCCCGGGCCGTTGGCCAAAAGGCATTAACCCTGCCCCTTTCAGTGCACACAACTCTTGCCCTCGTCAGTGGTTCCCTGTGCAACAGGGCAAAGAAGGGAGCTCCCTGTACTGTGAAGAGGGGTCGGGCCAGGTAGGTAACTGGTAAAGGGGGCCTCGTACTCCCATGAGAGTAGAGGTTAGAGTAGGGTTCGGTTCCTCTTGCCAATTTTACCTGTGCCTTTGGTCAACTTCATGGTTGCTTATAGGTGTAGAAAGAACTGTTGAAAATGCTTTCAAGCAAATAACATGTCATTGGCCTGTTGTAAGCAGGTAGTAAATGAATATCTTTCGGAGAATGGTCTTGCTAAGGCTCTTCTTCCAAAACAGAGCCTTGAAGTGTTTTCTAATCTTTCTTAATTATTTAGGTAATCAGCTCTTGTCTTTAAAGGCCAACTCCTGAGGTTGCTATCTTTTTTTTCATCTAAGCATCTTCAAAAAAGGCAAAAGGCCAAATATTTGCTAGTCTGGTTCCCATCATTTCCACCTCGTGTTGCTGGAAATACTGGAAAGTTACCCTGTCCTGACAGGTCTGGAAGAATCCCATGTTTGCAAATCTTTGTACATTTTCCCAAACAGCGATATAATCTCTGCAACAACCTGATGATGGGAAGGAAGGGACCAGATTGGGGGTCGTGGTGGATGTATATTGACCTTTAAAGCAACTTGCATGTGTGTTTTTTAAAAGACTTTAGGAGAGCTGAGAAAAATTCTTGGAGATAGATGGAGATAGTTATCCTTGTCCAAAATCTGCCTTGTGACCTTGTGACTTAGTACCCTGAAGAACTTTTTTTTTTTATTTTTTTTATTTTTATTTTTTTTTTTTGGAGACGGAGTTTCATTCTTGTTACTGAGGCTGGAGTGCAACGGCATGATCTTGGCTCACCACAACCTCCACCTCCTGAGTTCAAGCAATTCTCCTACCTCAGCCTCCCGAGTAGCTGGGACTACATGCGTGCGCCACCATGCCCAGCTAATTTTTGTATTTTTAGTAGAGACAGGTTTCACCTTGTTGACCAGGATGGTCTCGATCTCTTGACCTCGTGATCCACCCGCCTCGGCCCCCCAAAGTGCTGGGATTATAGGCGTGAGCCACCATGCCCGGCCAAGAATTTTCTTAACCTGCCTTATGGAGTTGGTGTGCCTTTCTGTGACTTCGGATGTGTTAGAAAACAGTCTCTGAGACCCTGCACGGTTGCTCATGCCTGTAATCCCAGCACTTTGGGAGGCCGAGGCGGGTGAATCACAAGGTCAAGAGATCGAGCCCATCCCAGCCAACATGAAACATGAAATCCTATCTCTACTAAATACAAAAAATTAGCCGGGTGTGGTGGTGTGTTCCCGTAGTCCCAGCTACACAGGACACTGAGGCAGGGGAATCACTTGAACCTGGGAGGTGAAGATTGCATTGAACTGAGAGGGTGCACTCCAGCCTGGGCAACAGAGCAAGACTCTGTCCCACCCCCCTCCCACACCCCCCCTAAAAAAAAAAACAGAAACAGAAAATAGTCTCTGAACATACAGTTGGGGCTTATGCATTCCTTGTGTGCACAAGCAGGTTTGTAGGCGTGACTCAGGAATTTCGGGTCAGGAAGCATGAGAAGGGCTGGCCAGTGAATCCCAACAGCTGACAAAGGATTAAAATAGCTATTCTATGCACGAAAATCAGAAAAAATATTCAAGTCGGTGTTACAAGAAGTCCTTTGGTTGTTCTCTTTCTAGTTTTCTGCTCTTAATTATATATATGTATTTATCCAATGTAAGCAGGGAGGTAATCAAGTTATATAAAATTCTTTGTTTTCATCTGAAAGGAAATAATTTGTAACTGAGCTAACTATGATTATGAATATGCTAAGTCTGTGAACTGAGAAAAATATACTTTGAAAATTTTATTTATCTTTTATGCTCATATATATGCATGTGACGTAGTAAATGGACGGTCAAACTGACCATGTGTGCTAAATCGTGTTACATCAGCTCTGGAAATGAATGAAACTGATTTCTTAACCCAGAAATCTAGATTTTTCAACAGAACAGTGGTGCCTGCCCATCTCACCTACTGTCCCTGTTTCCTTCCCTTCCAGGCCCACTTTTTGAAAGGCAATGGGTGATTCCATTGGTTTATCAAAGAGTTAAATCAAACAGAAGGAAAAACTAGAAGTCAAAAGACACAGGTCTTGATTAAACTCTGCCACTAACTAGGATGAGACCTCAGACAAATCACCTAAACTCTCTTGTTGGAGAAACCTGTAATTATATAAGTATATAGAGCCTATCTGGCCTCTCTTTGCTCTTCTGTAAAATATGTAGAGAGATTTTATTGATATGATCTCAGAAATCCTTGCTGCAAGTGTTAGAGACCTCACGGCATTGTGGCTGTTGGTGGTAGAACTGGTGATGCAGACTCGCTCCTTCCAGATGATGTTTATTGAGTATCTCTGATGCCCCAGTCACGATCAATACTGCAGTGGACAAAACCAATAAAAGTTATTCATTCTTGGAGTAAAGAAGTTATTCTTCCGTGAGTAAAGAATTTTAACACTTTTCAGGCACTTACAATATGCTAGATATTGCTTTCCACATTTTATATATATTAATTATTGTACCAAATAATCTGGCAAAGTGAATATTACCATTATCACTATTTCATAGTTGAGGAAACAGACATAGAAAGATTAAATAACATGCCCAAGGTCACATAGCTAGTACATGATGAAGCTGGGATTCAGTTCAGGCTTTTGGCTGTAGTCTGTGGTTTTCACTGTTATGCTATACTGCCTCTCACTGCCAATTAATTGCTTAGCTTAAAGTAATTAGCATTCATCCTAGCTAATGGCAAAGTAGCAAAAGAGGAAACTAGCTTCAGACAGAAATCTGAGCCTGTTTGCTCTCCCTCTGTGGGGCTTCTGGCTCTGATAAGACGCAGGAACACCAAGTAACCATGGTATAGACAACTTCAATGCTCCCAGCCACTTGGTTGGTTGTGGTGGCCTGGTCTGAGGTCACTGCCCATTCTCTGGCTCCATTGTTAATCCACAAGGCCTTGAGCATCCCTGTAAACCCAAGTTAATTTCAGCACTGGCCATTTGTAGAGAAATGAGAAATAATGGACTTGGATTCAAAATACCTGGATTTGAATCCTGGCTTTACTATATACCAATTTTGTCATCACCTTGGGAAACTTTTCATAATACCGCCAGCAACAGCATTACATCAGTAGCCATTGTTTATTAAGCACTGCCATGGATTGTGCTAAGCGTTTTACGTATGTTTTGGATTCTCAGAACTATCCTCCGTGAGAGGTATTTTTACCTTTATAGTCTGGTCTTGGCTGCTGTTGCTACCACTTACTGTTTAATCTCGGGCAAGTTACTGAATTCCTTGAAGCCTTAGTTTTAGCATCTGAATATTGGGGTTAGTAATACCTATTTCCCAGGTTGCTATAAGGAGGAAATGTAAAAATGTATGAAAAGCACACATGAGATGGCCTATCCCAATGGCAGCGATAATGTCTATTATAGCTTATTGTACAGCTTAAGGTCTTGTAGCTATTAATCCAAGGAGTGATGTTTCAAATCCAGTTCTCAAGGTTGCCTTTGTGAGGACAGGCTGGAGCTGCAGGGTCTTGAGTGAAGCAGCTGAGCAGGGGCAGGGGGATTAAAAGCAGTGTCTCTTCTGGGTGCTGCACATTATTAGCAGGTGACACTAAGCAGACTGCAAACCAGTCAGGAGATGAGAAGGTTCCAGTCTCCCTGTTCTGCGAGATGAAAGCCAAACTGGAAGCTCCCAGTATCGAGGGTCAGTTTCTGGAGGCTTGGCTGTGACTATGTTTTGATTCTGCCAGGATCTGGCTGGTCATTGAAGAGCTAGTATGGGTAAGAGGATACCCATACTAGCCAGGAACTGCTCTATTGGAGGAGATGGCATCCTGGAGTCAGCCTACACTCAGGACAGCCCTTCCCAAAAGATGATGCTTGACACGGGGAGCTGGGGAGTTACCTAGAACATTCACACATGGGATGCAACACTGTAAAGACACAGGCCAAGGGCCATTTTCCCAAATTACAGATTAAAAAAAAAATAACTGGAAGGGGACAAAGGGGACAAAGAACACTAGTAAGGCGTGGAATCCGGAATTGAGCCCTAACTGTTTTGGGTGGATCCTGTGATAGGTTTGCATAGTTTAATTTGTCCTACACTGATGATCAAGTAAGAAAAATCAGCGATCAGTATTTTACTTAGCTCACTCCCTCTCTCTAGCTATGTATTTATGTTTTTTCCTTGAATTATCTATTCCACTTGAGATGCCTTCTTTGGGCCAGCGGGTTAATGAAGATAAGCTTCTGGGCTATATTCCAGATCTCTTAGATCAATACTCTTGGAGCACCTTTTCTCATATGCTGCTTGCCATTATGATGATGTAATCACTGTATACGTGTAGGGATTTGCTTGTGCCTGTTTCCTTCCTTAGACTGGAAGCGCCATGAAGCAGGGGCCATGTATACCCACTGCCTCTACCTTGGACAGTGCACAACACACAGTAGATGGCTAGGGAGGTGGCAGGGAGCAGTCAGGGATTAAATACATCTTACTGTGTAAAGCAAGACCTTTGACTCTGGAAACCTCTACTGCTTCAGAAGAGGGGAAGTGAAAGTAAAAACTTACCTTCGAGGGACCTTGCCTGGCTGTGAGTACAGCATAAACTAGAATCCGGGGGGTTGTTGAGTCAGCAGTTTCCTAGTGTTGTACTTTCGAAGATGGTGTTGAAAAGCCTGAAGGCTCAAGATAAATGTGGAGAGTTCTCCTACTGTTCGTGTTTTCTTTGTTCTGTTTTGCTTTTGTAAGCATATGCTTGTCTGTTAGGGCTGGAACCGAACAAAACAGCTGCTAAATATGGTTCTAAAAGAAATAACATTTTGGTCTTTTTAAGGCCCGTTAAGTTTAGAGTAAGCACAGTCGTTTGGCAGATGTCAATAGGGAATCCGGGGGCAGTCAGTCATTCTGGGAGCAGTATCAGCCATCCATATTCCGTTGGATGCATTTTACCCTGCCAAAGGTCTGGTGGCCTCAAGTAAAAGATTCTGTCACAGAACGGCTGTGTCTTTAAGAGGCGTTTTGGAGGAGGGGTGTCTAGAGTCTGTGTAGGCCATTTGCTCATTACCTGTGTTAATTTCATTTTCAAAGAAGTGGGGAGGCATTGGGAAGAATATGTATCATCTTTTATGATGTGAAGGAAATAATCCTCCTAGTTATAGATTTAAGTTTGCCTTTTTCAATCTTTGGGATTTAGCCCAGTGGTGTTATTTAGTGTTCGTATAAATGCAGTATCATTCAGAGGACCTGGAGGAATTAAAGTATAACTTAGTGGCGGGGAATATCAAACCCTGGATATTAAATCTCTCCACTCCGCTGTGAAGCTGGGCTTGGGCCTGCCAATGCCATCTAAATTTCATCAACTCACAAAAACAGTATTTATTTCAATATCCCAGGAACCCCCAATACTTAATGTGTCTTCTCAATTGTCTTACTGATTTCTAAAGAGACATACATTTGTCCATCAATATCTGACTCTGTTTATTAAGCGTGTGGCAGGTAATATTATTGGTTGAAAAGAAATAGGTTTTCCTTTACTGGCTAGATCAGTTTTATTGGCTTTTTTAGTTAAAAATCTATGAAATGCTTACTGAATTTTACTGTGGCATATTCTTTGTTTATTATATGAACTCATTTTCAAAGATTAAAGAGAAAAGGGTGGAAAAAATGAATATTTATTAAAGTCCTATTACGTATCAGGCCTCAAGCTAGTCTAGAAACTCACAGTTCTCACAGTAGCTCCCAGGGGAAATAATAGTGTCTACATTTTAAAGATGAGGAAACTGAGGTTCAAAGGAGTTCTGAAACTGGCTCAAGGTTAGAGAGCTACCAGGTGGTAAATCAAAGCCTGGGAATTCGGGTTCCATGAAGCTGATGGTTTAGTGATTAGGAACTCAAGGTTTGGAGTTGATCACCTGGGTAAACATCCTAGCTCTGCTGCTCATTGTTGGTGTGACCTTCACTAAGCATTTAATCCCTCTGTGCCTCAGTTTCCTAATCTGTAAAACAAAGATAATGATAGCATCCATTTGATAAAGCTGTGATAAATGAGCTATTCATAAAAAATGCTTAGAATAGTTTCTGACATGTAAGTTCTCATGGGATGTTCACTATTATTGTAATTTTTATTGTCATGACTAACCAAGTTTGATTTTATCAGTACTGGCTGAAAAATTACATTTTTTTTTTTGAGACGGAGTTTTGCTCTTGTTACCCAGGCTGGAGTGCAATGGCGCGACCTCGGCTCACTGCAACCTCCGCCTCCTGGGTTCAGGCAATTCTCCTGCCTCAGCCTCCTGAGTAGCTGGGATTACAGGCACTCACCACCGTGTCCAGCTAATTTTTTGTATTTTTAGTAGAGACGGGGTTTCACCATGTTGACCAGGATGGTCTCGATCTCTTGACCTCGTGATCCACCCGCCTCAGCCTCCCAAAGTGCTGGGATTACAGGCGTGAGCCACCGCGCCCGGCAAAAATTACATTCTCTTTCAAGGAATAGCCTGCCTTTTGATACGTAGTTATATTTCATTATGAAATAATGTAAACTACTCTACCTTAGAATTAAATTTTCTTCTCAGTCTCCCAGCAAAGGTTAAGATCTGAATAAAGGCATGTGTAGCCAACAGGGATTCTTGACTTTGGTAAATGTCAATGATTTGCTCTTTTCTCCTTGGTGTATGTAACTTTCTTCCATGCTGCTCATCCCGGCTTTAAGAGCAGCTAAGCAAACACAAGAGGGAGAATTAAGTGGATTCTTCCCTCTTAGCTTTCCTGTCTTGGTAACATGATTATTAGGTATAGCTTCCTCCCCTTGCTGCACATTCCGTTGGCCACATTCTGACAACCTGTCTTTGCGATGCACGTGAGGAACAGTTTATTACAACAGGCTCTATGGATTTTACCTTTTTTTTTTAGAGCTGGGAATACTATAGGGGCTTTTACATGTGACAGCTTTGTCCATTAGGGATTGGGGTAAGGAGGATAGAGGGCACAGTTGTGGAACAACTTGTCTAGATTTAAAAGAAATTATGTAAGATTGCTAGACTTTTGGCTCTGCATTCTGATCCCATTTTTTGTGACTTCCTCTATACATGTCTTGAAGAATTGGAAGTGGAACATCAACTTTAGTCAGTAAATAGTTCTGTCTAGCATTTATGTTTTGGACACCATGCTAAGTGCTGGAAATACTAAGATAAATTTGTTATAGTTCCTGCTCTTGAGGCATTTGTAATTCATCAAGGGAGAGATGTAAGAGAGGTTAGCAACATGTGAAAGTGGTTATCATAGAGCTATGTACAACATATTGCAGCTGCAGGGGGGGGCAGTGGTGCTGATTTGAGAAAGGCTTTAGAAAGGAGGCAGCAAGCTGGGCTTTCAAGGAGGGCTTGCCTCGTAAAGAAAGCAGAAGAAATAATCTTGGCAGATGGGCAGTATGAACCAAGAGCTTGGTGTGGTGTATTAGGGACATGAGGGACATATGGTTGGTTATAATACAGAATGATGGAACACAAGGCTGGGGATGGAGGCCAGGCCTAAGAATGACAGGACCTTGACTTTCAGTTTGAACTGTAGCTTGTATTATTTTAAATCATGAAGTGTCATGATTAGGAATGTCTATTTTAGAAAGATCAGTATAAAGAATAGCTTAGAAGGAGTAAAGAATTAACTAAAAGCAAATGGTCCCAGAAAATAATAATGAATGAAGCCTGTTGTGTGAATGGAGTGGAGTAGATGGATTTGGTGGACATTTGGAGATAAAACCATTGACACTTAGTGAACCAAATTAGGGGAGTGGCGGACAAGAGTGGAAATGTAGGGGAAGCCCACCTGGAAGGTGTGCGCAGAAGAAATATTATAGAATCTGTGAGAGAGACTAAGAGGTGTGATGGAGGATGGTGGATGGGGATGTATTTTCAACAGGAGTGGTTATGCTCAGCAGTATAAATGCCTCAAAGGGGACAACTAGGACAGGAGTGAGAAGCAACCACTACATGTTAGAAGTTGAAGTTGTGGTGACCTTTGGAGAAATGACTTTAGAGGTACTCTAGAGTGGAGAAAACAGCTAAATGTGTACATGGTTCAAGCTGTATCATAATTCTACAAGGATGTAACTAATGATAAAATGCAATTTTGTGAAGGAATATTCACAAACATCCAGCTCTCCAGGCACTTGGATTAGGGGAAAGAGAGAAGAGAGCCTACGGTCAATACTGAGGTGTCACTGGATAATACCTCTGACTTTTGTGTCTAGGATCTCAAAGAGCCCCCTCCTTGCAAATACCATGACTCTTGTCATGCTACTTTGCCTTGTTACTGTCAGTATACCATAGACTGTAGATGCCATCGACTTCTCTTTTTTTTTTTTTTTTTTGAGACAGAGTTTCGCTCTTGTTACCCAGGCTGGAGGCTGGAGTGCAATGGCGCGATCTTGGCTCACAACCTCCGCCTCCTGGGTTCAGGCAATTCTCCTGCCTCAGCCTCCCAAGTAGCTGGGATTACAGGCACGTGCCACCATGCCCAGCTAATTTTTTGTATCTTTAGTAGAGACGGGGTTTCACCATTTCAACCAGGATGGTCTCGATCTCTTGACCTCGTGATCCACCCGCCTCTGCCTCCCAAAGCGCTGGGATTACAGGCCGACTTCTCTTTTAATTCCAGACTGGTTCTCATTTCTAGCCATGATGCTTGTAGTGTATGTTGTGGTAAGTCACAGAGAGCTCAGTTCTCCACTACTGGGGCACTCAGTTGTCGACCTGCTGGGTGTGTAGGTAGCTAGCAATGGCTCTCACCTGAAAAATGTCCTCAACTGAAGAGTGCCACTTCATCTAAGATTGTCATTTCTGGGATGGGTGTTGGGGACAGCCCACATGCAATGACTGGTCAGTGGAGATGGAACGCAAAGGCCCGATGCTTCCAGGTAGGATAATTCAGAAGGGCTATCCTAGCTCCAGTGCTCCCACAGATCACATGAAGTTTTTGTTTCCACTACATTTCAGTTCAGCTCTTCCCTCGGCTGAGTCCAGTTCTTCCTTTACTCCCTGGCAGGTATTGATTCTGAGGCATACCCCAATAAACAGACACAGTCTACATCTCAGGGATTCTCGGAGTTTATTCCTGGGGAACAATTCTGATACGAGGATTCTTTCCAGTTTGGTTACCTATGCAAGGCCAGTTGCCAGTAGAACTCTCTTTATGTCCTCTGAACTTTGCTTCTGAGGCCCTCGGATGCATCCAGCAAAAAGCTTTTCTCTCCCAGCAGTTTGAACTAAAGGTTCAGCATTGAGCCTCCTCGGTTTTGATTGGCTGGGACATATACTCAAGAGTAGATTATTCAAGGAGAGAAAAGAGTCTGACAAGTCAGCCGTCCAGATCCTCCTGAGACCCACCTACTCACCCCAGCACTGAGAGGGGACCCCGGAGGCGAGTGACCCTTGGGTGTAGAAGCTGATGCCTGCTCTGCACCTGCTCGTGCTCCAGTCAGCCGTCCAGATCCTCCTGAGACCCACCTACTCACCCCAGCACTGAGAGGGGACACTGGAGGCGAGTGACCCTTGGGTGTAGAAGCTGATGCTGCTCTGCACCTGCTCGTGCTCCTGCCCTCCTGTCACGTCCCCGTTTGCTTCCCAGGTTCCTGGAGGCAGCCACTCATCACTGTCCCGTATTTCTTCTCTATTATATTTTTTCAGTTAAGAAAAATGAACATTGAAAACACAATTGAGATATTTCAAGCAAATGTGGAACCTCTCTCCAAATATGTTGCAGGAACACCACCAAGCAAACAAACTACTGGGAAGCACAGCTTAGAAACAGCAGCTGCCACCATTTATGGGCTTTTTTTTTTCCTTTTCCTCATTTCTTTCTTATTCCATTTGTAATACAGCTTGCTGCTCTAATGGCCTAGTAGTTTAACCAACCAAATTTTTCTTTCCTATCCGGAAGCTTCCCAGATGGCCTTGACAGTGTCTTTTAGCTATGGGGTGTTAGTCGACTCAGACTCTGGTTCCTTAACCATGTCTTCTGGTATCATGGTTCTGTCTGGAACCACACCTCCCAGACCAGGTGGGACACAGCTGGAACTTCTGGACCTCTAGATTTTTCAAGACATGAACATGGAGTGTGGTTTCTTGCCCTTCTGGCTTTGTAAGAGTAGGTAATACAGTGCTAACCCCAATCTTTTTCAGTGACTAAGTGCTTATCTGTTGGGTCCATTGTTTGCTTTTTGTTTTTCTTTTTATTTGTTCTCTATGTGGAATCTTTGAAGCACCTGCCCAAGGGCTTTTCATGAGTTTAATTTATCACAGACTGGACTTTAAAGCATCCTGATTTGTCAGATTAAATTCGTTTTTCCCTTTTCCCAGGATAGCAGAGAAACTCATTTTCCCCTTCCCCCATTAAAATCCTGCTGGCAGTGTGGAATTTCTCAGCTTAAAAGTGGTAACTATTAGGTATTAATAGATTTCCAACTATGTGCAAGGCATTGTGCAAGGCCCAAACTTACTCTTCACAAGAGCACGGCTAGGTGGATGTCATCCCTGCAGGCCCAGACACTGTGTTGCTCTCCCAGGGTCTCCTAGGATCACATAGCTAGTCAAGGCAAAGCTGTTATTTAACCCAGGTCTATCTGCAGCTGAAGTTCAGCTGTTCCCTGCCTGCCTCTCAGCCACCCACTGTAATAACGTAAGTGCTCTCACGTAAGTGTTGGGTAGAGTTAGGCCAAAGGTCGATGTCTATTTTCATTTGTTCCTTAGAATATTTTTTAAATTAAATGCCTAACACTTAAAAAATAGGAGACCTCACATTAAATGCAATATTTAGTTTCTCTTGAAAAATCTTTAGATCTGGCAACATTGTGCTCGTATGTTGACAACAATTGGCTCTAGCTGAGTAAACTACACCCCACCCCACCACGCCCACCACACCCTACCTCCCTCAAGGAGCCTTGGGTTGCCCAGTTTGCCACAGGCCCCAACGGGACCACTTCACGTCTTTACATTACCGACCTGGCCTCTGCAGGCATTTCAGTTGGTGACTCTTAGATTTATGCCTTTAAAGAAGCAGTTTCTGTCCAGTTAGGAATTAGTAAGGGGTAAAAGTCAATTTCTGCCTTGGATAGAATTTTATAGGATTTGATTCTTCTTTTCAACTTTTTGGGATAGTAATTCAGTTATAAAAGCAGTCATTATTGGACATTCAGCTGACTCTCAGGGTTAGTAGACAACTGTTTGGAGGTAAGAACTTGAATAATTCTCCAGTTTAGTTTGCATCCTAAATCTGGCAGCTACTCGGGAGGAGCTATGCTCAAAAGCGTGTTTTGTAGAGGCAGTATTACAGAAGAGAGATGAATCCAAAGAAAAACTTTCTGAGAGAGGCAGTTAAGTTCACTCTATTTTCCCTTGGAAACTGTTGACTACCATAGGTAAGACTGTCCCACAGTGCAGGAACACCCTTCTAACTACCAGGGCTCACTCAACGCAATGAACAGCTCAGACATTTCTTTTTTTTTGAGACGGAATTTCGCTCTTGTTACCCAGGCTGGAGTGCAATGGCGCGATCTCGGCTCACCGCAACCCCCGCCTCCTGGGTTCAGGCAATTCTCCTGCCTCAGCCTGAGTAGCTGGGACTACAGGCATGCGCCACCATGCCCAGCTATTTTTTTTTTTTTTGTATTTTTAGTAGAGACAGGGTTTCACCATGCTGACCAGGATGGTCTCCATCTCTTGATCTCGTGATCCACCCGCCATTTCAAAGAGAAATATTAGAGAACATTAGAACCTTCTCAGGATGATGAGTCTTTCACTTTATCTGGATGTACCTCCTCCAAGTGTGTTTCCATTTTAAAGTGAGAAATGTGTTAATTCTTTTCTATTATTTCACTTGAAAAAGCATCTCCTTTTTCCTGATTTAAACACATTTCATAGAAATGTAAAATGGAAAGAAAATGGAAATTGCCTCATTTCATAGCTGCAGCTGACTTAAATTTTAAAATTTTGATAGTATTAAATGTTAACACATGAGAGCCCCCAAAGCTAAAGTTGTTATTTATTTGCTTAATTTAAATAAAGATTTGCTTTTGATTAAGGCGATGCCTGGAATATTGTTTCGAATTTTCACTGTTTGCTTCTTTTCCTTCAGGACCCCGCAGGGATCTTTGAATTGGTGGAACTTGTTGGAAATGGAACATACGGGCAGGTTTACAAGGTATTTGAGTTTGAGTGTGGCTTGTGTGTGGTTTCAGTTCATGAACGCTGAATTGCGGTGCTGTCTATACTTGCTCATAAATGGCTCATAACAGATTTAAAATGAAGTGACATATTTGTTGATTGACTCTCCATCTTTAAAATATATCTGTGGTTATGTTGCCTAAATTGGATTCTGTGATTTGGGTATTTCACTTTATTATCTATTATTGTGTTTGTATCTGACACATGAATTCTGATGCCACATATTTGAAGCTCTTCAAGTGTTTGGTCTCCTCTACTTTAATCTCTGCCAGAACTGGTTTTTGAGAGAGAAAAGAATGCCATCTACTTTAGAAATTGAAGCTATTAAACTATTGCAGCTGGAAAAGTAGATGTGTTACTGGCCTGGGGCGTGAATTAAGTGAGTTGAGTGAACAGTGTTTGAAGAAAACTTGGTTACCTCACAAAGCAAAGCTTAATCGCAGTGACAAATTTTGTTAGGAAATAATTAAAAGTTAAACTTGTGTTGAGACTGAGCCAAGGAATAAGAAGTCTTGCTTGACGGTTTACTAATTTTTGCTTACAAATTCACTCAAAAAGTGTTTAAAAGGTATTTTCCCTAGTATAATCTACAAAAAATGATTGGTTGAAAATGTGAATTGATTCCTTTTCTGATTTTCAAAAAAAATGAAAGTGAACTGTTTTTGGACTAAAACTTTTGGGGTTTTGTGGAATGACCTATTGAAATGCCAGCAAAACAAGCCAACTGTTTCCTCACGATAATTTCTAGGGAAATAGCCATCATTTTTCCTAGTGTCAGTGATATGAGATGGCATTTCCATTACAAATTATCTTGTGCTCTATTTTTAAAAATTCCTGCTGAGCCCTAAACTTCTCTCAGTTAATTAAATGCATCACAGAAGTCATTCAGGTTGTAATATTTTCAATTCTGCAGAATGTCAAAAGTATTATTTATAGGGTATTCTTGAGGTTCTGTTTTTTAAAGCACACATGTATATGTTTATTTACCAGAGGTTCCCTTTGGTGTCCAGGGGGAAATGTCTCCCTTGCAAGAAAATTATTTCCTACATTGTCTACCTTTTACCATTAGACAGAATGTAGTATACACAACCTGCTCAATTGATGCTGATCCTGTCTGACACAGAAAGAAATGTGTCTCAGCAAAGGCTTTTAAACACTTTCACTGAAGATAATTAAGTTGGAAGATTGTGTTATTGCATTTTGAGAAACTGGATTGAACTTGTGAAGTATCTAATGAATTAAGCTCTGACTTAGGTAGAAAATTACTTCTGATTTTCTGTCAATATGAAGGAGCCACTCTGTAACATGCTGTTGGTTTTATGGTGCTATTTCTTAGAGCCTTTCTGTTGTATTATGTTTCCCACCCATAGGATATGCATTTGGGAGACAATTCACAGCTTGGTACACTAATTCAAACGGTGAACTCTGCACTGTTATAAGATGAGATAGCAAAGAGATTCAATTAAGGATGAGAATACTTGGAAAATCCAGAATTACCCATAATTTCTTGTTATTTGAAAAGGGCAAGGAAACAAATGGCAAGAAGTCTCAGGTCTTTTAAGAGAGGGAAGATATTTAGTAATTAGGTGGGCAACGTTATTATTCTAAAGGATTCCATTCACTTGGTGGTTGATACAGTACTTTGGGAGCTTCCAAGTTTAAGAGAGATTCTGCAGAGAATGGTCATGGTGAATGCAGTGAACTTTGGGACAGGAGATTTGGTCTCTTTCACAAACCCCATTGTTTTGTAGCCACCACAGCTTTTCTGTGAATTAATCTAATGAGAATATAGTTAGAAATCCTTTGGGGCCTGGCTAGGTACGGTGGCTCACGCCTGTAATCCAGCAATTTGGGAGACCAAGGCAGGTGGATCATTTGAGGTCAGGAGTTTGAGACCAGCTTGGCCAACATGAGGAAACCCCCTCTACTAAAAATACAAAAATTAGCCTAGTGGTGGTGGCACGCACCTGTAATCCCAGCTACTTGGGAGGCTGAGGCAGGAGAATCTCTTAAGCCTGGGAGGCAGAGATTGCGGTGAGCCAAGATCTCCCCACTGCACTCCGGTCTGGGTGAGAGAGTGGGACCTTGTCTCAAAAAAAAAAAAAAAAAAGAAAAAAGAAACTTTATGGCCTTGTGATTAAAGAATTATAACTCCCGGTGGCTCACACCTGTAATCCCAGCACTTTGGGAGGCCGAGGCAGGTGGATCACAAGGTCAAGAGATCGAGACCATCCTGGTCAACGTGGTGAAACCCTGTCTCTACTAAGAATGCAAAAAAATTAGCTGGGCCTGGTGGCGCGTGCCTGTAATCCCAGCTACTCAGGAGGCTGAGGCAGGAGAATTGCCTGAATCCAGGAGGCGGAGGTTGCGATGAGCCGAGATTGCACCATTGCGCTCCAGCCTGAGTAACAAGAGTGAAACTCCCTCTGAAAAAAAAAAAAAAGAATTATAACTCCCTACCTAGGTAAGGGTTTGGTTTCTAGGCAACCAGATGGTGTTAGGTGGCACTGCTCATGAACAGACCCTGTGTTTCCTGAGGTCACTAATCTAGTCCTGCTGTCATTCTGAGTTCTAAAAGATTAAAGCTTAATAAAATAGCAAAATCTGAGCTAAAAGATATGTGAGCCTAAAGTAAATTACATTAAAAAGTGTTCACACTATAGATTATACAACTTTTATGCAACATCTCTGTTTCTAAAATACTGTAGGTATAAATAGAAATGTTATAGCTCCAGGGGGAGGTCCTTATACATAAAATCATATAAGTGTCTTCTTTACGTTAAATACTGTATTAGTCTGTTCTCACGCTGCTATGAAGAAATATGTTAACTGTGTAATTTATAAAGGAAAGACGTTTAATTGACTCACAGTTCTGCATGGCTGGGGAACCCTCAAGAAACTTACAATCATGGCAGAAGGCACCTCTTCACAGGGTGGCAGGAGAGAGAATCAGTGGCCAGTGAAGGGGGAAGCCCCTTATGAAACCATCAGATCTTGTGAAAACTAACTCACTATCATGAGAACAGGATGGGGGAATCCGCCTCAATGATTCCGTTATCTCCACCTGGTTTCTCCCATGACACATGGGGATTATAGGAAGTACAATTCAAGATGAGATTTGGCTGGGGACACAGCCAAACCATATCAAATGCTAAGCTTTTGATTTTAATTTTTAAAGCCCCTCTTTTGGTATTCCTGGTTTTCTTAAAGTCAGTTATAATTTTATGAATAACTATATGGACATAGACTTTAGACTTCATGGAAAAGTTTATTGTAAGTTTCTTTGTCATAAGCTGCTCTAAGAGAGTCATAATATAATTTTGTTTATAGGTAGTTTTAAAGAAACATAATATAATAAAAAGTATATGTAGGTATTCAGAGAATACTTCTTGAAATGTATCTGCATGTGAGTCAGGTACATCTAGGTGTAGACATATAAATATTTTATATAAAAACCATTTAATAATGTTTAGTTTTTCAAAGTTGCTTCTAGTCTTACTCCCAATTCTAGCTTATTCCTGTTTTGAGCAAAATTAGATTAGTTTATCTTTAGCATTTTGGTCACAGATAATCAAGCAGTGGCTCAGTATCTGTTTTTTGCTTTATTTACTGAGGAGCATAGGTAGGTAATAAAGAATAGTGACTCACTGTCAGGACTTTTAATGAGGAAACGATCTCCCTATGCTCATGGCTGCATTAGAAAATAAACCAACAGAAGGCCACATACCCATTTACTAAAGGTCTTGGCTGTTTATTGGCATGCTACCTATTGGGAACTTAATGGCATCTGGACCCATTTTTGTTAAAATAAGTAATTCTTTTAATAAACTGAAATAATTATTTAATGTTTACTGCTAAAATACTGCTACAAATTAGCCACAGGTTTTAAATAAATGTTGGTCTCTCCTGTATCCTAATTTGCCCTTTTGAACATAGATTGGTTATTACGGAGATTAAGCCATATTTTATCCCAGGGTGATAATGTGAGTTAGAAATAGGAAGGAGTTCTCATATTTCTTTTCAATGCTCCTTAAAGTTGTAAAGTGCAAAGTAGGGAAGCCATTATGGTGGTTACAGGGCGAGAGAGAGAGAGAGAGAGAGAGAGAGAGAGAGAGAGAGAGAGAAAGAGAGAGAGAGAGATGCTGTGAGTGTGTATTTTTCCAATGAGCTGTAAGATTCTTCATAGTCCTCATTCTGACTTCTCCTCTTCCAGCTGGCTGTCCAACCCATCCTTGATCATCTCCAGTCATGTGGAACTCACTACTTCCCTGTCAGTCCATTTTCCCGAATTCCTTTGAACGTTATCACGTTGAGCTGAGATGCCGCCTTCCTAAAACCCATTTCATACCTCTAGAGTTATTTAAAATTTTAAATTAAATATTCTTTCACAAGAATGTAGTCCTTTTGATATTTGAAGAAGATTTCTCCCTTCTTCCTCCAAACATATACGTATATCTCCTGTTGTCCAGGCAAGGTAGCCTCAGTTGCTTGATTCATTCTTCTTACGACATAGACCTAAGGCCCTTCATTATCCCTGCTTCTGCCCTGGAACTATTATATTACTAAAAATCATGTTTTATACTTGTGAATAGTTTTATATTCCATAAAACCTTTTGAATATATTATTTAATTTATATCAGAATGAGCACCTTGTTCTCACCTCCAGGTCTTTATAGTTACAGTTCCCTCTACTTAGAACACTTTCCCCAGCGCCCTCATTGCTGGTTTCTTCTCCTTCAGGTCTCAGCTCAGATGTTACCTTCTCAAGGAAGCCACTTTTCATCCCGGTGTCTACCACAGCCAGACCCTGCCTCTGCTTCCCTCTGCCATAGACTTTCTTTATCACATTAACCTGTTTTATTGTTTCTGAGGTATTGCTACTCTCTGAATTATCACACTTCCTTGTTTATGTTTGTAGTTAGCAATTTAATTACATAAGTCAAGGGAAAGTAAAGTCAGAGACCTAGTCCATCTGAGCCATCACTCTATCCCTACTCTGGCACACAGTAAATGTTGACAGTTGTGGGGCCCAGAATTGAGCTAGGTTTCCTTGATAATTCTCTGTATGTTTTTCCTAATTTTAAAATTTTAACATTTTCATAAAATGTTAAGCTTTGTACTTCAGAAAAACATATTTGCACAAAACCAATAAACAAAATGCTCTACCTGTGTTTTCTTATGATGGGAGGTGGATGTGGATTTTATGTTTAATGAATTACCTGTAGTCTGCAGAAGCAAGACCATGCTAGAAATTTACAAAATGAGGCAAAGCAATTTTCTGGGGTTTGGTCTCCTGGCAGAGGTCCTCAGACTTTAGTAATGTAACATGGATATTTGGGAAAGGATTTAAAGTGGAGGAAAAAAAAGGATTTCCAAGCTCCAGCTTCTGAAATTTTGATTCAGTGGATCTGAAGTATCCTCTGGTCACCTTTAATAATATGTAAATCCTCATTCTGTTGTTCAAGGTCCTGGGACTGCACCTCCAGACACTACAAACATGATTGTGTATCATCCTGTTATAAGTCACTTGAGTGAATGTGAAGACTAACACTGTCTATAATCATTTATTTTAGGATTTCCATGCTGACTCAAACTTGCATAAACCAAGAAAAGCAAAAGACAAAGATCTTGACCTGAGATGTGATACCAAGTTTTGGCTTATTCAGAGATTTGACTTTTAGTGTTTTTATTTGATATGCTTATGATTACCATTTACAGCTGAATAGCTTAACTCAAGATCTGAGATTCAATATTGTCAAAATTGAATCTTCATATAGCAAAATCTGGGCCCGTTGGGTGAAGATTTTCTCAAATCTGTGTATCGCAATCTCTTCATTAACTTTCCGTTAAAATAAGATAAAACATTTCAATAGTAACTTTATTCATGGTTTATTTTTGGAGGTGATTCTGTAACATTACCCAGGATGCACTGTAGCTTTTCATAGCCTGCTGCAATGAATCATGTATTATACTATTCATTTCTGGTTTGGCAAGGAGTGTATGGGAGAATGGTGTATTTTATAGATAATAGTGGCATTTGTTTTTTAATCAAGAATTTCTAACATAAAGAATACATTCTTTCACATTTGTTGAGTGTCCATGAAAAAAGCCCTGTGCTTTGTATGGGAATAACGCAGAGCTAACTGAGGAGGTTCCTGCTCTTAAGAACGTAATCGGATTATCTCATTAGGACTGAGTGCTCACTCTGCACCAGAGGTTTTTATGCATGTTGTCTCAGTTATTCCTCATGGTAGTTACGGTCTCATTTTATTGGGGAGGAAGCACAAGTGTCAAATCACATTATCACTGTAAGTTAGGGTTTCTTAGCCTCAGCGCTCCTGAGATCTGGGGCTGGATAATTCTTTGTTGTGGGGGTGTGCTGTGCACTGCGGGATATATAGCAGCCCCCCTGGCCTCTTCCAACTAGAAAGCAGTAGCACCCCTAAGTTGTGACAGCAGAAAATGTCTCCAGATTTTGCCAGTGTCTTCTGTGAGGGCAAAACCACTGCTCTAAATATAAAACAAAACGGCAAAACTCTTAACATTGAGGTGCAGGTGGGGACAGTGAGAGTGTAGACTCTTTAGTAATTGATGCTGTCCAGGCAGAGTGGGGACCTGAATGGGCTGTAAGATGTAGATTTGGAAATAGATTAGAGGCCTTGGCATTTCTACCACCTCTGGGATTCATAAATGAGCATTTTCATAAGTGGGAAGAGTGTAATGAAAAGGATGTCAGAACAGGACTGAGCTGGATTCCTAGTCTGGCTCTGCTCTGTTCCAATTGTGTGAAGGTAACCAACTTTCGCTCTGAGTCTGGATTTCTTTATCTTTGAGTAATAGTACAGAGTAGAGCTGTTAATGAAAACTCAAGTGTAAAACATTAATGTGTGGCAGCGTTCAGCCCAGTGCCTGATACACAGTAGACACTCAATAACCTTTTCCTCTTCCCAAACACAGATGCCAGTTCTTCCCATGGTCTTGCTTTCCTAGAACATTCTATGGCTCAAAAGAAACATCCACAGAGGAATGAAGTTAGGAACACATGTCTTTGTGCTCCACATTCTACCTTTGATTTATTGGTTTTTACATATGCTTAGAATGCCAATATTTGTATTAAATATTAAGATGGTACAAAAATACCTACAGTTTTTGCCATTAAAAGTAATGGCAAAATACTTTGCCCCAACCTAATACCAGTATTACTTTTAATGGCAAAAACTGCAATAACTTTTACATTAACCTAACACAATTCTCAATACTTCTTACATTGTATTTGGTGATATAATTGGCATTTGGATATTATATTTGGTCTTTAGTGTTTAAAAAAGCCAATTTCTCAGTAATGTATAAAGAGAAGACACATTAACAGAGGAATCAGGAATTGGTTGCTGCACCACGGAACTTTGGTGGAGTGGAATTGTTTCTGAATAATTTTATATTTCACAAGTTTTGGAGGAGAAGCAACAGTATTTCTTCTTCAGGTAGTATAAGATCTCAGGAGAGAGTCTTTATTGCGAGATTAGTGAAGGGATGTGGAGCAGCAAGAACCTCATTTAGACATTGAGGACCCATCATATGGTTTCGGTTCTACCCTTAACTTGCCTTAACTTTGAGCGTGCCATAGATCTACTTGGAACTTAAATTGTTCTCATCTGTAAAATTAGAATATGAAGAAATAGGTTTCATGGTATTCCCCACCGAGCTATTGTGAGGTTGAAATTAATTAATGACTATGAAATGAAAGTATTTTGTGAAATATAAATTCCTATGTACATGTAAGGTTTGATTATTGCTGTTGTCATTTATCACAATAGGAGGTGGCACATTCCTGTTATCTTGGGAACTAGGGAAGTTTATTCCTCTGTTGTTCTTCCTCTTCTTCATCCTCAGTCTTTATTACCTAGTCTCAAAGAGTACTTTCGCTGGAACTAAAAGTAACAATTTTACTTCTGTTTTCCAATAAGTAGGAGAATCGTTTACCTTTGAAATATGTTGGCTTGATGACCTTTTCATCTTCATAGACCCCTGAGTTGTTTGCATCTAATTTGGAGACCATGCCACCTTGTGCATGATCTGTTGAGTGGAATGAATTAGATAGTTGTCATGTGAACATGGAAGGAAGACCTTTGTGAGTGCCTGTGTGCTGGATGCCATATGGAAGGGTCAGTTTCTCTGCTAGGTGGCTGAGCCTCTAGAGTTGCTACCAAAACTTGATACAGGGACCATGCAGGATTTCTTGTTGCTACTAGTGGTTCTCAGCCTTCACTCTTTATAGAAGTCATCTGGATAATTTTGCAAAACTATAGATAATTGGGGTTTTCTTTAAACATTTGATTTTAGTTTGTCTAATGTTGGGCTGGGTGAAGTTTTATTCTAGATGTTCTCAGATGGTTGTAATGCACAGCCAGGATAGAGAGCCAATGGCCTGAGGTTCTCTGTGGTGTAAGTGCTCTTTTGGGGATGAGTCTACCCCTTTTAGCTTTATCCTGGGGTTTTGTTTACCTTTTATTCATTTATTTAGTGTCAGCCTTTGTAAGTATCTAAAACTGCCTAGCATTGCCTTCAGGGCAGGGTTTATAGATAAGCATGTGATCCCTGCCATGCAAAGGTGTGAAGTATCAGGTGGCCGAGACATGAAAATCAGTCAGTTCAATGTTGTATTACATGCACCACAACAAGAATATACAGAGCAGAGCCAAGTCTGTGGGGGCTGTGGGAAGACCAGGGAAGCCTTCATTTATGAGGTGACTCTTGAGTGGAGTCTTAAAAGATGAATAGATGTATGTGGAAGGGGAATTAAGAAGGTACTCTAGGGAGAGGTAGTGTTACCAAAGGCTTGACTGCTGTTGATGGCCTGGGCCAGGATCAAAGATAAAGAAATCCAGACTCAGAGGGTAAATTGATTATCTTCACCTGATGTGAAGTAGGGTTAGAAAGCCCTTAAGACAACATGGACAGATGGCTCTTCTGGCCTTGAGTCTTATTAGCTGTACGAGCTTAAGCATGTCATTTAACTCATCTGGGCCTTGGTTTCTTGTATAATGAAGAGGTCTGGCCAGAGGGTCTCCAGAGTTCCTTCTGGACGTGACAGTTTTTAATTCTAAGCAGAGCGCTAGTCTGGATAACCTCCACAAGTTGCTTCCAGGAATCCACTTAACAGCCTGTGCTCTTCCAGCTACAAAACTGTAATTGAAATATTCCAAACCATTAGCAAAATGATTTATACCGAATGCCCAACATTGCTAAGGTACTCATTTGGCCTGGTGGCATGGCTTGGTGTAGTCTGTGTTGAAGGTTGTAGACACATGCACATTTTATACCATTCTTTCATTAATTCAGAGCCACATGGTTTTAGCAAGTTCTCAGTGCCTCAGCAAATGATGATATATACTTTCTAACAGTGATGAAAAGAGGATATTTTCGGTTAGGGATAGACGTGGATTGGCACTCATGTGCTCAATTCTGATTTGAAGTATTTTGAATGCTTTAGTCCAAAATACTTTGATCCCACCTCATATGTATCAATGAGTTGCCAAATAACTTGATGCATAACCCCCTCATGCCTTGTAGTTTTTAGATCTCATAACACCCTTAATGACTTGGTGATTATAAGGCACTTTCAAGTAATTAAACAATCAATAGTTACTATTCTGGGTGATTTGTAACCTGTAAAATGAAACCCTACCAGGATTACAGGCACAGAATTTAGAGCTCTTCATGGTTTTAACTATTTTGTACATGGGAAACATTTGAGACTCTTTAATGAAAAGAATAACCAATTAACTGTGGTACTGAGATGGTATTTCTTATCTCTGTGGTTTAACCTTAAATGTAATTGTATTAAATCTGCTTGGGTATTTTGCATAAGCAAAAACGAATATCTGCTGTTTGACAAGCAAATGTATACTTGCTACTAGGTAGGAGCCTTGTGGGTGATGAGGGTCTAGAGTGGGTCATTACAACCTCTGGCTGCTGGGTGCAGTGGTCTTGGGCAGTGCTTCAATCTGGATCCTGTTGCTCACTTTGCAAGGCAAAGCACAGAACTACTGTGACCATTTTATTCCCCTCAACAACAAAGGAAGACAAGTGTAGCAGCTGGCTACACAATTTTTCTAAATAAATTACAAAATATCTACCACGACAATCACAATAACCATATCATCTGTGTGGACAGCAGGGAAGAGTCAGGAACTAAATTATGTGAAGAGCTCAGTCTCCTTTAAGGAGAAGGTGACTTCTTGTTTTGGAAAACTTGCCCGTTGCTGTTTAACGTCTTCGAGTTGATACTTTTCTTTAAGTATTTCTTGAGAAACTCAGTATTTATCTGTGCATCACATTCAGGGCTGTGGTATGAGGCCCCTAGCTGAATTTATCTTACTGGCGCTCTTACTTTTCAGCTGTACCTCTTTCTCTTATTGTAGAAGGTACATATAATTACCCCCTGAGCTATTTTAAGTCAGGACACAATTCCACAGCATTTCAGTACAATCACATTGTTGTGCAATCCTCACTATCACCAATCTCCAGAACTTTTTCCTCATCCTAAACGGAAACCCTGAACCTGTTAAATATTAACTCCCCACACCCTGCTATCCCCACTCCACCCCATGCTCTGATCTCTGTTTTAAAAAATACTGTTAGCAAACTTAAAACTTAATTATAGAGGTGGTGGTTTCCTGGATAATGTCCTGCAACTCTGGACCTGCAACAGGCCTGAAATGGGTCTGCATGTTTGTCTGCCCTTAGGTTGGCATTCCTCAAGGTAACTCACCGACAGCCTGCTTTATTATCCGCAGGCGATTGACCGGCCAGCAGCTGCATCTTGTTGTAGGGAGCTGAAACCAGCTGAAGCCCTTGATTTTTCTACCCTGTCTATATCTAAATAAAACAATCCTTCCCAGGTAGAAGTCCACAAAAAATATACAAGCATTTTGTATGAATCCTAAAAGGATATTGTGTGTGTTTTCTGATATGGTTTGGCTGTGTCTCCACCCACATCTCACCTTGAATTGTGATAATCCCCAAGTGTCAGAGGCAGGGCCAGGTGGAGATAGTTGAATCATGGGGGCAGTTTCCCCCATACTGTTCTCGTGTAGTGAGTCAGTCTCACGAGATCTGATGGTTTAATAACTGGTAGTTCCCCGGCACTAGCTCTCAGCCTGCACTGTGTAAGACGGGACTGCTCCTCATGCACTTCCAGCCATGATTGCGAGGCCTTCCCAGCCGTGTGGAACTGTGAGTCGATTAAACCTCCTTCCTTTATGAATTATCCAGTCTCGGTACGTCTTTATTAGCAGTGTGAGAACAGACTAATAAGTTTTCTATATTAAAATGTCTGGGCTAGTCTCAAAAAAAGAATGGTCTGGGCTGCGCTTATTTTTACTACAATTTTACAAATGTGATTTTTCTTTACCTTTAAATGTATCAACTGTTTTTGAAAGCAGCAAAACATTGTTCCGCCACTGGAAACTCCAGTATTTCACTCAATAGTGGAATATTCTGGGTGGAGGATAGGATCTGCCTCATGGAGCATCCCTTTGCTAACACAGCACTCCCCGATACTCCTCTACCTCCCTCCACAGAGTAGCCCCACACTTGAGTGGAGTCCTTAGACTCCAGGTAGCACGGTTCTACGTTCCCAGTCACAGATTCCCAGGACATGACCTTTGCCTCCTGCTCCAGCTTCATCTGCGGCCCCTCCTGATTCCCACTGTGTGCCTCCATGGTAGCACATTGCCAGGCACTCGTGCACGCTGCACAGTGTCTGTTTATCCGTGCTGTGCCCTTTTCCACCCGCTGTTGGCTAGCAACCATACTTCATCCTTAACACATGGTTCAGGCAGCACCCTGCCCCGTGGGGTTTGATGGCCTTCCCTGCCTCTTCTCTGGGTTCACTGACCTGTCTGTAATCCTCAGTCTGGCTATCTCCTACTTTAAACTGAGATCCTTGAGTCAGGGACATTACCTTACTGTTTCTCTAGTGCCAATACAGAGTAGGTAGTTAAAAATATGTACCAAAAAAAAAAAAAAGTACAGAAGCTGAGGCAGGTGGCTCACCTGAGGTCAGGCATTCGAGACCAGCCTGGCCGCACAGCAAAACCCATCTCTACTAAAATAAAAAAATTAGCTGGGTGTGGTGGTGTGGGCCTGTAATCCCAGGTACTCGGGAGGCGGAGGCAGAAGAATTACTTGAACCTGAGAGGCTGAAGTTGCCATGAGCTAAGATCACACCACTGCACTCTGGCCTGGGCCACAGAGCAAGACTCTGTCTCAAAACAAAACAAAAAACAGTATTCTATGTTCTGCGTTTGGAATGCCCTAACTCAACGGGATATGTTTAGGTTTGCTTCATCTCAACTGTTTGAGTATGTTAAAGACACACAAAATACAGTATTTAGTAGCCAATAGCAGTTTGATACCTGATAAGTAGAAACAGTGTCCACTTACCATCTAATATGACAGAAGAGAATAGGTCAAAGAAAAATGCTTTTCCTTTTTACCACTGGCTTTATAATTCTAAGGCTGTTTTTGTGACTAAGCACAAAGGACCATGCTCGTCTGAACCTTGAAAGAGCCCGTTACACACTTTTGATAACAGAGATAGGTTTTTGGAGATAGGTTTCTGTTTTCCGTCTTCTACCATGTCTTTGGGACTGTAAACATTGACATCAGTGATTAGAATGGTTTTCAAATAACCTTCATATTCATTATTTCATTTAACCTTCACAGTGATCTCACAAGTTGGGTAGAAGATGTACGATTAACCCTGTGTTAAAGGAGAGAAACTAAGGTCTGTGAGTTTATAAATGACTTTCCCAAAGCCCCCAAGTAAGTGGCAGAGCATGACTCTTGATCGGGTCTCCTAAATTTTCTTAGTTTCATGCAGAAGCTCCCAGGCGGAAACTTTGGTATAACGTCTCTTTAAATACTTGGCAAAGATTGGTTTTGCCCTGATCTTCCATTGCATGTTTAGAATATTTTAAGTAGATTCTTGATAAGTCTGAATTTCTAATATAGAGCAGCGATACCATAGCCTGTTTCAATAGATAGTGCTTCTCATCTTTATATTCAAAATACTAAAGGGTGATGGATGACTTGTTGATTCCTCATTGATTTCTTAGTAAATGGAGATGCTGTTTTTATACAACAAACAAAATTGTATTTTCCCAGAAAGGCAAGAAGGGAATTATTTTCCGTCTACAAAAAAGAAAGTGGCATGCCTTGGACTAATTACATTTTGCAATATAAAATACGTCTGTGTTGATTATTTAAGGGAATTGGTTGCTTCTTTTCTTGAGAGGGAAGGAAAGAAATTTCTAGACTTCTTTAAAAATCTGCTCCAATAGCCAGGTGGATGATTTTTTTTTTTCCCAAAAAAACTCCACAGTCAGACTGGAGCTTGGTAAATGTTGAATTGAATTGATTTATTCTCTCAGCTTCAGTTGTGTGCTTTGTGAACAAATGAATGAGTATTACTGCTCTGGAGACCATGCAAATATTTCCCAGGTGCATAATTTGTACTTTTTCTCTATTCCAAGCAGAGGGAAGGCCAGTTACCTGTAACATGGTGTGGCATTGCAGCAAGTTGCTTACGCTTTGCTTTTATATTTCCTCCTTTACAGACGTGTCTAGGTTTGTGTGTTTGGGGTTGAGGGTGGGAAGAGACAATGAAATCGAGGAAGGAAAGGAAGAATTTCTGAGTATCCTAGTTGAGTAATACCTGGCTGCAATATCAGGTTTCAATCTCTTGGATAATTTAGCATGAGTGCAAATTAGGAATACCTGTGAGTCTCCATTCCTGTTTCCATCAAGGATCCCATTCACCTTTTTCCCTACCGACTTTAGATATTAGCACCAGCAACCCAGGAATGCTAGAGATGCCTCTCTCAGACACTTTCATGACAAGTTTTACCCACATTTATCTCATTCTTTCTCTTTGTCGAAACAGTGCAAGTTAGTGAAAACACAGGACAGCGTGTCCTCTTCTTTCGGTGGAGGCAAAGCTGATTGTATATTCTCTTCAAACGAGTTGCAAATTAGGCAGATTCTGATTTCTTCCCAGCTAACACTTCTGCTTATTTCAGCCAGAGGAAATGAATATTTTGTGGTCTAAGTGTTTAGTACATTTTGTTCTACCATTTTGTACCCACTTGTGCACTTATGAAGAGATACTTCAAATACTTCAGAACTTCAAAACCTTTCCTTTCCCTTGAGAAAACCATCGTAGAAGCCAATCACCAAAGCCCCCTCCTCCTCCACATCAACATGTTCCTCTGAGAGTTCTTCAGGGAGGAGGTGCCTGAAGCCAAGCCCTCTGAGGCAACCCCAGCTTTCATCGTCTGCTATGGGATAGGGAAATGGGATGAGCAGATGATGAGTGTGGGCCCATGGTTGCTCTGTCCTTGGGGTTCCAGTTTATCTGTTGCCCGGAACAAGACTTGCTTGCATAAGACGGATGCCTATAGTTAATCAGTCGAATAAGTAGTCATAAATTAAGGTGTGACCAAGAATCCAGTGTTCACACGGCACGGAGGAAAATAAGATAGCAGACTTGTTTTTTTGTTTTTTTCTAACAGAACCCCAAACAGAATAGCAACACTGAAAACAGACACTCTTTGTTTGAGTATTGTTTTCTAGTCTGCAAGCATAGTTGCTTTATGGATACCTGATTAAGGTGATGAGTAACACCATGGTGAGATGTGCTCTTTGAAGTTTAGCCTAAATACTATGCATCACGGTTTTAGCTCTCACTGGAATCCATATATTTGTGAGTAGCTGAAAGTTAAGACAGTTGTTGACAATGTTTTCTTCACAGCCCAATCACTACTTAAATTATTTCTCCCTCAGCAGTCTTAGTCTATATTCTCAGTGTAGTAGAGACTCCTTAGTCTGTCCAGCAGTCTCTAGGGAGTATCTTTGCTTTTCTAACCATCAACTCTGGAGATTAATTGGGATTATAAGACCCATTTGCTGAGTGAGAATGTGAACATCTCAAGATTTTAGGGTCTGACTCAGGATCTTGCTTCTCAGGAAGCCCAAGGCTAAGGGCACAGAGAACGCCCAGGCTTTTAGTCTTGTGCCACCGAGTCCTGCTGCAAGCTGCCCTTTTGGCCCTCCAAGGTCCTGGCTGAAAGAGAGGTTTTCTTTTTCTGATTTCCTTGAGGAACACAGCTCCCGTAGTGGACCAGTTCAGGTGCTCAAATTTCAGTGTGTCTGTAGGCAGTTGTAGTCAACTACTTTTCCGTGGCTGGTATTTATTTCCAACGTAAGTGTTGGGGAGAAAAGCCCCTTTTTACAATCAGCAATTTGGGTTAGAGCAGAAGCAATGAAAGTGCCTAGTGCTGAATGTTTTTTTGTTTTTAAAAGGATAGATATACAAAGGTGTGCATATCTACGTATATATTACATATAATGAATTTGGTGTTTGTGCTGAGTTCTATGCTTTGTTGGGAGTGAATTTCTCCCTAAATTAGTATCAGTTCAAGGCAATTCTTTTCTTGGTGACACAGTGTAACCCTAAGACATGAATTTGGTCTTAAGGACTGATTTTACTAGTCTAATGGCACTTTATATTAACATACACATTTTGGGGGATTTGGAGGGTAGAGAATATCTATAAAAAATTCTCCAGAATAAAAATTTTAAGAAATCATAGATACTAAGTTTGAAGAAGTACCAGGACCAAAATGATTACTGCCTACTATTACTAAGAGAAGGAAAAATAACTTTTTTTTTTTTTTGAGATGGAGTCTCTGTCACCCAGGCTGGAGTACAGTGGTCTGCTCTCAGCTCACTGCAGCCTCCGCCTCCCGAGTTCAAGCAATTCTCTGCCTCAGCCTCCCTAGTAGCTGGGATTACAGGTGCCTACCACCACACCCAGCTAATTTTTGTATTTTCAGTAGAGATGGGATTTCACCATATTGGCCAGGCTGGTCTTGAATTCCTGACCTCGTGATCCACCTGCCTGGGATGACAGGCGTGAGCCACCATGCCTGGCCAGTCAGTTAACTCTTTAACTCGGCTCAGATGAAGGCTGGGCATCCAAAAGAAAAACTGATTTATAGGCAAAACACCCATGTGGAAGGTCACACTCCAGAAGAATGTTGCTGTCTTCCTAGTCTTGAACCTCAGAGGTTGAGTTCAGAACTCATGATAGTTTGTCAGAGAGCCATCTCTTTGTTTTTTTAAAATGCTGAATCATCTGTTGTAGTCAGGTGTTTCATAGATTTAGTATGTGCTTTGATTGACAGTTCTTGCCTTTACTTGTTAGTGTGTGTCTTTAAAAGCTCAAGGCCTGATGTTCTGCACACAGTGAAAGTAGCACTAGGAGGTAATCTCATATGTATAGTGTATGTATAGAGTACCTGTGTTTATCATAGGAAAGGCTCAGTAGCAGGCTTCCACAACATCATAAAGTAAGCACTTACTGCTTAATATCCCTGCTTCACAGATGAAGAGTCTGAACCTTGCGAAATTGAACTTGCCCTAGCTCACACTGACAGTAAGTGGCACAACCTTGAGTTGAACCCACAACCTTTCGACACCAGTGATTGAGACAGATATAATTCACTGGCATAATGAAAGCATGGTGGGGTCGACTGTTCAGTGCAAGAGTTCAGTCATCTAACCTTTAATTTAAAATTTTCTGGTTTAACTGAGGACTGTTTGTAGTTCTTAGGATCCTTCTAAAGTAGAGCAGCCACCTTCAGTATTGTTTATGTGCTTTATTTCTCCTAGCTGACCATTTTAAAATGGTAGAAAAGAATTATTCTGCAGTTTACAAATGACCTAGTAATTCTGCCAATACGTTGAAATAAATGTTCTTTAAAGTACCCCATTTAGAAGAATAGGTGACTTTACAGTAGAAACCCAGCCAAAATATGTTGCTATTCTAGAAGGTTCTTTGGCTTCAATCAAGTAACCTTGATGTTACTTTTGCATTTCTGAGTACATTAAAGCCTCATTGATTTTCAGAGAGGAGACTTGGGCAAAACTTGACCTTTTAAAGTACGTTAGAAGGAGGAGTTTACCAAGCAATTTAAGAGTATAAACAAGTTTAAGAAGTTTGTGGAAAGCCTCTGTCCTTAAGTAGCCTCAGGTATCTTAAGACTGTTTATTCTTGTTGATATGCTAATCACAAGTCATTCTTCACTATTAAAGCATTTCCTCCAAGGAATTAATACTTTCGCTTAAATAGGGTTCCTGCTTGTTCTGGGTTCATTAAACTATAATGTAAAGTAGTTCCTGATTTACATAGTGATACCAACCCTTGCATCCCAAGTACTCTAGTTGGAGAGGCTTTGCTGAGTATTAAACACATTTACATCAAACATTCACCATTTTGGAAAATCTGAAGTTATCAGCTGCTTATTCTTTGGATAAATGACACAAAAGAACATGTGGCTAAGTTACAAAGGGGATGCCTTTAATGTTATGTATGGAATAATGGTCTCCCTCCATACATGGGTTGTGGGAGCCTTGTGGAATCCCAAGGCTTAAAAGGTGAATAGATTTTTCTGAGAACTGTCTGGAGTTTTTAATGCCACATGAAGATACGGAAAATTTTATGGATCACCCTGGATGAGAACCGAGGACGAACCTTTCAAAAATTCAAACACATACTTCTCTTTGAAGTGCAATTTTGCCTTCATGTATGAACTAGACCCTTGCTACTCCAAGTGTGGCCTGCTGTCCATCAGCACGGTCAGCACCCCCTGGGAGATTGTTGGAAGTGCAAAATCTCAGGCCTTTCCAAACCTACTGAACCAGAATCTGCTTTTTAACAAGACTCCCAGGTGATTTATATGCCCATTTAACTTTGGGAAGCATGAGATTAGGCCATCTCATTGGTCCTGAGGACTAGAGAGAGTGTGATTAGTAGAATGCCTTTCCTAGATAAAGAGAAGGCATAAATCCAGGGTTCAGGATGGGCAGGGTGCCTGAAACGAGCCATTTAACTTTTGTGTTGAATAGTTCTCCTGGGAACTGAGAGGGCTCAGGCGGGGCCTTTATGCCCAGTGTGGTTGGTTTGTCATATCCCACAGAGATGAATCACACATTTGGATAAGTGAGAGGAGAAGGGAGACATCAGTTTTGGCAGTAACCAGGTTACATGATGCGGAGTCCGTAATACTTAGGTGGAGAGTACATGAAGATTTGCGATGTTTGGCTGCTACTACGCATTGGAAATTTTCCTCCAAACTCTTATAAATGCAATGATAGTCCTAAAACTCCGTCCTTCAAGATATTTTGGAACTTTTTCTGGTGCCATTAATTCATATTAAAATGAGAAAAAGAACAAGAATGTTAGAATAAATGAGTTCTTTTCCTCTCAAAAACAACATCCAATCAATATTCCTAATGGAAGTAAAAGGATGACACCTAATGCAATTTTTGTATGAGTAGTCCTTATGATTAATTACATAGAAGATCTAAGATGACTTTCTTTCAAGGGCTGAGAAATCTGTCAAATGTTTTTAGTGTTAGGGTAGAGGACAGAGTCATTCAGACACATACACATACCTACTTCTATATCTGTGTGCATTTGTATACATATAAATTTTCTCTATGGTTGTTGGGAAAAATGAATGATACAGTTTGCATGAAGAATATATAGGGCAGGCCAGGCATGATGGCTCACACCTATGATCCTAGCACTTTGGGAGGCCGAGGTGGGTGGATTGCCTGAGCTCAGGAGTTTGAGACCAGCCTGGGCAACATGGTGAAACTGCATCTCTACTACAAATATGAAAACTAGCCAGATGTGGTGGCATGTGCCTGTAGTCCCAGCTACTTGGGAGGCTGAGGCATGAGAATCACTTGAACCCGGGAGGTAGACGTTACAAAAAATAATATATAGGACAGATTAAAGTGTCCAATAAGTATTGTTTTATTATGGGAAGCAGCAGGGCAAAGTGGTTAAGAGCTTTGCGCTGCTGCCTATTGCTTCCTTTGGGGGTTACATCCACTGGGACCAGAATCTTGGCTCTACCGCTTATTGGTAGACCTAGAGTTCATTGCCTAATCTCTTTGTGCCTTGGTTTTCTGTTCTAAAAATTATAATAATGGTACCTACCTCATAACCTCATAAGGATTAAATGAGATAATACATGAAATGCATTTAGAAGAATTTTAGGTATGCAATGAGTACTCACAAAAAAGCTAGCTAGTTTTTATGTATGTGGCATACTGTTATCTGAAATTTGGTTAAAGGATTGAATTTCTTTTGGCATTTTTTTTTAAGTAACAGAGCTTTAAACTTTTTACATGGAAATCTTTCACTTCTTCTTCCTCTTAATTATTTAATTGCAATAGTTAATTTTCTTCATCCTAATTGGATTTCAACAGGGAGAAGAATTAACAGAAAATATTTGAATGTGGCATTATCAGATGTAGTCCTCTGATATCTTCAAATGTCATAAGGAGCTTTTTCATTTTGGGCATTAAGATTTGTTGTAAACAGCTCCAGAAACACATCAGAATCCTGGTTCAAACAGCCTGGTTTCTAATCTACATTCAGATTCAACAAATACAAATTGGCTACCAGCTTTGTCTCAGGAACTGCTCTGGAACAAACACAGAGGTTAAGAGCATAGATTTGGATCTAAGCAGACCTGAGTTCAAATCCTGATTCTGCTTATTATTGGCAGCAATATTTTGTGTAAATATTGGGTAAGAACAATGGTATAGACATTTGCAGAGGCAAAAGAACTAATTAAGAATCTCATTCACCCTCCTCAAAAACATTTGCTATAATGTTGTATTTTATGTCTTGTTTTGTAATTCATCTACATGTTCATGAGAAACACTTAGAATATTTTTCTTTGGGTAGCCCATCTTCTAGCTCCCTGGGAAAGATTTCATTGGTCGTTAAAAACAACTTAAGATCTTGCGCTTTGGAAGCAGACAAGTTCATTTCCTCTGATTTAACTATTTTAAGACATACAAAAAATAAAGCCCTAAAAAACTACTTTTAGAAGATCCTGGATACCACTGACTGATTCTTATTCCACAATGAATGTATGCTCTGGGGAACTAAAGCATGCAAGAATGGATAGCTTTCAGATATTAGAAGGGAAAATATCCTCTACATCAAAACATGACTGAAATGAAATAGATTTACAGGAATGTTGGAAATACTGGGCTAGAACATTATTCTGACTTGCTATCATCCTGTTTTGACAGGACTCCAGACAGGCAGTTTTGGGGAAGTGTGTCCAATTTGTGTTGAGCTAGAATAAACAATCTAATTGTGTGACACTAATTCTTGGGAATCAGGAGTCAGCTTCTTCCAGACCCCAAAGTGATTAGTTTATGCCCTGGCTGTCTGACCCTTGTAAAATTATCCCAGCTGGCAGGACTACGGTTGCTGGTCTCATTTTTCTGTGAATGTCTTATTCTTATGGGAATCTTTATCAATTATCTGCCTCTCTTTGTACAATGCAAGAGTTATCGTGGGATCATTTCATGGTTAGTAAAAGGAGGTGCTTTGTACCAACCAACAAATATTTCTTGCTCTTACCAGCATGAACCACTAATTCTGAAAAACATTATGATATGTGATTTAAAATATAAATAAGCACTCAGACCACTATCCAAAATTTCTAATTTTCCCGGTAGATTGGTGGTGGAAGTTCTGGTAATGTTTTACTGTTTTTCTTGAGAGATGAAGGTAACTGATGATCTATATGGAAACTTTTGGGTGTTATAGCTATGAGTCTGAATGTTAGTATTTCTAGGATTCTAGTATATCACTAGTTTTCAGCCATTCAGCCATATCAACCTCATAAGTTTTTTTTCTTTTCTTTTTTTACCAAATCTTTCTAGACCTTGTAATCTTTTTGCTTAATATTTTTTTCATCAAGGTATTTTATTAATTTTTTCAAAAAGGAAATGCATTGTTACCGTAAATGGGAAAGTCATATTTTCAGCTACATTAAAAAATATAGTACATACTTTTCAAGTTAAAATATTTGCCCTTGTCTCACTAAATCATGGTGGTATTTGGACCACCATACTTTAAAAAATAACACTTTCATTCGTGTTTGAGGTTCACCAGCATAGCAGAGGAGAGGGACTCACCACCCAGTGCTATAGAATGACTTTTGTCATTCTATAGTCTCGAACTCCTGAGCTCAGACAATCCACCCACCTCGGCCTCCCAAAGTGCTAGGATCACAGGTGTGAGCCATCAGGCCTGGCCTGCCCTCTATATTCTCCACACTTATGCTTCCATGAGTCCCTTTTTCCAAGAAAAACAAATCAACAAAAAATTAAAAATTTGCTTTTATAATCCCTTTGGTGTAAGACAAATATTATATATTAAAACATTTTCTTTGGCCTAAGAATTAGTTTTTAATCTTCTGATTTTAAAATAAGAATAATATTTTTTTTTGTTGGCTGCAAAAAGTATTTAGGCTCTAGGCACTGTGCCCTCTGCATCTGATGGATATGTTCTCTGGCCTATAACTACCCCATCCCCATCAAGAGATCTAGAGACTTCACTTGATAGTGATGTGGAAACCACAAAAGTGAAATGTATTTGAAATCTGTCTTATCCTTAAAATTCAGGCGGATTCTCTTTATGCCGTGAAAAATCCTTGTTGCATCTATTTAAAATTATGTTAATGAAATCTCTATAGAAAGGTAGACTTAAAAAATCTACGGTTTCTTGCTGCCGTAATACCTGGCATAGAGCTGAGGGTCCCAAGGAGTGCTTGTGCTCTGGCTTGGAAGTACAGGCACAAGGCGTGTAAAGGTAGACAAGCTTTTTTCCTTTTAAACATGTTTTCAAGACAAGAAATTGGGTTTATAATGGATTTGCTTGCTGTCAAAAACAAACTATAGATATCATCCTAGCACTGTGGTTACCGTACGCAGGTGACCTGACAGTGAAGAAGTCCGTGCAGATACTTTAGAAGATGGTAGAAGAATCTACACAGCACTATTTTGTTTCAAGCTCATTTGTAAGTCTTCTTTTCTTAGGGCCTAGTGAGTGATTTACACTCTCTCAGCTATTTCTAGCAAAGAGGAAGAATAGTCACTCTTGATAAGTGACTAAAATTGCTTCTTTTACCTCCTTTTAAAGAAGTCACTTCTCTAGGTTTCCTTGGTATTAAGAGGAGGACAGCTTTCCTCTTGGTCCTCCCATTACTGTCTTATCTGGGACAGGCTATTATTAAAGCTTTTTGTTTGTGAGATCAGTTCTCCCATGTCTGACTTCCCCTCTCAAACCGAAATGCCACACTTGAAGCTCCCCCAAATTGCTGCCGCTCAGACGACTCCTGGGTATTGTACGCTAAATTCAAGGATCTTTATTTAGGTTCTTCGCTCTCTTGAAAAGAAAATTCTAATGAGTCACCCAGTTTGCCGATTTCTTTGTAGGTGTGACCAGCTAAATGCCGTGATAGCAGAGTTGAAATAGAAGAAGTCATTTGGACTAGCTCATTTAACCCAAGTCTAATGTAACCTGTTGGCTTCTCTTTACTTTTATTTATTTATTTATTTTTTGTGATCAGCACTTCTCAGCCGAGGGCCAGCTCTGCAGGCACTTAGGACTTGTACACTAAGGATCTAGATACTTAGAACCAGCTTGGCTGCCAAAGAGAGGAGAGAGCATGTGCTCTATGTGTTTGGTGCCTGAGCTAGGGTTTTGTCAATTTTCTTTTTTCTTTTTTTTTTTTATCAGCAGATGAGCCAGTGAGTGAAAGGCATTATTACAACTCCAACAACCAACTAGGAGTCATCCATGACATCACCATCTCCTGAATGTCATCACCAAGCCCAGCTGATTGTACTTCCTAAATGGTTCCTGATTTCTCCCTTCTGTTTTCTGTCTCTGCCACCGGGCATTGCACATCTCTCATATGAATGCCTGCAGGACTGTCTTTTGATGCTATCCCTGCAGCCTCTGCATTCCCATTGTGCAGCCAGTGAAGTCTTATTAAAATGCTTAATCATGTCTCTTTCCTGTTTAAAATCTTTTGAATGATCTCCCTTGTGATCAAGACCAAACTTAGCCTACAAGGCCGAGGATGATATGACCACAACCTTCTTCTCTACACTTTTTTATATCATTGTTCCTTCTCACTTTCCGGGATCCAGACATACTGCTTTCTCTTTATATGGAAAACCTAATTTGTTTCCTCCTGCCTCAAGACCTTTGCACATTCCTGCTTCCTGGAATGTTCTCCTCCTGTTATTAACTCCATTGTCACTTTCTCACAAAACCCTTCTTCACCCTCCAGAAGATCCCAGGCCCTTTTTGGGCTCTTAGAGCTCCCAGTACATTCTGGTGGGGTGCTAAACTCAGATTATACTGCTACGTATCAGTTGGATAGTATACTTATCAGACTGTAAGCTCTGTGAGGCCAGAGACTTGTCTACTTTGCTTGGCAGTATTCCCCATAACTACCACAGACCTACCAAAGGCTAGATGCTCAATAATTTAAAGAATAAGTAGAGTTGCAGTGCATGGATGGCATGTGCAATGTGTATATGCATAAATAAGGATGATAGTCACACATCCAAGTCATCAGAAATATTTAATTATGGACCATATCTTTAATAGGGCACAAGGTTATGTAATAGTTTCAGTGATTTTTTTCTTCAAAAATTATAAAATCGATGTTTAAAGACTTAAGGTATTTATCTACAATGACTCAATTCTGTGTAGATTGTTAAGCTTTTAGAATAATTAATGATCAACTATGCCGAACGTGGTCTGACTGCAGTGCCCTTGTTCCTGCTGTTTCATCTGCTTGTGATCCTCTCCTCCAGACACCTCTGTTGCTTGTTCCTTCACTTCCTCCAGGTCTCGACTCAAATGTCATTAGATAGGTCTTCCCTGACCACCTTATAGAAAATAACACCCCACCCTCTCAACCCTCCATTCCCTGTTCCCCTTACCGTGCCTATTTTTTTTCCCCATAGCATTCATCACCATCTACCATCCATCCATTCATCATTCATTCATTTGTCCACTTCAGTCTCTCTTCACTGGACTGTCCCTTGAGGATAAATCAGGATTCTGTTTTTGTTGAGTACTCTGTCCGTAGCACCTAAAACAATGTCAAAACAACTAGATGATACTAAAAACATATTTTTTGAATGCATGAATGATCATAATGAAGAAAATCTATTTTATCCGTTTGCCCCTAAGGAATAAGGAAGGGGAAAAAAGTTCACTTTCACCATTTGAGCTCTTCTTGCTCTTCACCAAAAACTGAGTTCCCTGGTGTTTCTTCTCTCATTGCTGATGTGGTATAAATACCTTGGGGTGAGGGTGAGGGTGAAGGTTGAGTTCCCATCCTAAGAGTGTGTGCTCCATTTTAGCTCCTGAAAGTCTGTTAGAAATCCATAGCCATAGATGCTTCTGCTTCTGGGGCTTTCTTTGTGAGTCTAAGATTTAACTGCCAGCACCTACATTGCCATGAGGCAAAGGTTAAAAGAAAAATAACAAAAACTCAGGGTATTTTCACCTAAAAATAGCAGCTTGCTCTTTGTTAAGTGGCAGCCTATTGCCTGCTCTTGCTTTGAGTCCTTCTCCAGGCTAGATGTAATGTAGCAAAGGAAGAGACTGGTGGTCACAAGCCAGGACATTGCAGGGCTCATTAATTACTTGGAAAACGGTGCCTGGGTTCCAGCCAGAATCCCAAACAAAGGGAAATAGCTCCTGTTCTCTAATTGACAAGCTGATGAGTGAGGTGGGAAGAATGAAAATCATTTGAGCAAAAGGGAAAAGAAATCAAATGGAAGCAGTAGTCTTGCTGAAGAAACAATACAATTAAGATGTGTTCCCAAACCTGAGAGGGTTGATTCATGTCAGCTGAGACCGTAGAAGTAACTGAGCTCTAGGCCATGAGATGAATTAATTATCTCTTATAAAGGGATAGGGAATGTCAATTTAGGGGAAGTGTTGATATTGTTGGAGCCTGGGCCAAAGTAGATTATATGTATACAAATGAGCTATTAATCTCAGTGGTTCCTAAATTATTTGGTCCTTATGGGAATTGTGTTGCAAATATACAGAGTTGAATATTCTCACTCCAGAAAATAGAATCTGTAATTTTGGCAAGGCTAAAAATTCAAAACCACCTTAGTGAATTTGTTGTAATTCAGTGGGGATAGTTTCGAGCAGGAGGAGTCAGTTAAGAAAAATGAGAATTTTGTGACGTTAATGTAAAAAGAGGTGATTTAAGAAAAGTACACTTAGTGGGTTAAATGATTCCAATTTGGTGTGATATTTTGGAGCAATGTTTACAAAACTTAGCCTGTCACTTTCACAACTCTGAGCTGTGCAAAATACATAGGAAGGTCTGATCACGTAATACTTAGCTGAAATAAGGTCATCAGTACCTTTCTTATGTGATATTAATACAGCTTTCCAAATCTGAACAGCCATAATGTGTCTGTCCCATAAAAACACTGCATTAGGAGAAAAAGGAAAACAAACACAACACATACCCCACTGCTACCACCATCGCCCCCGGTATCACCTCAAAACCCCTACTTAGAAGCAAGACTTGCTTGTGGTTGTTCAATTGCCTATAAAAAATGTAAAGACTATTTGTTTATGGAAAGAGCTTGGAGTTTGCAGGCAATCTCAAGGTCAAACTGTGTCCTTTGGGAAGAGGTAACCAGAATTGCCCACTGAGGGTCAGATGTTTTTCACTCCCAGAAATGTGAATGCAAAATGAAACTTAAAGCTGTGCTGCAATCATGGAAAGAGAAATGCAAACAGGGCCGAGGTACAGGATGAGCTTTAAAGGAAAATTGGTTTGGTTTTTTTTTTTTTTTTTTTTTTTTGGTTCTTTTGGGGAAGGCATAGAAAGGATGAGAAATAAAATTAATCTCTCTAGGAAGAGACAAAATTTAAGAACTAAGCTGAGCAACGGGAAGGAGGGAGAAGAGACATTCAGTGTGAAATGTTGATTTCTGCTCAGACCAGACTGTCGAAGGCTTGGCTTGTAAATTGGTTGAGCAGGATCATATGAAAAAGGGACTGCCCCTTTTGTTTTACTGAAACAAGTGAGTGAGGCATCTAAACTCATTTATGCCTTTTGGGTAAACCACCAAACACCTCTTTAATAATAACCTACTTAGTGCTGATGGGACACAGATTTAGAGATAAATCAAAAGAATCATTGGAAAAGAAAGACCAGAATTCTCCTTTAGGATATATAACCCTAGAGGCACTTTAAGAAGCAGGAAAAAATGAAATGTGGTATAAATAATCTCTGCCTGGAAACCATGCAGCAGGCTCAGTCACAATGCCCATTTACCTAGAGGTAGAACCCAGAGAATCTGTGGAGCAGCTTAAGTGAACCAAGATTCTGTTTCTAAGAATTGCAAGCAGGTGCTGTGGCAGTTATTAGTACTGTTCAGCAAATGTTCTGTGCTCCTGCCATCCTGGGCACACAGTGGGAACACAGAGCCTTGTCCTCTTGTGAAAGGGGCCATGTGACTAGTGATGAACAATGAGTTGTGGGTGAAAGTAATGGAATGGAACATTTAATTGCTGGTGTCAGATTCTTCAGGCTTCTCTTCCCCCAGTGCAGGTGACCAACAACCTGAGAGACAGGGGCTGCTCAGGGAGCAGTGGAAGGCAACGGGAGAGCAAAGGCACATCTTATATGGTGGCAGGCAAGAGAGCATGTGCAGGGTTTTGTAAACTGTCCTTTAAAAAACCACCAGATCTCATGAGACTTGTTCACTATCACAAGAACAGCATGGGAAAAACCCACCCCCATGATTCTATTATTGCCCACCAGGTCTCCCATGACATGAGGGGATGATAGGAGCTACAGTCCAACATGAGATTTGGGTGGGCACACAGCCAAACCATATTAAGGGTAGAGTAACTGCATACATTATTTAAATTCTGCATAGGAGATTTGTCTTTTCTGCGTTATTTGTTTATGTATTCAGTCATTTATTCATACCAATATAGACTCATGCATTTTGAATGTTGGGTTATATTCTAACACATCCTTATGTAATTTGTTCAAATTTTTTCAGCTTTGGCCATTGGAAACTCTCTGTCATCTGCTGTGCCCCTCTGCCACAGAGATATCTACCTCTTTTTTTTTTTTAAGAAAACCTTATTTTCTGGTACCATAAGGTACTTGAGAGTACTGATTTCTGAGTGATTGCAACAAGCAAAGCCTTTCTGCCAGCCTGTGGAGAACACATATTCCCATTGAGAAAACAAAACTGTTGAGCTACTGAAACTCTAGAGTTGTTTCACAATTTAATCTAGACCAGTGGTTCTCAAAATGTGTTCCTGGGACGAGCAGCGTCAGCATCACTTGGGAACTTGTTAGGTATGCAAATTATCCAGTCCCACTTTGGACCTAGACAATTGGAGACTCCGGGATTGGGACCCAGCAGTTTGTGGGTAACAAACCCTCTAGGTAATTCCCATGCACACTGAAGTTTGGCAACTTTAAAAGCTTTACTGTTTTAGATCCAGTTTTTATAATTTACATGAGGTAACATAAAGGGGTAAAACGCAATGGATCTTTTGGGTATATTTATGTTGTCTCACAGCAAAACATTTAATAAGTTAATTTAAACCAAGATGGTTGGTTTTCTTCATAATAAAAATGTAAAAAAATCTTGAAAATACATGGATATGAAGGAATATTACTTTGGGATGGGGTATACGGGCTTGCTGTACACTGGGTCCATTTTTGCAGACTTATACCAATAGCTCTGCCAACTTCAGGAATTCCCACCATAAGATGGTGGATTCAACGGTGCTTGGTGAGCTGTAATGAATATATAGGATTATTTTCAAGTTGAGCTTCTCTATTAGATTGTAACAGCCATAAAGATAAAGACTAGGCTGTTACCACTGCCTAGAACAGTGTCTGATGTAGGACATGTATTTAGTGAATGTTTGTAAAATGATTACATTATTTTTAGGCTTTTGTTTCCACATAATGCCTTGAGCTTTCTGTCTTATCTTCACAGTGCTTGTGCTGTTATTCTCTTACGTAAAAACAAAACAAAACTGAAGTGAAATTTAAATACAATAAAATGATTTTTTTGTTTTGGGGGATGGATTCTCACTCTGTCACCCAGGCTGGAGTGCAGTGGCATAATCTTGGCTCATCACAACCTCAACCTTCCAGGTTCAAGGGATTCTCCTGTCTCAGCCTCATGAATAGTTGGGATTACAGGCTGGTCTGAAACTCCTGACCGCAGGTGATCAACGGTCTTGGCCTCCCAAAGTGCTGGGATTGGAGGTGTGAGTCACTATGCTTTGCCTGAAATATTTGATTCTTAAGTGTACATTGTAATTGGTTAGATAGATGTACTACACTAACAGAATAGTTTTATTTAAATCAACTCCTTTTGTCCCATTTGTGACTGCATTAATAGCCATAACCTCATGGTTTTGTAGTCTTTGTTATACATTTTCTTTCTTTATTTTTTTATTGTATTTGGGCTCTGGGGTACATGTGCACGTCCTGCATCCTGTGGGATTGTTGCATAGGTACATACAAGCCATGGTGGTTTGCTGTCTCCATCACCCCCTACTGCCGTCACCTACATCAGGCATTTCTCCCGGTGTTATCCCTCCCCATCCTCCTTGCCCTGCTCCTTCCCCCACTTCACCACCAACCCCCGCCAGCTAGCCCTGGGAATGTTGTTCCCTTCCCTGTGCCCAAGTGTTCTCATTGTTCATCACCTGCCTATGAGTGAAAATATGCAGTGTTTGGTTTTCTGTTCTTGTGTTGGTTTGCTGAGAATGATGGTTTCTAGGTTCATCCATGTCTCTACAAAAGACACGAACTCATTGTTTTTTATGGCTGCAGAGTATTCCATGGTGTATATGTGCCACTTTTTTTTTGGTCCAGTCTATCATCGATGGGCATTTGGGTTAGTTCCAGGTCTTTGCTATCCAGAACAGCACTGCAATGAACATACATGTACATGTGTCTTTATAACAGAACGATTTATAATCCTTTGGGTATATACCCAGTAATGGGATTGCTGGGTCAAATGGAATTTCTATTTGTAGATTCTTGAGGAATCGCCACACTGTCTTCCACAATGGTTGAACTAATTTATACTTCCACTAACAGTGTAAAGGTGTTCCTTTTTCTCCACATCCTATCCAACATCTGTTGTCTCCAGATTTTTTAATGATTGCCATTCTAACTGGTGTGAGATGGTATCCCAATGTGGTTTTGATTTGCATTTCTCTAATGACCAGTGATGATGAGCATTTTTTCATATGTTTGTTGGCCACATATTTGTTTTCTTTTGAAAAGTGCCTGTTCATGTCCTTCACTCACTTTTGAATGGCTTTTTTTTTCTTCTTCTTATAAATCTGCTTTAGTTTCCTGTAGATTCTGGATATTAGCTCTTTGTCTGATAGATTGTGAAAATTTTTTCTCATTCTGTTGGTTGCCAGTTTTACTCTGATTGTTTCTTTTGCTGTGCAGAAGCTCTTAAGTTTAATTAGGTCCCATTTGTCTATTTTGGATTTTGTTGCCATTGCTTTTGGTATTTTAGTCATGAAGTCCTTGCCTGTACCTATGTCCTGAATGGTTTTGCCTAGGTTTTCTTCTAGAGTTTTTATGGTGTTAGTTCTTATGTTTAAGTCTTTAATCCATTTGGAGTTAATTTTTGTATAAGGTGTAAGGAAGGGGTCCAGTTTCTTTTGTCGGCACATGGCTAGCCAATTTTCTCAACACCATTTATTAAAAAGGGAATCCTTTTCCTGTTGCTTCCTTTTGTCCAGTTTGTCAAAGGTTAGATGGTTGTAGATGTGTGGCATTGCTTCTGAGACCTCTGTTCTGTTCCACCATTGGTCTATATCTCTGTTTTGGTACCAGTACCATGCTGTTTTGATTACTCTAGACTTGTAGTATAGTTTGAGGTCAGGTAGCATGATACCTCCAGCTTTGTTCTTTTTGCTTAGGATTGTCTTGGCTTTGTGGGCTCTCTTTTGGTTCCATATGCAGTTTAAAGTGGTTTTTTCCAATTCTGTGGAGAAGGTCAATGGTAGCTTGATGGGGATAGCATTGAATCTATAAATTACTTTGGGCAGTATGGCCATTTTCACAATATTGATTCTTCCTAACCATGAGCATGGAATGTTTTTCCATCTGTTTGTGTCCTCTCTTATTTCCTTGATCAGTGGTTTGTAGTTCTCCTTGAAGAGACCTTTTACCTCCTTTGTTAGTTATATTCCTAGGTATTTTATTCTCTTTGTAGCAATTTTAAATGGGAGTTAGCTCATGATTTGGCTCTCTGTTTGTCTGTTATTGGTGTATAGGAATGCTTGTGATTTCTGCACATTGAATTTGTATCCTGATCCTTAAGGAGGTTTTGGGCTGAGATGATGGGGTCTTCTAAATATACAATCAAGTCATCTACAAATAGGGACAGTTTAACTTCTTCTTTTCCTAATTAAATGCCCTTTATTTCTTTTTCTTGCCTAATTGCTCTGGCTAGAACTTCCAATACTGTGTTGAATAGGAGTGGTGAGAGAAGGCAGTCTTGTCCAGTGCCAGTTTTTAAAGGGAATGCTAATTTCTGCCCATTCAGTATGATATTGGCTGTGGGTTTGTCATAAATAGCTTTTATTGTTTTCAGATACATTCCATGGATACCTAGTTTATTGAGAGTTTTTAGAATAAGGGCTGTTGAATTTTGTCAAAGGCCTTCTCTGCATCTATTGAGATAATCGTGGTTTTTGTCTTTGGCTCTGTTTATGTGGTTAATTACTTTTACAGATTTGTGTATGCTGAACCAGCCTTGCATCCCCTGGATGAAACCTACTTGATCGTGGTGAATAAGCTTTTTGATGTGCTGTTGGATTCAGTTTGCCAGTATTTTATTGAAGATTTTTGCATCAATGTTCATCATGGATATTGGCCTGTAGTTTTCTTTTTTAGTTGAGTCTCTGCCAGGTTTTGGTATCAGGATGATGCTGGTCTCAGGGAGTTAGGGAGGATTCCCTCTTTTTGTATTGTTTGGAATAGTTTCAACAGGAATGGTACCAGCTCCTCTTTCTATGTCTGGTAAAATTCAGCTGTGAACCCATCTGGACTTGGACTTTTTTTGGTTGGTAGGCTGTTAGTTGCTGCCTCAACTTCAGACCTTGTTATTGGTCTATTCAGGGTTTCAACTCCTTCTTGGCTTAGTCTTAGAGTGTGCAAGTATCCAGGAATTTATCCATTTCTTCCATATTTACTGGTTTGTGTGCATAAAGTTGTTTGTAGTAATCTCTGATGGTCATTTGTATTTCCGAGGTATCGGTGGTGATCCCCCCTTTATTGTTTTTTATTGCATCTATCTGATTCTTCTCTTTTCTGTTTTATTATTTTGTTGATCTTGAAAAAAAACAGCTCTTGGATTTACTGATTTTTTTTTTTCTGAAGGGATTTTTGTGTCTCTATCTCCTTCAGTTCTGATCTGATCTTAGTTATTTCTTGTCTTCTGCTAGCTTTTGAGTTTTTTTAATCTTGCTTCTCTAGCTTTTTCAATTTTGATGATAGGGTATCGATTTTAGATCTTTCCTTTCTTCTCATGTGGGCATTTACTGCTATAAATTTCCCTCTAGACACTGCTTTAAATATGTTCCATAGGATCCAGTACATTGTGTCTTCATTCTCATTGGTTTCAAAGAACATTTTTATTTCTGCCTTCATTTCATTGTTTGTTCATTCGTCATTCAGGAGCAAGTTGCAGAGTTTCCATGTGATTGTGAAGCTTTGAGTGCTTTTCTTAATCCTGAGTTCTAATTTGATTGTGCTGTGGTCTGAGATACTGTTATGATTTCCATTCTTTTGCATTTGCTGAGGAGTGATTTACTTCCAATTATGTGGTCAATTTTGGAGTAAGTGCAATGTGGTGCTGAGAAGAATGTGTATTCTGTGGATTTGGGCAGAGTGTCCTGTATATGTCTGTTAGGTCTGCTTGGTCCAAACCTGTGTTCAAGTCCGGGATATCCTTGTTGACTTTCTGTCTTGTTGATCTGTCCAATATTGTCAGTGGAGTGTTAAAGTCTCCCACTGTTATTGTGCGGGGGGTCTAAGTCTCTTTGTAGGTTTTTAAGAACTTGCTTTATGTATCTGGGTGCTCCTGCAATGGGTGCATAAATATTTAGGATAGTTAGCTCTTCTTGCTGCATTGATCCTTTTACCATTATGTAATGCCCTTCTTTGTCTCTTTTGATCTTTGTTCGTTTTATCAGAGACTAGGATTGCTACCCCTGTTTTTTGCTCTCCATTTGCTTGGTAAGTCTTCTTCCATACCTTTATTTTGGGTCTATGTGAGTCTCTGCATGTGAGATGGGTCTCCTGAATACAGCAGACAGATGGGTCTTGACTTTATTCAGTTTGCCAGTCTGTGTCTTTTGATTGGGGTGTTTAGGCCATTTACATTCAATGTTAACATTGTTATGGTTGAATTTGATCCTGCCATTTTGTTACTGGCTGGTTGTTTTGCCTGTTAATTTATGTGGCTCCTTCCTTGCATCATTATTCTTTACCATTTGGTACGTTTTTGCTGTGGCTGGTACTGGTTGTTCCTTTCCCTGTTTAGTACTTCCTTCAGTAGCTCCTGTAAGGCAGGTCTTATAGTGATGAAATCTCTCAGCAATTGCTTCTCTGTAAAGGATTTTATTTCTCCTTCACTTATGAAGCTTAGTTTGGCTGGATATGAAATTCTGGGTTGAAAGTTATTTTCTTTAAGGATGTTGAATATTGGCTCCCACTTCCTTCTACCTTGCAGGGTTTCTGCTGAGAGATCTGCTGTAAGTCTGATGATGGTCTATCCTCTGTGGGTGACTCAACCTTTCACTCTGGCTGCCCTTAGCATTTTTGCCTTCATTTCAACCCTGGTGAATCTGACAACCATGTGTCTTGGGGTCGCTCTTCTTGAGGAATATCTTTGTGGTGTTCTCTGTATTTCCTGGAGTTGGATGTTGGCCTGCCTTGTTTGGTTGGGAATGTTCTCTTGGATAATATCTTGAAGAGTGTTTTCCAACTTGGATTCATTCTCCCCATCACATTCAGGTATGCCGATAAAACTTCGATTAGGTTTTTTCACATAATCCCATAGTTCTTGGAGGCTTTGTTCTTTTTTTTTTTTTTCTGAGATGGGGTTTCGCTCTTGTTACCCAGGCTGGAGTGCAATGGTGCGATCTCGGCTCACTGCAACCTCTGCCTCCTGGGTTCAGGCAATTCTCCTGCCTCAGCCTCCTGAGTAGCTGGGATTACAGGTGCGCACCACCATGCCCAGCTAATTTTTTGTATTTTGAGTAGAGATGGGGTTTCACCATGTTAATTAGGATGGTCTCCATCTCTTGACCTCGTGATCCACCCGCCTTGGCCTCCCAAAGTGCTCTTTTTTTTTTCACTTTTTTCCTCTAATCTTGCCTTCTCATTTTACTTCATTGATTTGATCTTCTATCTCTGATATCCTTTCTTCTGCTTGATCAATTCAGCTGTTGAAACTTGTGTATGCCTCATGAAATCTCGTGCTGTGTTTTTCAGCTCCACCAATTCGTTTGTTTTTCTCTAAGCTGGTCATTCTAGTTAGCATTTTGTCTAAACTTTATGCAAGATTCTTAGTTTCTTTGCATTGTGTTAGAACATGGTCTTTTAACTCAGAAGTTTGTTATTACCCACCTTCTGAAGCCTGCTTCTGTCAATTCGTTAGATTCATTCTCTGTCTTTGTTACCTTGATGGTGAGGATTTGTGATCCCTGGGAGAAGAGGTGTTCTGTTCTTTGGTGGTTTCATCCTTTTGTACTGGTTTTTCCCATCTTCGTGGGTTTATCTCCCTTTGAAGTTGATAATTTCAGGAGCAATCTCTGAGCAATGTTTTTTTCTGTTGAGTTTGGAGCTGTATCTTGTTGGGCCTTTAGAGGGCGTTGCTGAGCTGTCTGGGGTTCAGACAGGTTGTTGGGTGGGTGGTCTTTCCCTGGAGTTTGCAGGTGAGATTGGCCCCACCTTCCCAATGGCACCTCCTTCCCCAGCTGGATCTTCCTGGTTGGGGTCAAGCTGGAGTATTTGCTGCCAAGCTCTCTAGTGAGGGTTTCAGTTTGAGTTCTGTGGAGGTGGGGCCTGCCTTATGGTCTCTTTCTCTGCTTTTAACTCTGCCTTCTCTGGGATGGTTCATCCCCCTGGCGTTAGTCTAAACTCCCTCCCAGGTCCCTGCGACAACTTGCCATGCCCAGCGGTAGTCGCTGCAGATTTGCACTGACTACCCACAGCGCCCCACCGTCTGGCAGGGCTCTCGTAGACCGTGGGTTGCAGGAGGGATGAGGGAAGCACAGGATCTGAATTGGAGCACCAAGGGAATTAAGTCCGCTGACCTTCTGAGCCGGCTGCACACGTTTCAGGTGGGGACGTGCCCCCCCAACCCCTGCTTGATTTGCCCCCTTGGGCGGCTCTTGCCCTGTGGCTCCTTCCCTGGGCCTAATTTCAGTGCCCTTCCACAGAAATGACCTCAATACCTCTTTTGGAATCGTGAAGTCCTCCAGCCCTCTGCATCTCATTGGCTGGGAGGTGCATTCCGGTCCTGGCTTCTCTCTGCCATCTTGGTGCCCCTCCCCACCGTTATATAATATATTTTCTAATGAATATTAAAGTTAATACATATTTATAAAATAGAAATGTTAATCCAAATAGCAACTAAAATATTCACTCACCTAACCTATTTTGAGAAACATTCAAAAAGGGCTGTCCACTGCATTGTGGAACATCAGTCACTAGTTAGTGGAAAGGGAATGTCTGACTGGGGTGTGGGTTTGTGGTAGTCAAGGGTGAGATTATACTGAAGGAAGTCTACTGAAATCACTGTGGCATAGCCAACATTAAGTGTCTGAGCCTATTCTCTGAGTAACTTGATAAACTGAACTACTGAGATACTTCAGTTACCCCTAGCTGCCTCTCCAATAGCTCCCTTCTTCCATCCCCTCAGAATTTTGTTCTGTCTCAGAGAACAGCTTACTTAATGTCCAAATTTGTAGGCTTTTAAAATTTCCTCCCAAATACCAGTAGTCTTCAGGTCATTGTATTGAAACAGACAGAGGAGTGACTTTTGGACCAAAGAGATTGAGAGATTGTTTCAGTTGGACTGTCCGCTTTTGTTTTTTTTTTGTTTTTGTTTTTGTTTTTGTTTTTTAATCCATAACAACTTTGGAAGAAGCTGACAGCTTTGAAATCAATTTGGTACACTCCAAAAATTAACTTGCTTTATAGGCATTTGTGGTACACCAGTTAACCATAGAGTTCTGTGTTAGGCACTAAAAGAATGTCCTTAGAAAGCTAGCTGATACGTAGTCTTGTGGGATAAATGAGTAAAGCCCACGAGTAAATGTAATTAACAAGGCATGATGCAGGGCACTTCAGAAGACTTGAGATCTGTGCTGTGGGATCAGGCAGTACCCTACTTCAATCTGTAGGTCTGTTGACTAGCTTGAAGTGAAATGAGAATAAATTAAAATTCAGATTGTACTCGTTCTGTTTATGTATTCGGTTTGCTGATCATCACAGGTTGGTAATTCAGATCCCAATGCTGAGATGTTTGGGCTAAGTATTTTTAAGGCACTGTCATATCTGCTTAGAACTGGTTTATAATATTACACTCATTTTATTTACATTATAAAAGTAATGAATGCTTGTGGAAATGTTGAAATATACAGAAATAGGAAAATGAAAAACCTTAATCACTCATAATCCAACTACCTAGAGACTCCTGCTTGCCTTTTTTCTTAAAAATACATTTTCTCATAATCAGGATTATACTTCATGTAAACTATTGTAACTTTAAAAATATTATAAGCATTTCCTCATGTCATCAAGTATTCTTTAGAATATTTTAATGGTAAAATTAGATTGTATGTATCTACTGTCCTTTATGTAACTGTTTTATTATGCATTCCAATTTCTCACTGTTAACATCTCTGAACATCTCTGAATTTTTCATAATGTGTATATATAATTAATATAGACACAATTTCTAGATCTAACTAAGCTCAGACCAATTAACACAGCCTAATAAGGCAGATGCAGGCTGGGAGGGGCTGGAAGCCGGCCCGTGAGGTGGTGTATGCCAACACACACACCTTGCAGGTGCTGCCAGAAGGCCTAGTCTGGCGACCAAGGCATACAATCTGAAAATTACAGCAACAGACCGGATTCTGGTAGCACTTGGCATCAGGAGATCCAGAGAGCTTGTGGAGTTTCCCAGGAAGTCTGTTTAGGTGTCTTAAGACTGAGAAAAGAGGGAGGAAGTATCAGGAAGTCTAGCAAGAAGCATCATGGCCATCAGCCAGCCTGGGATTCAGCTGAAGAGCCTTAGTCTGTTCAACCCACTAACATTATCGAGGGCCTACTGTGAGCCAGCACTACGCTGGGAGCTTGGGATACTTCCATAAACAGACGCAGATCTCTGCCCTCATGGAATGTACATTCTGATGAGGAAAAGCTTCCGTGGATGAGGATTGACAAAAGCAAGATGGCCTTCTGGTTCTCAAAGAACTGGATATTGAGTATATTCAAGATAGACTCAGGTAAAGGAAACAAGGCAGAGGCCAGTGCTTGGCACTGGCTTCTCTAATGAACTGAGCCAAACTCACAGCAAGGATGACTTATCAAGTCTCAGATTTAGAGCCTACAAGTGCATCCTTCTAGTCTAAGGTCATATTAGTCCAAACAGTAAAGATTTGCCTTAGCCCACACATAGTAGGTTCAGGGCTGAAACCTGAATTCTTAAACCTGGTTGCAGGAGATGGGAGGTAACTTAGTGCCAATGGGTGAAATGGAGAAACCAGAAATGTGTATGTAGTCCCTGACTAGCATGTATTATATTAGGTTGTTAATAATTTGTGAAAGAATGCATGAATTTAGGAGAAAAGAAAGATGAAAATCATGGGGAAGGCATGGGAGAGAGAAAATAATATTAATTGATGTAGCATAGTCATTATGCGCTTAGGCAGAGTTAGACGGTCCTAGATTCAAATGTTAGCACTTGCATTCTCTGTTCTCAGTTTCCTCACCTGTAAATTGGGCTAATGGTAGTACCTCCTGCGATGTAGGGTGGTTAGGCGATTCCTATAAAGAGTTAAGCACACTTAGGGCTGGTGGTGGTGGCTGATGCCCTTAATCCCAGCACTTTGGGAGGCCAAGGCCAGTGGATTACCTAAGCTCAGGAGTTCGAGACCCTTGGCGAAATCCCATTTCTACTAAAAATAGACACACACACACAAATAGCTGGGCATGGTGACGTGTGCCTGTAATCCCAGCTACTCAGGAGGCTGAGGCAGGAGAATTGCTTGAACCAGGGAGGCAGAGGTTACAGTGAACTGAGATTGTGCCACTGCACTCCAGCCTGGGCAACAGCGAGACACTGTCTCCAAAAGAAAGAGTTAAGCACATTTCTTGGTACACATAGCAAGCATTCAATAAACTTAGCTAATAAAAACTATGTTTAATATATGGCTTTGGGGGAATATTAACATTACACATACTTTGATGAGGTTTAGCTTTTTAAAATCAATATTGTGACCCTAGAATATCGAGAAAAATTATTACTTTCATAAAGATGGGATTTTATATACACACACACACATCTGTATATGTCACTTTTTTGTTATGGAAATGAGGGATTTTCTAGTTTAGAAATGAGGCAATGAAGAGAAGGATTAACATATGTAATCTTACAAATAATTCTTGGTTGATTGGAAATCAAAAATTGGAGGGGGGAGCCACAAGAGGAAGATATCATTCTGAAATCCACATTAACATTATAATTACTGAAATGCAGATCCATGTAGAAGAACCTGATAAAATTAGAGACCCAAAGCTGCATAGTTTAGATTAAGCTGCTAAGTAGCTTCACCTTTTTTTCTGACACGGAGTCTCACTCTGTCACCTGGGCTGGAGTGCAGTAGTGCAGTCTTTGGCTTATTGCAACTGCTGCTTCCTGGGTTCAAGCGATGATTCTTCCTCAGCCTCCTGGGTAGCTGGATGCATGCCACGATGCCTGGCCACTTTTTTGTTTTAGTAGAGACAGGGTTTCACCGTGTTGGGCAGGCTGGTCTCCAACTCCTTACCTCAGGTGATTCACTGCCTTCAGCCTCCCAAAATTGCTGGGATTACAGGCGTGCACCACTGCACCCGGCCAATAGCTTCATTCTTCAATCTTGTCTATAGCAGCTTCTCTCCCTTCTGCTCATGCTAGGATAGTATGAGACAAAAAGATCTAGAGCTAGGATTCACTATCAGTTTCCATTTTGTTTGGGCTTCTGCTCATTGAAACACTATATCCTGAGGGCATTTGTAGTTCTCCCTCCGGGCAAAGTCTGGAAATCTTTTCTGCCTCCTGAATATCTGTGGCTTGCACAGTAATCCTGAGAAGATATTTCTAGAAGTGAATGAAGTGGCCAGCCATTTAGATTGAGCAGATTATCTTCTACCTTCTTGAACTATGGAACTCAGGCCTGGATGAATATTCTATTAGGAACAGTGCAATCACAGAAGATACAGTCAACAGGTAAGAAGTGTATGTAACACACATCATCTTATGGATAAGGAACATCAAGTGGGAATAAGGGAGCAGAAGTTTCATGGAAAGTCTAGCCGACCAACCTCAAGAATGAAATATGGCGTTGTAACCATATCTGCCCAAATAGGATGCCCAGGTTTAAACCGCACTTACATATACAGGTGTCCCACCATGCCCAGTGTTACTGTTTCTTTATTCAACGTCTGGACCTCATGTCCTTTCCGTTACTTATCTGAGGTCTTTTGCTTTCTCCCTGTTCAAAACCTGCTTTCTGTTCTACTTATGACTTCCTCTATCCAGGCAGCACAGACTGTCACTCCACTCTCATTTGGAGGCTCTTATCCTTCTCTCCTTCTGCCTAAGGGATATTTGTGTCTTTGTTTTTCATCATAGGAACTTCCTGCCTGGCATGAGATCGTCGTGGGCGCCCGGTGGCCAGGCTTCCCTTTGAGCTGTGATAATGCTGGTCTACTGGAGTCCTGTTAGACTACAGCACATGTTTACATTCTCTTTCATGTTTTGTTGGCACAAGGTGCTCTGGGGTAGGCAGTACATACTTTATTATCCTCATTTTATAGTCAGGAAACTGGCTTAGAGAGGTGAGACTGTGCCAGATTCCAGAGGATTCCACAGGGAAAGGAGCCCTTGCATTTCTCATTCCCACTAGGATTCCAGGGAGCATGAAGCTCCCTGCCAAAGGGAGTTGTGCTGTTGAAATGAACAAAAAGGAAAGTTGAGTCTTTAGAGCCTTGTATTAGAGCACTAACCCTACTGCTGCCTCACTTTGCTGACCTTAAACATGATCGTATTTATTTGGTATCACAATTGGAACTGAAAAAAATTGGCCCCTCCGGGGATCCGTTGGAGTCGGTTGGTAAGTACCCACAAACTTTCTAGTGTGCCTGGAGATGCTGATGGAGATTCTTTTCACTGATCCCAAGGACACTTATTATGGACTTTGCCTATCTCTCAAGCAGAGCCATGACCTGGACATAAGTTGTAAAATGTATGTCATCAGGTCCCTCAGAGGGGGCTGTGGGCTTGGTTCTTAGACTTTTAGGCCTTTCCTCAGAGCTGTTAATGCTTATTTTTAAAAAATTGTCACAGAAGCTTGACTTCTGTGGTTGTACAGCAGTGTCACAGAGACAACTGCATATAGTAGACTCTGAGAGAGGAAGGAGACAGAAAAATTGTGAAAATGAAACACAGACCTACTTTGTAAAAGAAAGGCATACAGTCAACTGATAGGAGGTGAAGAGTGTGCTCAGTTGTTACAGCACAGTATCAAGGATATTTGGAACAAAAGGCCTAAAGTTGGTGTGAAATGGTTAGCTTTAAGGAATAAAAGAAGTGTGTAATTTATCTTAGGAAATTTGACATGGAAAAAGGAGAACAAAAACCCATTTTGTTTGTCTTGACAAGATTATTAATGGGTATCAGTCAAAATACATTGAGAAATTTAAATAAGTAACATAGATTTTATTTCCATTAATAGATACTCAGTTCACCAAAGAAGCTACATGATTGGCCCATAAAAGGACTGTATGAATATGTAAAACTATTCATTATCAGTCATCAGGCAAATGCAAATTAAAATTGCAGCGAGATACACTATGCACTGTGTGGCTAAAATGAAAAAGACTGTCAATATCAATTGTGGCTGACGTTATGAAGCAACTGGAACTTTCATACATTGCTGGTAGGAATGTAAAATGATATTGCCACTTTAGAAAGCACTTTCATCTTTGGTTCTGTTTATGTGGTGAATTATGTTTATAGACTTGCGTATGTTGAACCAGCCTTGCATCCCCAGGATGAAGCCTACTTGATCATGGTGGATAAGCTTTTTGATGTGCTGTTGCAATTGGTTTTCCAGTATTTTATTGAAGATTTTTACGTCTATGTTCATCATGGATACTGGCCTGAAGTTTTCTTTTCTTGCCGAGTCTCTGACGGGTTTTGGCATCAGGATGATGTTGGTCTCATAAAATGATTTGGGAAGGATTCCCTCTTTTTGGATTGTTTGGAATAGTTTCAGAAGGAATGGTACCAGTTCCTCTTTGTGTGTCTGGTAGAATTCGGCTGTGAACCCATCTGGACCTGGGCTTTTTTTTTTGGTTAGTAGGCTATTAATTGCTGCCTCAACTTTAGCCCTTGTTATTGGTCTATTCATGGTTTTGACTTATTCGTGGTTTAGGCTTGGGAGGATGTAAGTGTCCAGGAATTTATCTATTTCTTCCAGGTTTACTAGTTTATGTGCATAGAAATGTTTGTAATATTCTCTGATGATGGTTTGAATTTCTGTGGGATCTGTGGTGATTTCCCCTTTATCATTTTTTATTGCATCTATTTGATTATTCGCTCCTCTTTTTTATTAATCTGGCTAGTGGTCTGTCTATTTTGTTGATCTTTTTGAAAAACCAGCTCCTGGACTTATAGATTTTTTTTTGAAGGGTTTTTTGTATCTCTGTCTCCTTCAGTTCTGCTCTGATCTTAGTTATTTCTTGTCTTCTGCTAGGTTTTGAGTTATTTTGATCTTGCTCCTCTAGCTCTTTCAATTTTGATGATAGGGTGTCGATTTTAGATCTTTCCTTGCTTCTCATGTGGGCACTTATTGCTATATATTTTCCTCTGGAGACTGCTTTAAATGTGTCCCAGAGATTCTGGTATGTTTTGTCTTCATTCTCATTGGTTTTGAAGAGACCACTTTATTTCTGCCTTCATTTCATCCAGTCAACATTCAAGAGACAGTTGTTCAGTTTCCATGAAGCTGTGCAGTTCTGAGTTAGTTTCTGAGTTCTAACTTGATTGCACTGTGGTCTGAGAGACTGTTTGTTATGATTTATGTTCTTTTGCATTTGCTGAGGAGTTATTTACTTCCCAAAGGATCATGAATCATTTTACTATAAGGACACATGCACACGAATGTTCATTGCAGCACTGTTTACAAGAGCAAAGACTTGAAACCAACCCAAATGCCCATCGATGATAGACTGGACAGGGAAAGTGTGGCACATATACACCATGGAATACTATGCAGCCATAAAAAACAATGAATTCATGTCCTTTGTAGGGACATGGATGAACCTGGAAACCATCATTCTCGGCAAACTGACACAAGAACAGAAAATCAAACACCACATGTTCTGACTCCTGGGCAGGTGTTGAACAATGAGAATACCTGGACACTGGGAAGGGAGCATCACACACTGGGGTCTGTTGTGGGGAAACAGGGGAGGGTCAGCGGGGGTGGGGAGTTGGGAAGAGAAAGTATGGGGAGAAACGCCAGATATGGGTGATGGGGAGGAAGGCAGCAAATCACACTGCCATGTGTGTACCTATGCAACAATCTTGCATGTTCTTCACATGTACCCCAAAACTAAAATGCAAAAAAAAAATAAAGCACTTTCATAGTTTCTTAGAGTTATTCATACACTTACCAGATGAGCTAGCAAATCTACTTGCAGATATTTACCCAGGAGAAATAACACATGCCAGCACCAAGCTCTGTATTGAATGTTCGTAGGAGCGTTAGTCATAAGAGCCAAAAGTGGGAAATGATCTACATACTTATCAAATGGAAAATGGGAAAACAAATCTTGCCGCATGCACACAACAGAATACTACTAAGCAATAAAAAGGATTGAACTACTGACACTTACAACGGCATGAATGAAACCCAAAATCGTTGGGCTAAGTGAGAGAAGCTCACCTCAAAAGGCTGTGTACTGTGATCCCATTAGTATCACATTTCAGAAAAGGCAAAACTATAGGGATGAGGAGGGATCAGTGAACTAGGATTGTGGGGAGGGGATGTGACTACAGAGGGACATGAGGGAACATTTTAGGACTGATTGTGGTAGCGGCTACATGACTATGTAGATTTGTAAAAATTTATCAAACTGTACATTTAAGGTGGGTGAATTTTAATATAAATTATACCTCAACATGAAAAAAACAAAATTTGGAAATTGTGTTACTAAATTAATAAGCAACCTATGCATTTTCTTTTGTCTAGCCTTTCAACAAAATTTCATTGCATGCCGACAGTATACAAGGCACTGTGCTTGTCCCTGGGGATGGAAATAGGAATACAATGAGATCCCTGCCCTGACCACTTCTATTTCCAGACTCTTGTCTGGAAGCTCTAAGCTAATAGAAGGTTGCTAGTGATTGGTTTTTAGGAGGAGACAAATTTTTTTTTGGCAGTTGGGGAGGGAAGGGTGCATTGTCGATTATCTGTATCTCCAAAGACTCTGAACGTCACGTCAAATGACAGTGATCTGTAGTGAGCTGTAGTAGAATAATAGATTCTGTCGTTCAAGGGATTCACATAGTTTATGGTAAACTAGCTTATAAAGATCAACTATACGGATTCAGGTTTTTAAATTTAATACAGCTACTTTTCTTTCATACTCTGCTTCTCTCTAAGGAAATTACTGGAGTGTTTGAAGCCCAGAAACTTGCTGTAGTCCCTAGAAACAATGGTAATGTCAGACTCGGGTGAATAAACAGTAGCACCTGTTCAAGACTTCATGAGTCTTTTTTCCCCTCCTCTAGTCTTTTTTGGCACAGCCTGAGGTTAGTTAATCTTTAAAAGAAAGAAAACAGAATGAACCAGAAGGTAGCTTGATTCTAGACTATTTTTAGAAGGCTCCTCCACACTGCTCCTGAGTGCCAGGTTTTTGAAAGCCTGACAGGGCAAGCCATTGCTGGGTGCCTTAGTGTGGCCATGAATCAGCTGTAGGTCCTCACAAGTCTCTGATGCCCACCTGTCCTCCCAGAAGCTGCTTTCTGTGCTGCCCTCTCTTCTCCATCATTCTCCTCCATCTCTCAGGCATCTTTTCCCACATTCTATCCCATTCACTCCATATCCTCAGGAAGGGGCCTTCCAGTTTCTACAGTCACAGTGCAGAGGATTGTGTGTGTGTGTGTGTGTGTACAGAGGGGGGAAAAATAGAGCGAGAGCAGGTGCAAACAGGGAGGCTACTTGGGTAATTTTTCTAAAATTCAAATTTCACATCATTCTTCCAGTTCTTAAAACCCTTCTTTCCATTTTAATTTGTTCTAGGACAAGCACCCTGATGTGTGGTACATGGTCATTGTGATCAGCCCCACCCACCAGTGACACTCCCCACTCTTCAGTCAGATACTTTTGTTGGTGGGGGATGACAACAGTGGTGGGAGAGCTGGGGAAGAAACAAAGCGCTGGCACTTGAACACTTGCTCTTAGGCTCCTGGAACAGGACTCCTGGGCTGTCCAGTGTGGTTGGCCAGGGAAGGAGAGGAAATGACTAAAAGATGAATAGACTGTTGAAGGAAAAAAAAACTGCCTTTGGCGGGAGGTGCTACCTGAGCTGTATCTGTTGAGTAACTGAGCACTCAGCATGATAGGAAAAGGGAAGGTTACTACCTGGGGCTTTGCTGGAATTTCTCGAATTTAGAGAATTGGGGAAATCTTTAAAGGCCTTGTAGTAGGATGGGGGTTACAAACTCTGATGGCCAGAAAGCCAGGCATGTAATTCTCATGAGTGAAATGGCCAGTTTGCTCAGACCGAAGGGAACAGCCGCTCTTCATTTTCTACCAATTGTTGCCATGGGAATTGGGATCCAGTGTTGTCAGGTGTGTTGTGTTGTGTTGTGTTTTTTTTGGTTTTGTTTTGTTTAGACAGAGTGTCACTCTGTCTCACCCAGGTTGGAGTGCAGTGGCACGATCTCAGCTCACTGCAACCACTGCAACCTCCGCCTCCTGGGTTCAAGTGATTCTCCTGCCTTAGCCTCCGGAGTAACTGGGATTACAGGCGCCTGCCACCGTGTCTGGCTATCTTTTATATTTTTTAGTAAAGATGGGGTTTTGTCATGTTGGCTAGGCTGGTCTTGAACTCCTGATCTCAGGTGATCTGCCTGCTTCAGCCTCCCAAAGTCCTGGGATTACAGGTGTGAGCCACTGTGCCTAGCCTGTTCTCAGGTCTTAGGATTTTTTTTAAAGAAAAGTTAGAGTTTATGTAAAATGTACAAAATACTAAATTCATATCTAAAATTGAAAAGACATACAGGCTCTCCCTCCCACCTCCAACACCCATAGGATCCAACAAAATATTTTCAAGCAGACTATAGTTCGAAGGCCATCAACTGGGGCCTCCTCCCTAAAAGTTGTGGCTGCAACATCAAGGAACATCGCTGTGCTTTCAGCATTTGGGGCAGAATGATTTTTTTTTTTATGGCACTCAGTTTATATCACAGATTTCTAGCATTGCCACTCCCTAGTCCCATCTGATATTGTTTCTGTCATTTTGACAAAAATGCCCCCAAGTCTTCAAGCAACTCCTGGTGTCAGCTGAGGTTTTCCCAGTCTTAGTATAGACAAAACCCAAGCATCTCTGTTTCCTTTCCTGGGAATACTCTCTGCTGAATATGACACTTCAGTTCCTGGTAAAAGTTAAATTTCACATCATCCTTTCTTATCCTCAGTCACCCTTCCTCTGATTTCTGTGGGTTTTCTTTGAGTGAATGCACCTGGCCTTCAGGTTATAGCTGAATCAGGAGGTGATTGGCTGGCAAAAGGAATTACCAGGAGACAGTCGCATATCTCACACCTTTCTTCGGTTATACCAGCCCTGACTCACACCAGATATTCTGTCCTGAGGCTCTTCCCAGGAAGTGGCGTGGTGTGTGAAGCTGGCAGTGTCCCCGCCATTTTGGAAGGTTGTCGTAAATGGTGGTACAGCGAGCTGAGGTTGGGTGATGCGTGCTCTTCAAGAAAAGGTTAATTTTCTGGAAAGAAGTTTGGCTATGTCTAAAAATGTTCATCCGTCTCTGAGGAAATAATTCGAAATATGAAAAGGCTTTCTGTGCAGTTACATTGTTTATAAAACTAATTCCGATAGCCAAAATCAGTAAACAAGTTAAATATTCCACAGTAGGAAAATGATTAAACAAATTTCGGGCTAGCTATATGATATAATGATAAGTGGCCTTTTAAAACAAAGTTTATGAAGAATTTTTAATGGTAGGGGGAAAAGTATATAATCAAAAGATTAGATGATGTATAACTGATATATATACAGTTAGATATATGTATGCCTATTTTTATAGGTGTTTTTCCTTATACTTCTCTGTACTTTTCCAAATATTCTACAGTAAAAACAAACCGCTTTTTAAAAACTAACTTTTTATTTTAGATTAATTTACATTAGATTAAAAACAAACATTGCAAAGATAGTAGCAAGTTGCAGTATACCTCATCCAAATTCCCCTATACTTGTATTACTTTTAAAAATTAGAATAAGTTACTTTAAAAATAATTTAAATGGGGTTCCATAGCTTATATTATCACGAGATAGCTTTTCAGAGTCATTTAGGTTTATTGTAAAAGAGGCATACAAAGAAAAAAAACTATGTTCTTCATCAAAAAGGCATGTGTGACCTAGACTATCATTTTATTTATTAAAAATGCTACATCTAATTGAGATCTCATGCATTTCACACATCCCGGATGGAACACTGTAACACTGGAAAACCCTCTTTAAATCATTTGTCCCAAAATGGTTTAAATTAATCCATTGCTTATCCTAGGCTTGCTTTTGGATTTGATTCCAAAATAGACTTGTATTTGAGACAAAAGAAGTTATTCATCCTTCCTCCTTGAGCTATACATTTAATTATTCCTTCTCAGACTTTCTTAGCCATATAAGTCAGTTTTATGAGTCTGTAATGGATATGAGTTTAAGATGCAGTCATCTGAAATTGAATTTACCAAGTAGATGCTATTTTAATACTTTGTTTTGACTGATCAACTCACCAAAGCTGGAAGCTAAAAATAATAAACCTTGTCATTTTAGCAAGTCAAGCCATCACAGAAAATATTAAGAAATGACAGCAACTGGTATTTACGGGGCTCTCTTTGCCATATCCCTAAATGGGAGCCCTTTAGGAAAGGTCCAGGGAGTGGCTGTGGATGTGGGGTAGAAAGGGGCCTGTATTTGAATTTATGGAGTAGGGCACTGTCAGGGCCCCTTTCTTCACTCAGAAATGAAAGGCGCGGGTTCACTAGAGGGTGTGAGAACTCATTAACCACCCCCAGTGCTTCCCACCCAGCAAGGGATCAGAACATGTGACGCTGTTTCAGAGCATCACAAAATCTTGTTTTCATGTCAAGATTTCAAAGGCTTGTATTGTTCACTTTGGAAATTTTGTCGCAGAAACGAAACTGGTGCCTCCATAAATTGTGGTGGTGGTGTTATGAGGACCATTTATGTCTTTCCTCCCTATATTTTGAAATGAGGTCAAACGGACCTGTTCCTTCCACTCACTTGGCATTTACTCTTCTTTGGGTGGGAACCCTGGGAGTGTTTTAATTCAGGGGTCTGTAGGGTAAGAATAGAATAACATGGCATGACAAATTGGTTTGCTACAATCATAATTTGAAAGGTAGGTCTGAAGGGCAGAATAGTGCTTCTCGTTGGGGTTGGGTTTAGCGGATATAGTGGGAACAGAAGGCTCATGTATAAGATTCCCCCAAAAAGGTTTCTGGCCCCCAGATTCCCCATCTGCCTCATTAAGAATCCCCATACAATAAAATGTCCTGTACCTCCTCCAGTTTGTAAGACAGGATTCCTGGGATGTGTAAGGGAAAACAACCTGCTATCCTTTTGTTAGTCATGTTCTGCTGCTTTCTGAGTTAACGTTCTTATCTAAGAGAAAAATCTATATATCTCTAGAGGGCCAGCTGGAGAGGGAGAAGAAAAGAGAATTAAGACACAATTTGGTTGGTTATCATTAATCTTGGTTTAGCCTTATGGGAAAATGAGCCTTCCTCCTTCTATCTTTGTTAGCAGGTAGATTAAGTCGGTTAAAGAATGCTGTAGTCCATGAAAGAAAAAGACAATGGCCTTTACAAAGATAGTCCAAAGCAGCAGAAGAAATGTATTTTTTTTTCTGTCAGCTATTTTGCTGTCTAAGATTCAAAGACACTTGACTGATTTGGGGTCAGTATCTAAAAGCACATTTCCCAAATGGAAAACCAGCACAGCTAGGCCTTCTCCACAGAGCCTATGCCTAGGTCTATCGGAGGAAGAAGATCATTCAGAATTTTATTTTTGCAAACCTTCAACTGTTAAGATCTGAATAATCTATTTAGGGCAGTCAGAGCCGCGTAATGGAAGTTGCATAATTGAGTGGAATTAAAAACTGCTTTCCTTCAGGTCCCCCTCCTTTCCCCCATCTGTGACAACCTTTGACATTGCACAGATTTTCAAAGTCGCACTGTAAGATTAGTGCCAGGGTTCTTTCAAAGGAGGCTTGTAACTGAAAAATCTGTTTTCTCATCCCTCAAAGCTGGAAGCCATAAAGCAAAGAAAAGAATATGCTTTTAATGAAGTCTTTGCAGAATCAGCCCCTTGCAACTTCAGTTGTTCATGGGAATCAAAAATAGCAGGAAATAGGTCATATTGTAAAAATGAATTGGGCTTCACTTCACATTTTATTGACTTTACTAGGTTTTTTTCATTCACAGTGGCTGATCGTTAGCTAATGACTGGCATAAATAAAGAGGCATTTATTTTCTTTTCCTTATTTTGCCATCTACTTCTTTAGAATATCAGTGGGGCCCACTGTGTGCTTAGGGATTTAATTTTTTCACTTATCATTTTCACAATAACCTGAAAGTTGAAATTTTTAGGCTCATTTTATATATGAGGGAACTGAAGCTCACAGAGTTTAAGGTAAACGACCCAAGAACACACACTTATTAGTAAAAGATCTGCAGTTTGGACATATTTCTCTGTCTGGAAGTCCTGCTGTTTTCAATTACATTCTTTCAATGAAAAAAATATACTTTTGAAATATATTAGTGGGAAATAATTAAACTGAAGGGATATTGCCAAATCTTAATTGCCTCATGAGACAATGAAAAATACTTCCCATGGTATTCAATCGTTTTTAAAACTGACAACATTTGCTTGGATTGAGCACATAGTAGGGACCAGGCATTAGGAATACAGGAAACATAAGTAATAGTTAACGTGTCAGATAGTGAAGCTGCTATAGAGAAAAATACAGTGTAACAAGTGGAGTGTGTGTGCATATAGCAAGGGATTCTTGCTTCAGAGAAAGGCATCAAGAATATTATAAAATTTGAGCAGAAATTTCATAAGGAAAGTGCAGGAGCAAGACTCTCAGACATCTGGATGAAGATAACAGAAATAGCAAGTGCAAAGGTCCTGAGGTGAGGTGGTGTTGCAGCGTTTGAGGAAGAAGGAAGTGGCGGTCTCTCCAGGGCCCTCCACTGATGCTTTTGTGACTTGCCACAGCCAGGTCTGTCGTGTGAATGCTTTTGTCCTTGTGGGGCAGAGAGACTCCCTTAGAGGGTGTGAGGAAAGGCAGGCAGAAGCCACCCCCATGCTGGAGAGGGTGGGGAGCCAGTTTCATTTACATATTTAAATACCTTCCTCACAAGCAATAAAACTCAAATCATTTTAATTGAACATTTAAATCCTCACTGGTAGGTATTTCAGGCATTCGGCTTTATGCCAATTATTGCATCATCTTAAGAGAAGCTTTTACATTTATTAAACCCATTATACTTGAATATTTGATTCCTGCCAAAACATAATTTAAAATCCTCACTTTAAAATAATTTGGTAAGGATTAGTAAACCTACCCAAATAACCTAAATTGTGTGTCTGGAGAAATATCACCCAGTCTCTGGATAAGGACAAACCGGTCCTTTGAAAGAGATTTTCCATTGTGGCCCCATGCAGGCGACCCTGCAGCGTCCCAGTCATTTGGGCTACTATGACAAAAATACCATAAACTGGGTGGTTTAAATAACAAACCCTTACTTCTCACAGTTCTGGAGCCTGGGAGTCCAAGTCCCAGATCAAGCCTCCAGCAGATTCAGTGTCTAGTGAGGGCCTGCCTCCTGGTTCATAGATGATCTGGTTCATAGTCTTTGCACTTTGTCCTCACAAGGGGACGGCCTCTCTGGGACTATAAAGGCAGAGCCTTCGTGACCTAATCATCTTCCAAAGGCCCCATATCCTAATACCAACAGGTTGGGGATCAGGATTTCAGTGGGTGAATTTTGTGGTGTAGACACAGACATTTAGTTTATAACATGCAGTTTGTCTAAGAAGTGGCCTGGCCTGAGTCTTGGAGATTCTGATTCGGTAAGTCTGAAATGAGGTTCAGGATTCTTCTTCCAAACAAGTGTTTTTTTTTGTTTTTTTTTTTTTTTTTTTTTTTTTAAATGAGCCAGGTTTGGGAGCCACAGATTGGGTATAAAGGTGATACCGGTTCTATGTAATACAGAAGAATGAAGTGGAGCAACAGTTTGGTTTGGCTAAGATGATGAAGGGGCAATCATTACACCTGCCTTTATGCAGCTGTATTAGTCTGGGAAGGCTAGGCTATGCTGCAGTTAACACATTGCATGCCCCCCTCTGAGCCCCACCTCACCCACCAAAGCTCAGTAGCTTAATATTCCATGGTCTGTGGCTTTCTCCTGCAGAGTTTGGGGCCAGTGTTCTGGATGGGCAGCTCTCCTTCAGGCATCCTGGTAGCTTTTGTCCAGTCACACTATGTCCCCTAGGACCTCCTCAGAGTTGCCTGCAGAGTCAGCTGGAGAGAGTATCCGCCTTTGTGGGGTGTTTTAGTGGCCAGGCATAGCACTGTCTAGTGCTTCTGCCCATATTCTATTGGGTAGAGCCAGTCCCTTGGTCTCTTCTAGACGTGAGGGGCCAGGAAAAGGTAGCTAGCTCTCCTGTGTGCTCAGGGGGCAAGAGAAATACTTGGTGAACACCCACATGACATCGGCTCTACAATTGTTACCCACAGTGCACTGTCTGATGAAATTTTTTGCAGGTTCCCAGTGTTTTTCCACCTGAGTCTGCCTGATACTACAAGGTACCTTCATACTCAGGATCATTTAACCTCTCCACAACCCTGGTTCAACTTAGCATGAGGAAGAACCAGTTTGGTTGAACTAAATCACACTGAGGTATAATGGCATAACAGACCCCTCCCCAATTATCCCAGAAATCATTTTTATCTTGAAGTAGGAGTCTCATCCCGGGGATAGCATAGCTTTTGTATTTTCTTTACCTTAGATTCTCTAAAAATTTAATATTTTTACAATGCTTCTTGTGTTATTTGCACCAGGGTTTTTGTTTTGTTTTGTTTTGTTTTGTTTTGTTTTTAGACAGAGTCTTGCTCTGTTGCCAAGCACCAGGCTGGAGTGCAGTGGTGCAGTCTTCACTCACTGCAACCTCTGCCTCCCGGGTTCAAGCAATTCTCCTGCCTCAGCCTCCCGGGTAGCTGGGACTACAGGGGCACGCCACCACACCCAACTAATTTTTTTTTTTTTGTATTTTTAGTAGAGACAGGGTTTCACCATGTTGGCCAGGATGGTCTCAATCTCTTGACCTCGTGATCCACCCACCTCGGCCTCCCAAAGTGCTTGGATTACAGGCTTGAGCCACCAGCCAGCAGCAGGAGTTTTTAAGGGTCAGAGCAGGTAGCATCCTGTAGGAGTAGATGATTCTCAGTATGGGGTGCTTGTGAGTTGGGAACTTTCTGGATAGTCTAAAAACATACGCAGACTAGATATGAATCCTAAGAAGAGCACCATCAAGGGCACAGATGGTTGCCTCTATGATAGTACGAATCCTAAATACTCAATGTGAACAAATAATTAAACAGTATTATTATCTGTAATTGCACATGCTGGTGTTTCTCAAAGGATGGTTTCCAGATGAGAAGCATTTGCATTATCTGGAAATTACACACACAAAAAAGTGAATTGTTAGACCATATCCCAGACCTACAGAATGAGAAATTCTGGGGATGTGGTGCAGCAATCTGTTTCAGGACACAGTTAAATTGAAATTTGACGTACAACTTTGCAGCCCACCAGGTGACTTTGATGCATACCAATGTTTAAGAATCACTGAAATAGATTTTACCTGCTGATTATAATTTTATCTAAATCTAAGTAATTAGGGAATCTCAGTGGGAGATTTTATTTTTTTCTTGTGGGAGAAAGATGCACATAAGTCTTTCAGGATACTTGTTAGGGTAGTTGCTGTTTTAGGTTAAACACCTGCTTCTTTTGTGTGTCTGTCTATAACACTCTGTAGTGAGAATCAGTATCTTGAAAGATAGGCAGTTCTAAGATTAAAAATTATTTTTCATATATACTACATAATAAAGCCAAAAAAATATGTTAACAAGATTTAAAAACATTTAAAACCAACAGTTAATTCAAATGCCTTTGTAATTTTCCTCTTGGTTTTACCGATCACTTTGGTAACTCTCCTCTTTTTCTATTCAATGTTCTGGGCGGATAATTTTTAGGGTCTTGAAATATATAATCTTAATATTGGAAACACTTTCAATTCTCCTTTTCCCTGCCTCATAACATGCTGTCTTAGTGAACACTTCTAAACAAGTTTGAACCCACAAAGACCCAAGGGCATCATTACAAACTTCAGTTATTATGAAGTCCGGATAGAACAGATGAGGCTTGAGAGAAGTGGGCTCAGTCCTACAAGGGTCTGGGACTTGTTTTCTGGCCAAAGTCCCTGATGTCAGCATGATTTGCCTCTTTTTCATTCAAGAGGTGGAAGCGGGTTCCCCTGAGTGCTAGACCTCCTAGCCCTTGTGCAAACATCAATTAATGAATCAAATCCCCAAATAAACCCCTTCCAAAGTGGTCCTCTGGCACATCAGAGAACTGTTATCTGCTCCCTGAAATTCTTGATATTTTACCAACCTTGGCTGTTTATCCTGGCCACAACTAAAGTTGCCAGATAAAATACAAGACACTCGGTGAAATTTCAGTTTCAGATAAACAATAACATTTTAGGATAAGTATGTCCCATAACTATAGGTATGCAATATTTTATTAAGTTGAATTTAGAATTAAGAATGAACATTTCAATTTCAGATAACAGGTAATTATGTTTAGCATAACTATGTTCCGTATTACATAATGGTTGCAGGACATACTGACTTTATGTGAAATTTAACTGTGTTTTCTGAAGTTTTACTTGTTGATTAGTTCTCGTTAGCCACAACTCATGCGACTATGGCAAAAGGATTCTTGGAGGCTACTAAGATGTCCAGAGCTTCTTAATCCCTAGACGTAGCCTCTAGTCAGCAAAGGCAGATGCCTTTGGTATCTGTTTGTTAAGCCATCGTTGCTTTATAATTGCCACTCTACTTTTGGATGTCCTCCCCTTTCTCCTCTGTAGGTATTTGTTTTCCTAGCCTCTGTCCTGTTTGCAGAGAGAAGGGCTTTCGTATTAGAAACAGCACCAGCCAATCTGAGTTCTTCTCCTTAACAAACGGGTCTCTTCCTATGATTAGGTACATCTTTCCTTTTTGAGCTAGATGATATTTGGATGTGTGTGGGTAAAACAGAAACACAACTGGCATTTTTGAAAGCTTAGCTACCTGCAGTCCTCTTCTATGGTTTTTTGTATTTGGTGAATTACAGAACCTCTTTAATTCTCAGAGTTCTTTGTGTAGGTAATGGTGGCCCATCTAATTACCAATAATTAGATGAACAAGAACACCTGACCCTCACCCACTCCGGTTCTAATGAGAAACCGGTGCAGATAGTGTCAGATACGACAGGGCTCTCTCAGCCGTTTGTATGAAAATAACAGAAACCTAGTAGCAGCAATGTAAAGTCATTTTGTTCTTTTTGTCCTAGATTCCAGTGCTGCTTCTCTCTAGAGACCTTTTATGCTTGTTTAGTTCTCTATGAAGTCAACAGGAACATAGGACACCAAGGAAGCCTGTAAGAGTGAGACTCTGACCCAATTTAAATGTCCTCATAGAGTTCAGTTACTCAAAAGAATTCAAGCCTTAAAAGCACAGAGCCTTGAAGTTACTAGAGCTTTATCCAAATGCCCCATACATTCCCAGATTGCAGAAGACTGTTGAAATTTTCTTTTTCCTCTTCCCTTCTCCTCCCCTTCAAATTTTGTTTGGGTGAAGTTCTGCTTGGGAATGACCAGCTGTCACTGCCAGTAGCCACTGGGATTACACTGCAGAATGGGCAGGGTGTTTTTGTTTTGTTTTTAAAACTGTTAATGGATATTTACTGGAGCTACCGTAGGGATTGGCAGTCTCATTTCTGTTTTCCATGGAGGGGTTTTGGGTACAATAGTTGAATTAGAAACACTAAGAAAATCAAATTTAAATGCAATCTGTTGATGGTGTCAAGCACTATTTGACATTAACTGGATGGAGATACCATCTTAATCAAAGGTGAAAATGTTTCCTTTGCTCTAGAGCATAGCTTGTGTGGAACAGGGTTTGAAGACACAAAGATGGTGAGGTGGTGTCAGTTTCTGTCATTCTTACTTCATTTCCTGTGCAGTATCTTCATACTGTTTATGTTTAAAGAATTTTCAATCTGATGATACTGAAATTACTGTGGATCTTTAATCTCATCCACCCTTCAGACTGTGTTTAATTCCCCTGATATGTCCTTTCATAGATTCTCAAAACCGTAGTGAACATCCTGGGCTGGGAGTTCTGAAGGGCAGAGATGATGTCCATCTTCTTGATCCAAAAATGGTCAGTGCCCAACACTGACTTGGGACACAGTAGGTGCTTGGCAGATAGATGAATGAATTAGATTCTAGGGCAACATAATCCGTGTCGTGTAATCCACAAATCACCCTTATGTCAATACATGACAAGTAGTCTTTAAGCCTAATAGTTTTCTGAAGGTCTAGAGGGGGCAACTGGAACTTTGTCATATATAAGTTACCGATGTGTTGGGTTATGTGAAGGGACCATTTTCTACTCCTGACCTCCCAGCATACCTCTGTCATCTTTACCCATTCAGTGTACACACGGAATATGAAGAAACACTTTACAAGTAAGACATTAGGAAAATAAATTTCATGTGCTAAGACAGACATTGGCAGACATTTTTTATAAAGGCCTAGAGAGTAGATATCTCAGTCTTTCTAGAAATAGTCTTTGTCACAACTAACCAACTACTGTCCTTGTAGTGCCACAGACAATACACAAAGGAATGATTATGGCTGTGTTCCAATCAAACTTCATTTGTGGACACTGAATTGCGAGTTTCATACAACTTTCCCGTATCATGAGGTTTTGTTCTTTTAAAACATTCTTAACTCACTGGCTATAGGAAAGCAGGCAGTGGATCTCATTGGACCACTGGCCAGAGTTTCACAAACCCTGTCCACTAAAAACAAAAACAAAAAAACCCTACTAATACCACAGCCAAAGCTTTGGTGAGGAAAGGGGGCGTTTTCATTTTATCAGTGTTATAGCTTTCCTGAGCACTGAAGTGAGGGACATAGGGGTCTTTTCTTAGTGGCTTATTTTGACACCATTTTGTGTTTTGCTGTGTGTTTGCCTCCATGCATATGTGCATATATGGTAGAAGTAGAACCAAGTTTTCAGGCTACATGTAGTATATTTTCTTAGCGATTTGGAATGATCAAAGGAAATTGTAGAAAATACAGTATGGGCACAGGTATTGTCAAAAGAAAACACAGAAAAGATGTGTTCTGAAATGTATTTACTAAATGGTAATGGTGGTTACCTGTGAAAATTGGGAGTGGCATTTTTGAAGTGGGGGAGATATTGATCTTTCTCTGACTTATTTAATGATTTTAAATGAGAATGGTTCTTGTACTATTTGTGAAATTAAAATTAATTAGTAATGCATTGAACTAAGTTATTCATTGAAAGAAAACACTGAGCCTGCTTCTGCTAATCTACAAAAACATCTGATTTCAATGACTTTGTACTTTTTTTATATTGACCCTTAGTGAAATACAGCTTTTGGAAAATTCCTTCTCTGTGAAAGCATTGATAAATAGGAAGTGTTTGGGTTTTGTAGGAGTAAGAATAGCTTCTCCAGGGATGTTGATATTTTAAATAATGCAAATGTACAATAAAATCCCGCAATCTAACTGAACTGTAGATTCAGCCTGCATACCCAGAGTTTTAGAATACATTTCTGACTAAAACACAAAAGACCTTGAAAGCAGGTGCTGTCTTTGTCCCCTGATACCAATGTGTTTTAATAAGTTTCCACTAGATTTTCAAAGTCTTTGGTTAAATTGGAACTGACATTTATGCTAATTAGCTGGGTCTGGGAGTGAAACAGGTAAAATTGAATTACAGTGGGCTCTAAACCATATTTATTTTTAAAATAGTGGCTCTGAAGGATCTTTGGTTCTGTTTGTCAGTTATTTTATATCTTGCTGCCTTCTAATATTCCGTTCCCACCTGGTGTGTTAATCTGGTAATCTGAAATCTTTTTGTCTGCCTGTAACATAATAAGCTGTTTTCCTGTGGTTCATCTGTCTCCTACAGGAGGTAGGAAAGTAGAAAGTACTTTTCAGAAGTGGCTTGGGTTGATATTATTAATCTTTATAAGCAGAGAATTCCTTGAATAATTTAATAGCCAAATGGCATGGGGGAGACTTGGTATAAAAATGAGTTTTCCTGTCAGCTGTAAAAATCACAGCATGGCCTGCCTTTTTTCTGTGCAACTCAAATATCAAAACAATGGATGTTTATGCTCTTTAAACAGTTTTCTGTTTTGTACTACTTAAAATCTAAGATGATGAAGAAACATCTAGACAATTCTGGTTTACTTATATGTTTCTGCCAAAAAAAAAACAGAGAAAGTTAATTGTCAAGAAGAAAGTCGTTTTTGTTTTCTGAAACAACAGATGCTGCCTTTGACCTTGGGATTTAAGGGCAAATCTGTTCTTGTTTACACGTCTTGAATTTCTTGGATTTGCCAGTGTAAAGGCAGCAGTTGTGATTGAATGCTTTTGAAAGTATATACATGATTTTAAAGGAAATCAGTCTGCACAGCTGTTGCTAGAGAAATTATTGTTCTCTCTCCTTCCAGTTCATTATTATATATGGTTTTAAAAAGTTATTATTTTTTCCCTACTTTTAATTGGAGTTATCCTAGTTACAGATGTCACAGCCCCTGGGTGTCTGGTCTTCCACCTGACATCCTGCTTCATTGCAAAGGCCTAAGGTTGCAGTATGCTGCATTCTATTTGCAGGGTAACGTTGTTCCTCCGTGCCGGGATGGGGAAATACAGCCAGTCCTGTGTGTAGGCAAGCCGGCAGGAATGGGACTATTAATAACCAACTCTGTTTTTTCTCTGACACAGCCTCTTTACAACGCTCTTTGCTTGCCTATCTTTGGGAAAGTTCTGTGAATGCAGCAAAAGCTTTCTAAGAAATATGAGGGCCAAGTGAAATTACTCTGCATGATGTATGCCCACGTGGGATTGCTATTATTTTGTTAGAAGACCATTTAGCACATTTCATTTGTCTGTTTCTGAGTCAAAAGCCATAGATACTCGTTGAACATTTTTTTTAGGTAAACCATGTATTCATAGAGTCTTGATGATGAGAAACTCTTACCTTGGAGAAACAAAGAATTAAGTAGTGACTTTATCCTCTAGATAGTGCTGAAATCAGAAATACTTTTTCTCTTTGTTATAAAACACAATTACATTTCTTTCCACAAATTTTTAATCTGAGCAAATTGACAGACCAGATCAGCTTTTTTCCTGAGTCATTTTACTGTGCATTTTTTTTAATCTTCTGGATGTAATCTTTTATTTGTAGACAATTATAGTGAAGCCCCTAGTAACAACTTGCTTACTTTTATTAGTCAATTTATGGGTGGAGGGCAAGACATATTATAATATCATGATGGTTACTAAATTAGAAAATTTAAGTCAAAACATCTATATCCTATAAGCTATGTCTGCTAATTAAAGGGGAGGTAAGCTGCTGAAATATAATGGGCCAATGTAGGAAGGGTCTAGAGGGCCCAGGAGGACCCCCTTCCCTCTGGCTTGATCAGTTATAAGAGAGCAAAAGGAAGACGCTGTACAACTTTCTTTAGGAATGGGCTCTTTTGCAGGCACTAGCAGTGAGGTGCGTATTGAAAAGCCGCAGAGTGAACTGTCCTCTCCTACGCTTTTGGGGTCATCCTTCAGTATGCTTTCAGCTTCCCTCTAAGATTAGGTGAGGGCTGATGTTCTAAATTTCGGTATTTGGAGACTGATCCTTTTTGTAAGGAGGTAGTTAAGACATAATGTCTTCTCAGATGAATGCTTTTGGAAGGTGACATTGGAGTATCTACTAGAATAGTTTGATATAAAACAAGGTTATGACCTTTTGGAGAATATCTTAATAATCTTTTCAGGGCATTTTTCTTTTTAATTTCTGGTACCTTTAAAAGGTCTCATTCCTCTTGGTTGAATGCCTTGAGAAATGTAAAGCTATAAAATAATTTTAACAAACTTGATTCTCTAATCAACTGCTCATAAATCCATTTTATTGCTTCAGTTATGCAAGATAGATGTTTAAAATCTGTCAGGTCAACCAGTTACCCAGTCAACTAACCACCTAGCCAACCTGCTAACCTCAATGAATGTCTTGCTCTGAAACCCCTTTCTCTGAAAATCTTCCCAAAGCTGTTAAATAATACCAAGTAAGGATGGTAAAGGCATGTTTTACTAACCTTAGTAGTTAAACCTGTTAATTTATCAGTAAGTGGAAAAACAACCCTCTTTGTGATTTTAACTTGTCTTCATTGCTAAATCCCTTCCAGACTCTGTTTAGAACTTAACTGCAGAACTTTTGCCCAACAATAAAAACATTTTCTATTAAACTATGGAAAGTTATCTATTCTGGAAAAAATTAAAGTAAAAAGGATAAAGCATTTCTCAAGATAGAACGTCATTTCTGGTGTTTCGCATGCAATTTTAAATTTTATTTTATTTTGAGACAGTCTTGCTCTGTCACTCAGGCAGATCAAGACTCTGCTATCTCAGAAATCTTCCCATTTTAGCCTCCCAAGTAAAGAGGATTACAGGTACACACCATCATTCCCAGCTATAAATATAAAAATAATTAAGTTTTATGTAGACAGGGTCTCACTATGTTGACCAGGCCGGTTTTGAACTTCTGGCTTCAAGTGATCCTCCCACCTTAGCCTCCCAAAGCACTGGGATTACAGGCATGAGCCTCCATGCTGGGTAGCATGTCATTTTTAATACTGAGTCTAGGATAAATTTTCTTTTGAGATCACTGGGTTATGTGGAGATGCATTGTTAATCTTTGGAATCCCACTGGAGTGAAATGTGTTTCATTAGTGCTTGAGCTGAGATGTGTTAATTTGAGAATTTATAAAAGAAGGTTTAAGCCTAGTGCATTTTCAAAGTTGATTTTTTTCAATTTAAAATGTTTTATTTATCTCTTAGCAAAAGGATAAAGTCCATACACCTTGTAAAGAACTGCATTCAGTTTTAAAATAATTAAGTTTTTAAGATTTATTCTATTCTGTCTTTGAGTAAGAGCATGTCTACGGGTCTTAGGAGAATAGGTTCAAACAGGTTTACAATATTTCCTTATGAAAGCTAGATTAGGTATAAAATAAGAATTAACTTTAAAAAAATTTTGCTTTGAATTTCTCCAAAATTTTCCATGGCCACCCAAACTAATTCTCTTTAAATAGCAATTTCGGACCATTAGTAAAAACCTTAATATGTTTTGGAGAATGAAGACTTGGAGTATTTGTGCTATATATGCTTCTGCATGGGTTTATGTTATGCCTGTATTTTGATCAGGCATTAAATAATCGAAACACTCATGTTAAATAATTATACAGTTGTCTGATTTAGAAGGCTGGAGGGCAGCCTCAAACCTGTTTCCAGAGACATTTCAACCTACAAGCCAGGTTCAGGCTAAGCTACAGCGTAGGACCCTCTTTCTTTCTACAGTGAGGTATAAAAGAAGCATAGGATTGGGATGGAGACAGACCTGGTTCAAATCTAAGCCTCTTCTTTATGAGCTATTTAACTTCATGTAAGTTATTTGAGCCCCCTGAGCTTTAAGAATTAGATGGCTTTCCCGGCCGGGCACAGTGGCTCATGCCTGTAATCTCAGCCGTGAGACACCGAGGCGGGCAGATCATGAGGTCAAGAGGTCGAGCCTATCCTGGCCAACATGGTGAAACCCCATCTCTACTAAAAATACAAAAATTAGCTGGGCGTGGTGGCATGTGCCTGTAGTCCCAGCTACTTGGGAGGCTGAGGCAGGAGAATCACTTGAACCAGGGAGGCGGAGGTTGCAGTGAGCCGAGATCCCGCCACTGCACTCCAGCCTGGCAACAGAACGATACTCTGTATCAAAAAGAATTAGATGGCTTTGGCCGGACGCAGTGCCTCACACTTGTAATTCCAGTACCTGTATTCCCACCTGTAATCTCTGCCCAGGGAGGCAGATCACCTGAGGTCAGGCGTTTGAGACCAGCCTGGCCAATACTGCAAAACTCCGTCTCTAGTAAAAATACAAAAAATTAGCCAGGTGTGATGGCGTGTGCCTGTAATCCTAGCTACTTGAGAGGCTGAGGCAGGAGAATCACTTGAACTCCAGAGGTGGAAGTTGCAGTGAGCCAAGATCACACCATTGCACTCCAGCTTGGGCAACAAGAGTGAAACTCCACCTCAAAAATAAATAAATAAATAAAGATGCTTTCTAAATATCAGGCACTATAGCAGTAATAAACACACACCTTCTTTTTTTCCTTAGGGTGTTACTGTCCCATGGGAAAGGCAGACTCATGGGCACAATTTCAATGTATTTTCAAGTTCCAAGAAGCATGCTCAAAGTGCCGTGGAATGGAAACACTCTGCTTAGCAGCTCCTTTTGGGTACACATTTGTCTGACGCAACTACGTGCTAGGACTTGGATACCAGTGTGAACAGAAAAACATAATCCTAACCCTCTATTGTCTCATAACTGAAAGAACAAAGTAATGGCTGTAAGCTAGAAAGTCAGGTGCCCTTAGAGAGTTTGTAAAGGTGAAAAGAGCTTGCTTTCCCTTTCATGCCATCTTCATTCCGTTCACTCACACTCTGTCTAGATTCCCAGTCTCCCATTCGCCTAAGTGGGCAATGAGGTAGTTATTTCTCTTGGTCAACAGTTTCATGTAACGAATCCCTTTACAGATGAGTGACTGAATACTTCTTCCTAAGAATAGTTGCATTATTACCAAAGACTTTTGGTGGCACCAAGACCACAGTACATGTCTCCCCATTTGGCACCGTTTCAGCCATTGAGCAGACCTCCATGGATAGCTGGAGTGTCTCTCCCACATCCCACTATCATGGTTCTTAGCTGCTCTTCAGATGCCTGTGACGAGTGATGGAGTGAGTCCCTGGTGCTTCCTGGAGAGGAGAACAAATGGTAATCTTGCACCACCTTGATTGTGAGTATACTCGGTCTGTGGACTTTCCATGCTCAAATCTAAACCAAAGACCCTGGCCTGGCCCAGAACAATAGCTTTGTTACAGGTGAAAGTCCTTCTTATTACTTTTTAGTTAATCATCTTTCCCTGGGCCTTAAAATCCAGGTCAATCTCTGGAGAAGAAATTTAGGACCTGTGACATTATCCAGTTTAAGTACATTTCAGGTATGATCTTTTAATTTTAAAAGGTATACAATTAATTATACACATTATACATAGAATATAACATAATCATGTCATTGTGAAATGTAATCACTTGTATATAGTTCTTAGTTCCTCGGGAAAATCAAATAAGTAGTAGTTGCATGGGTAAATATAAAATACTCAAATACTCCTTATAGTAATATAAGAACTATCATTCAGGCAGGAGGACAAAAAAGATCAATGTATGAACCATTCCTATATATTTTTGCTTTTGAAGCACAGGTAGGAGCAAGTCATTTCCCTTCTCCACAAAGCTCAGTGGCTTCTTCCTGCACTCAGAATAGCCTGGTTCATAGGCCTCTGTGAGCTGCCTTTCTTTCCCCTTTTCATCCAAAGTGTTTTTAAATCCCTTTAGATACTCTTTGCTCCAGCCTGCCTGGGCTATTAACTGTTCTCCTGAAGACCATACTTGATGTCTGCAGGCCTTTGCTCATACTCTTGTCAGCAGGGAATCAATTTTACTCCTTATTCATTTATAAAATCCTACGGATCCTCCAAGACTGAGCTCAAATGCCTCCTCTTTCATGAAACCTTCTATAGCCCTACTAATCAGAGTCAAATATTTATTTCTCTCCATTCCTCCTTGTTGGCCTATTGTATGTACCTTTATTACCTGTGTAGGCGTCTCTCATTTCTGCTTGTATCTAGGGAATTCACTCATCTATCCATACATTGATTCAACAATTATTTCTTGAAAGCTTTATTCTTTGTACTGTGCAAGAAGATGGGAATGTGATGGGAAGCAGAAAATGGGTACTGTCTGTGTTCTGGGAGCTTACAGTCTTCTGGTAGAGATGGGCGATAAGGTTTAAAGCACCAAATCCACAAAGCTAAAACTGCAGCTATGGGAAGAGCAGGGAAGACAGAAATTTATGGGTCTCTGTCTCTAGATTATAAACTCCTTGATGCCAGTGAGAGCCTCTTGCTTGTCAGGGAAAGCAGGAGTATAAAACAACTGTGAAATGACCTATGAAATTCCTCATATATCGTTTCTCCTCAGGTACATGAGGAAGTCCTAATACCCAGTACTTGTGAATATGACTTTATTTGGAAAGAGGGTCTTTGTAGATGTAATGAAGTTAAGATGGGATCATACTTGATTAGAATAGGTCCTAATCCAATTTGACTGGTGTTCAATAAAAAGAGGAGAAAAGACATACATAAAGTGGGGAATGCCATATGAAGATAAGAGCCGAGATGGGAGGGATGAGTTTTTAAGCCAGCAAATTTCAAGAAGTGGTGGTAACCACAAGAAGCTAGGAGGGAGGCATGGAACTGTTTCTTCTTTAGAACTATCAGAAAGAACCAAACCCCCAATGACACCTTGACACCTGGATTTCAGACTTCTCATTCCAGAACTGTGGGAGAATACATTTCTGTCATTTTAGGCCACCCGGTTTGTGGTAGTTTATTATGGCAACTCTGGGCAACTAATACACTCTTCTAGAGGGACGTTCGTGAGAACTAATTTAATGCACAGCACCGCAGTGCACTAATGTGTGGGTCAATGAATGAGTTTAGATAAAAGAATGAATAAATAGACTATTGTGTTTGCTCTCTTCAGTGGTAAGAGATCGGGGTGAGTTCAGGATATTCGTTCCATTTCAGTTGCTTATTAACAGGAAAAAAAGTGGATTCACAGTTCACATCATCATCAGTTGAGAAGGCTGGCTGAATAATGGCCCATGTGGTTGTCTTTCAAAATAAAGCTGTGTTTTTGTCACTGTGTCCGAGGGGTATAAATAAGCTAGTCACTAAATGTTAAAATGGTAGCAACTCTTCCCTTTGTGCTTTCGAAGCAGAATCTCAGTGCTCCCATCTCCCATCCTACTTCCTCGGGCAGTTTGTTCGTCCCTCTGGGTGAAAGGCTCACTTAGGATAAAGCAGCAGTTATGGTTTATGGTTGTTGTTGTTAATGATTGTTAGATTTTGTGCTTCATTTTATATTTTCAGAACATTTTACTGTTGTTGATTGAGTTCCTAAGCACGCAGGAATTTGGGATATTAAAATGCTTTTTGTTTGCAGAAGAATAAGATGTTTAGTGATCATTGAAAGCTATTCTAATCAGACATTTATAAGTATGGGGTGCAGCCTGGCCTCCCTTCTGCCTCCTGAATCCTTCTCCTCACTTTAGATTCAGGACCGTGCTACCTCTATAAGCCTCTATGGTCCCCTCAAGCCTCACAAATCTCTATTGTTTTATTATATGAAATTTTGTTTGTGTGGGTTTTCCCTAGTAGATTATGAGTTTTTGGAGGACAGATAAGCACACTCACCCATCAGGGATGCAGGAACTATCTCTTGGATGAACAAGTGAATTGTCGAGTGAATGGAATTCCTAGAAGTGACTTAGGCCAGGAATTCCTCATCTTTGAGCAGCTACTTCCCATGTTATACATCCAAGATCATATCCATGAAACTCTGCAGTGAGTCTCTAGGCAAATTACAGAGAGGCAGCAATGGGATGGCAGCACCAACTTGGAGAACTTCTGGATCAGCTGTGGCTGCCACACGGGGCTCCTGGTCTTGCTGTCATGGAGAATTTAGTCATATTTTCAAGGCTATCCTCTTGAGATCACTGCTCAGAGGTGCCAGTCAAAGGTCTCAGGGTCATAGGCAGAGGGTCAGGTCAGATTGGCCTCTGTGGCTCTGAGCATAGAGGGATAAGGCTGAAGAAGGGGTTCTCGTAATCCAGAAATCTCTGTTGCTGGAAGTCTTCAGCTGCACTAAGAAATGTGGTTGTAAAGCGACTCAAGCAACAGAAAGCATAGCCATCATCACCTCGAAAACGAATGAGCTTCGTTTTGCTTTTTTTTACTTTTCATCTGTATATCTGCATGTTTATGAATATCCTGTGATATGGCACCAAGCGTTCAACATTTATGGAGCAACTGAAAGTTTGAGGATAGAATGTTTACATTAGCGCTGGTCTCTGCATTCCTTCCTGCCTGTGTGTTTCTGTTTTGTGCCCTAGCCCATTCTGGCAACGACTGTTGAGCCTCACACTTATCAGATGATGTCACTCATACCATCCCTGGATGAAGAAAGCTAGTTCTCAAGGCAATCAGATCATGGCACAGAACAAAGAGGAAAGATGTGTCTTTAAGTCATTCATTTAGCACAATACCTGCATTTTCAGGGGAAACTTCTGTGTTCATTCTCAAGATCGAAGGACTCAGAGTGCAGCTCTCGAGGTGACAGATTGGCTCTTCTTGTGTGTTTCTTTCCTTGCTGTTCAGATGTAAGGGCCCCTCTTCTCCCACCTCAACATGGTACATGTTTGTTATTTCACAATACTTTAATTAAAAAAAAATCATAAGTGAACTTCATACTGTTAGAATTTGTTCACCGTAAGTGAATTTCTTTTCAGAATTATTTTTACTTGCAAGGCTGGTCTTTTATGTAACAACTGCCTAATGACAAAAGGAGTCATTATATACTTTGCTACCTAGGGATGATAGGAAAACAGTCAGCTATTTCTGGGTCCCTCTCTGCCAGTCATTCTGTGAGTCCTCCATCACATCACCTGACCTTTCACATCCACAACGTTCCTAATCTTTAAAATGAGCAGGTTGCAGTTAAGGAATCCTGAATTCCCTTCCAGATCTGCTGTTCTGTGATTCTAGCTATGTGTAACCTAGCTTTTTTTTTTTTTTAATTTTAATCGGTTTCATAGGCTACCACCCTCTAATTACAACTGTTTTTTTAAACTTTGAAAATGGGAAAAAAAATAGCTAAAAGTTGGTTAAGAGTACCACAAAAGATAACAAGGATACATTTTTAAAAATCGGTCAAGCTGGGATCCTTCGAGGCGGTATTCTTGGTTTGGAGCTTATAAACGACTTGCTGTTAAAATGTCTTCAGTAGTTTCTACACATTTGTATTCTTACTTCCTTCATTTTCAAAGCACTCTCTCCGGGATTGCAAAGCGATTCCCCTGACATGTAATCTCTTACTCGGCGAAGCACACTGGGAGGATGCGAGATCCACATGGAGAAGTTAAGCACACACAGATCTGCAAGATCAGAAGTACGTTAAATGGCATGCTGCAGTCCAAGACTTTCATCTTTAAGCATTAGTAATTGCCATGATACTCGAGGAGGCACTCTATGTGAGAGTTGCTGGATTTGAGCCAGAGGCCACAGTTCAAGAATATATATTTTGTGAAAGTCAAAGGATTAGTGTTGTCAGAGACACACGTAAGGCAATGAATGAACAAACTGGATGTTAGGACATTCCTGCTGAAAAAAGGGGAGCGATTTATTAAGTTTCAGCACCATAGATGGAGGAAACAGGTAAATTTACTGAATATATTTGAGAAACTTGAAAATTGATGATGAAACAGGAAAGAGATCCCAGTTAAAAGAAAATTTCTGGCCCAAAAGATTGAAAGTACTCAGTTAAATAGATCTTCTGACCCATTGGGTACCCACCAAGAACAAGGCAATCTGGGCAAACACATCCAAAATGGTTTGTGTGGGTAGTCATTAAAACCCCTGAATATTACTTTAATTATCTGAGACCCAGCAGAGGGCAGTTGTTCTAAATAGGCTGCCACCCTCTAGTTACAACTCTTTTCTAAATTTGAAAATGGAGATATTTAAAATAATAATACTACATATAGTTACATAGAACTTTTTCATGTAAAAATATTTTTCTGATAATTTTGGAAGAAGTAGAAAAACACAGAGCTCACAATGGATAATCTCACTATCCAAAGATAACTTTTATTAATCTTTTGGGGCATTTCCTTCCAGTCCCCCCACCCCACATTTTAAACTTACTATATATTCATTGGTACACATATTTTTAAAATCAGATATGCCAGTCTAGCCTTTTTTTTAAAAAAAAATTTAATCTGGAGCTGCTGTTAGGGACAGCAGAGGGAGTGCAGAGCAGTGCCACAAAATGTCTCCCCTCCCTCTTTTTCTACACAGCCCAGATGGCTAAGATTTGTGGTGGGCAGACGCAACCCCCTACACCCCGAAGTCACATGTACTCTTGGCGACTTTGGTACTTCCTGACCTTGCAGGTATGTTCTCTGCTGAAACCCTTCCCACTCTTGCCAGTGCAGCTGTAAAAATCTAGGTGGCTGAGCTTTTGCTTATCTGAATTCCAGAAAAGTTGATGTTGAAAGAGAGAAATATTAATGATGAGTTTTGTTCTCTAAATTCCTTTGGAAAGAAAGGGTGTGATTTGTTCTATTGTTCCACTAACATAACTTGTTAAAATAATAGGGAAGCCAGGAAAAAAGTGTTTGGAGAATGACAGTGAGTATTTTGGGGTTAGCTGCGCTCAGGTGACATACTTGTTTTGGGGGAAGGTTCTCCATATTAAGAGATACTTCCGGATGGCAGCCTAGTGTAGACAAATCAGCAAGTGCTCTGGAATCGGACAAACCCAGATGTGAATTCTGGTTTTCCTTCCTTCCTTTGTGTCATCTTGAGCAAGTTATCTAATTTCTGTGAGCCTCAGTTTCCTTGTCTGTGTACTACAAGTGGTGGATGCATACTTCTCAAATGTTTGGGGACCTTAAATGGAAATACACATGGAATTCCTAGCTCACAGTAGGTGCTCACTCTTGAATTTGTTCCTTCTGCATTTCTGTTTCTGGAAAGTGTGCTGAAGAAATACAGTTCATCAGTGAGTCAGTGAATAATGATAATGGTATGCTAATATTTACCCAAACACTTTGCACAAAACTATTTGTATAATGTTAATCAGTGAAAAAGGTTCATCATGTTTTATGAGTTGAATTTTCTTTCCCGTCTGCTAACAAGCTTTGAATGAAAAACCTACTGAATTGAAAATTTTTTTCTGTCTCTGCTCTGCTCTGCTCTGCTGTGGGGACATGCTTTTATATTTCCAAATAAGGCTCGAAATATATCTTTTTGTTACATTCTCACCGTCCCACCAGAATTTTAATGAGTGGGAGTGGTGAGTGGAAATTGAGATTCAGGGGTCACTTGTGTTTGAGCTGACAAGAGATACACATTTGGGGAAACAGAACATCATCTGAATTAACTGGGAAGCATGTTTCATAAATGCTTGATACATTACTGAAAGAAAACTAAAAAGTAAATATTTTTGCTTGCTGCAGCCATTCTTCATTCAAAAAAACCTATCAGCTTTTTTTTTTGACTCTGCTTATCAACATATAAGGTGAGGGATTAGCAGATCATAATATAATGCTTGAAAAAAGCTTTATTTAAATATCAAATGTGAACCTTCCACAAGAGATTGCTTAACAATTGTGTAGGGCAGGAAGAAGAATTGAGAACATTTTCATGCAAAAATAAAATATATTCAGGTGAGGGGAGCAAATGAACTCAAATTCTCACTTTCTTTTCTCTGTTAACCTTCAGGAAGGGCAAAATGAGATTTAATGTTCTGTAAGAAGTAGATTGTAGCTTTGCTGTTTTGTTCATTTGTTTACATTATTATCTCTCTTAAATTTTAATTTCTAAATCTGTAGTCCTACATTCATTAATTGATTTGATCATCAAACATCTTTTCTCTGCAAGTTTTAGGGGAAAGAAAAATTTCCCCTAAAATTATAAATTTTGATTTACAATTATGACTGTAAATTGTCTTCGTGGGTTGCAATCCTGTAAACAAAGATGATAGCTCAGCCCCTCCATAAGGGGCTGTATTAGATCCACTGTGAGCCCAGTCCCACTGTCTGTGGAGAGAGAAGATACAGTCCAGACAAGTCTGTAGCTTCAACTGTGAGTCATAGTTTGCCAGGCGGAGAGCTATGGGAAATATTACCGAAGAGGCAGTAGCTTGTGTCTTTTATGATGGATCACTTCAATTTTTTAAAAAAGTAGATATGTTGTAAATAATAATGAAAAATGAGTAACGAAGTAAGGATAACTAAAATGGGAAGAAGTTAAGTAATAGGAAAGAAAGTATGTGATTAAGAGCCCCAGTGAGTGGCTGTGATGATGTGATTTCAGACAGAGGATTTCTTTGCAAAAGCAGAGAGGAAGAATAGCAGATAGTGAATGAGATAAAGGTTTTCTGCCTAAGAGGAGAATTGGGGAACAAAACTCCAGAGAAAGAAAAAGGCTGGGCTACTGGTGAAAGCCGGACTTCAAGGAAAATAGTTTAAGGACATTTAAATTTTTTAGTTTTTAGACATCCAGCTGCTTGTGTGATACCGCATTGCAAAGTTATTATTTAGTAATAAATTTGAATGAAAGATCTCTCTTCATAAACCTCCAGCCTTTACAAATTATTAGTCTCAGAAACTCTTTACATTCTTAAAAGTTACAGAGGACTTCAAGAAGCTTTTGTTTAGGTCAGTTATATCTATCAATGTATATTGTAAGATCAGTAAGTGGGAGTTTATTAAATACAATAAAGTTTTTTTTTAACTTTAATTTTGTTTTAGGGGTGCACGTGGAAGTTTGTTCTATGGATAAACTGCATGCTTCAGGGGTTTGGCATACATATTATTTCCTTACCCAGAGAGTAAGCACAGTACCTGATACTTGTTTGATCCTCACCCTCCTCCCATGCCCCATTTTCTAGTAGACCTTGGTGTCTGCTGTGCCCTTCTTTGTGTCCAGGTGTACTCAGTGTTTAGCGCTCACTTGCAAGCAAGAACATAAAGTATTTGACTTTCTTTTCCTGTGTTATTTTACTTAGGATGATGGCCTCCATCTCCATCCATGTTGCTGCAAAAGACATGTTCTCATTCTTTTTCGTGGCTGCATAGTATTCCATGGTATAGTTGTAACACATTTTTCTTTTCCAGTCTATCATTAATTGGCATTTAGGTTGATTCCATGTTTCTGCTATTGTGAATAGTGCTGCAATGAACGTAACATAAACATGTGCATGCATCTTTATGGTAGAATGATTTATATTCCTTTGGGTATATACACAGTAATGGGATTGCTGGGTCAAAATAGTAATTCTGTTTTTAAGTGCTTTGAGAAATCATCAAACTGCTTTTCATAGTGGCTAAATGAATTTACATTCCCACCAGCAGTGTATAAACATTCCCTTTTCTTTACAGCCTTGCCAGCATCTGTTGTTTTCTGACTTTTTAATAATAACCATTCTAACTGGTCTGAGGTAGTATTTCATTGTGGTTTTGGTTTGAATTTTTCTAATGATTAGTGATGTTGAGCATATTTTCATATGCTTGTTGGATGCATGTATGTCTTCTTTTGAAAAGTGTTCATGTCCTTTGCCCACTTTTTAGATGAGGTTGTTTGTTTTTTGCTTGTTTAATTAAGCTCCCTATGGATTCTGGAGATGAGGCCTTTGTTAGATGTGTAGTTTGCAAATATTTTGTCCCATTCCATAGGTTGCTTGCCTTCCTGATAGTTTCTCTTGCTGTGCAGAAGCTCTTTAATTAGGTCCTATTTGTCAATTTTTGTTTTTGTTGGAATTGCTTTTGGCATTCGTTCATTCATTCATTTATTTATTGAGACAAAGTCTCACTCTTGTCACCCAGGCTGGAGTGCAATGGCAAGATCTTGGCTCACTGCTCCCTCTGCCTCCCAGGTTCAAGTGATTCTCCTGCCTCAGCCTCCCGAGTAGCTGGGATTACAGGCACCTGCCTCCATACCTGGCTAATTTTTGTATTTTTTGTAGAGACAGGGTTTCACCATGTTGGCCAGGCTGGTCTCGAACTCTGGACCTCAGGTGATCTGCCTGCCTCTGCCTGCCTCTGCCTCCCAAAATGCTGGGATTAGAGGCATGAACCACTGTACCCAACCGCTTTTGGCATCTTTGTCATAAAGCCTTTCCCAGGGCCTATGTCTAGAATGGTATTTCTTAGCTTTTCTTCAAGGATTTTTATAGTTTTAGGTTTTACATCGAAGTTTTTGATCCATTTTGAGTTGATTTTCATGTATGGTGTAAGGAAGGGGTTCAGTTCCTATTTTTTTTGCATATGGCTAGCCAGTTATCCCCGCACCATTTATTGAATACGGAATCCTTTTCCCATTACTTGTTTTAGTCAACTTTGTTGAAGATCGGATGATTGTAGGTACGTGGCTTTATTTCCGGATTCTCTGTTCTGTTCCATTGGTCCATGTGTCTGTTTTTGTACTAGTACCATGTTGCTTGGTTACTGTAGCACTGTAGTATAGTTTGAAGTCTAGTAATGTGATGCTTCTTGCATTCTTATTTTTGCCTAGGATTGTTTTCACTACTCAGGCTTTTTTATGGTTCCATATGAATTTTATAATAGTTTTTTTCTAATTCTGTGAATAATGTCATTGGTAGTTTGATAGGAATAGCATTTAGTCTGTAAATTGCTTTGGGTAGGATGGCCAATTTAACAATATCAATTCTTCCAATGATGGATTTTTAAAGTACAAAAATATACAAACATTTCATTAACTGCAGAGTGATAATGTCATCTCATGGCATCGTAGCCTCTGGAAAATTTCACTTTATAATTGTGAAGAATGAGAATGAAAAAGGCTTATGACTTTACAGCATTATTTTAAAGATGTCTTAACATCATGGACCTCTGAAAGGGCCTCAGAGATCATCAGAGGTCCCCAAACCATTTTGGGAACCATCCTGGGCCATCATTGATAGGAGAGCTGTTTATACTCAAGATTTGCTATTGTGCTGATTCTTTTATTTAGTCAACTGTCAGTTCTTTTTTCCAGGACAAATAGGCTTATGTGCAATTTTGAATATGAAAAAGGCTGAATTTAACAAATCACTTGTGGTCTGGAATTGGTACTATTAGTGGTGAAAAAGTAAGAAAACGCAAAACGGCAACAAAGAACAAAATTCAACAGTTTCTAATTTTTCAGTAACTATTTTGCACAGATTAGGTTAGACTTCTGAGTCAAATGAGCGAGGAGAATGCATATTAATCATATATCACAAGAAACTTCTTGACCCCTTAGAGTAAGTGAAGAAGGAATGTGTGTGTAGTTTCTAAACTTGGAAATATGTAAGAAAATGCCTCCCCTTAAAGTCCTAGTTGACATGGATGAGGCTGGTTACAGGGTTTGAATTTGATGATCCTGGGTCTGGCTTGCCTTTTAGCTTTTGAGATTCTGCCCAGAGCGATAGCACAGAATGGCAATTTTTGCCATAACCAGACTGTTTTTACTATTCCCTCATCTCGCCACCACCCATAAAATTTAATAGAAAAGAAATAGATAGAGAAAAGGTTTTGGAAACATATGTGAAGGATGGTTTGGTATTAGGGCTGAGTGTTTTTAGACTACCCTTTTTCTATCAGCCTCTGGCTGTGGCCGTGGATTTCTCTGTCTAAATCTTTTTTTCTGAAGATGCACAGTAGACAATCCTCCCTGAAACATGAAGCATGCTGTTGACTTTGTTCCCGGGGCTTGCGTCTGCCAAGTCTGACTAGTCAGTTCCCATCGCTGCTGGCTGAGATTTTTCCCATCACCACGGCAGCAGAACACACTTGCCTTCTCTCTTTAGATGGTTTGTTATTTCAAGAAAAGCCAAGCATGGAATCGCTGGGAATCATTGCTGCTTCTGACCACCGAGAACACATTTTCCCTACTGGTTGTTTTTCTTTCCAGCTTCCCGGGGCTTTAGTGGTATTTACATTTAGGGCCTGTCATTTCGCTCTTTCATGAAAACCCATTTGAATGAGGCACTTGGAATCCAAATACAGTTTTGTTGTTGTTCAAAAGGAATCCAAATGTTTAACAGTCTCATCATTGGTCGCTGAAATGGAAAGATTAAAAAATTTCATTTGCTTAGTTTTTCTTCTTTAAATTTGGTAGAAAGTCATTTTGCATGCCCAAGAAGCACAGCTGGCATCTATAACCTGCCTTCCTACTTTATGAAACGTAACTTTGTACTCCCCACTTTCAGATCTGTGATGCAAAGTTGGTGAAAGAGTCCCGAATGAAATTCCAGGTGAAATATTTTATTTTTTTTTTAATTTAAATTTTAACTTTTACTTTAGGTTCAGGGGTACACGTGCAGGTTTGTTATATAGGTAAACTCATTACTTGGGCTTTATGTACAGATTTTTTCATCACTTGAGTACTGAGCATGGTAACTGACAGGTTTGTTTTTGTTTTTTCTGAACTTCTCCTTCCTTCCCCGCTCCTCCCTTAAGCAGGCCCTAGTGTGTGTTGTTTCTCTCTTTCCATCTATGTGTTCTCATTACTTAGCTCCCACTTACAAGTGAGAACATGTGGTATTTTATTTTCTGTTCCTGTGTTAGTTTCCTAAGGATAATGGCCTCCAGCTCCATCCATGTTCCAGCAAAGGGCATGATCTAGTTCTTTCTTATGGCTGCATAGTAGTCCATGTATATATGTACTACATTTTATTTGTCCATTCTATCATTGATGGGCGTTTAGATTGATTGCATGTCTTTGCCATTTTGAAAACGGCTGCGGTGAACATAAGCATGCATGTGTCTTTATGGCAGAATGGTTTGTATTCATTTGGATATATTCCCAGTAGTGGGTTTGCTGGGTTGAAATGGTAGTTCTGTTTTCAGTTCTTTGAGGAATCTCCACATGGTTTTCTACAATGGCTGAAGTAATTTACATTCCCACCAGCAGAGTATAAGCATTCCCTTTTCTTTGCAACCTCACCAGCATCTGTTATTTTTTGACTTTTTGATAGCAGCCATTCTGGCTGACGTAATATTATATCTCATCGTAGTTCTGATTTGCATTTCTCTAATTGTTAGTGATACTGAGCATTTTTTCACATATTTGCTGGCCACGTGTATGTCTTCTTTTGAAAAGTGTTCATGTCCTTTGCCCACTTCTTAATGGACTTGTCTGTGTTTTACTTGTACGTTTATTTCCGTTCCTTATGGATTCGGGATATTAGACTTTGTTAGATGTATAGTTTGGAAATATTTTCTCCCATTCTGTAGGTTTTCTGTTTACTCTGTTGATATAGTTTCTTTTACTATGCAGAAACTCTTCAATTAGGTCCTATTTGTCAAGTGTTGCTTTTGTTGCAATTGCTGTTGGCCCAGATGAAATATTTTCTAATGAGTAAGGAATGCTTTAGGTCTTCAAATGTTCCTGTACTTGTTGTAGCCTTTTCCTTAGTGGTCTGGTTGAAGAAAAGGAAGGAAACAAATAATGAATATGTGCTATGTACTGGCTGCATTAAAGTCAGGTTATACTTTACCTCTGTAAGTGACTAGTGGTATTAATCTAGTGTTTGTTAGCACTGTTTTCAAGCCCCTTTCTCACTTAAAGTTTGTCTATAGCCCCATTTTGCCCCATCACCATGGCTTCTCCTCTGCTTTCCTTGGCACCTGCTGACCTAGCAGTAGGCATTTTTCTATCACTCGTCAACTTTCATCTGACTGGGGTCACCTCATTTTCCTGCAGACATCCATGTATACTCTTCCTGGCTCTCTTTTTACGTAATTCCTCTCACTTCTATTCCTTCATAGATTTCTCTCACCCCTACCTCCTTGCATGGTTCAACTCAGGTCACCCTTCCTCCCCAGAGCCTTCTTCAATAGAACTGAATCCATGTTGCCTGGCTTCTTCTCCAGCGCCTCTGAACATATCTAGTTTACACTCTGTGAAGTTGTTCTTTGCCACAGATTCTCACCTGACTCACAGTCACAATGTAGGTCCTCGTGTTGTCTTCCTCTGAGGGCAGGATCATAAGTTAGCAATGATGATATTCTTAACACCACCAGAAAACAGGTGGAGCCAAGGGGCCATGCGTAGAGTGTTTGCTTATACATACTAGCTTTTGAAGAGTTGGTCATAGTGAAATGTACATGTTTGACAGACTGGAGATACAAAGGAAAAAAATGTGAGTTGAACCTTGGGATGCTTAGTTCTAAGTTTTTTATGTGAAGGCTATGCCATAAAAGGCCCCAGACTCTTGATGGAGGGGCAAGCATTTAGTAATATAATTGGAATGTTTTGAAGTGTTACATATTCTGTATGTATATGTTTACATATATAATGTGCAATAGGCTGTCAGAAATTTTTCTTTTTTGAATTGGAGTTTCGCTCTTGTTGCCCAAGGTGTAGTGCAATGGCACGATCTCAGCTCACCGCAACCTCTGCCTCCTGGGTTCAAGTGATTCTCCTGCCTCAGCCTCCTGAGTAGCTCGGATTACAGGCACATGCCACCACGCCTGGCTAATTTTTTGTATTTTTAGTAGAGATGGGGTTTCACCATGTTGGCCAGGCTTGTCTTGAACTCCTGACCTCAGATGATCCACCCACCTTGGCCTCCCAAAGTGCTGGGATTACAGGCATGAGCCACTGCGCCCAGCCCAGAAAATAGTTTTTAATTATGTTAATCAGTTCTAGACCAGTGTCAGATACTTTGATACCTGAAATATGTGTTTCAAATTTTCCAATGAAAGTTATGAAATTAAAATATCCTAGATTATTAATTAAAATAATACTAATGTTATGTATTAGGCCATTTCGAGTCTGGAATTCGGGGAAGGATAGAAATGGATATTCAGATTCTCTGAAGTGTAGAAAGGCAGGATCGACTGTCTCCAACTTCAATGTTTTTTCTAGTAGTAATTGTCTATTTACTCTACATTATAATTGAACAATAAAAGATAAGGGAAGGGTTGTTTTGATCCCATTTAACTTTAGGAGGAATATTATTTTTTTAGGTGTGTGATGAACAAAAACTTTATTTTGCTTAACTTTATAAATGTTGAGTAAGTTGGTGTTAGCTTCACCAGCTCTCTTGTAAGGAATGTTGTTATTCTATAATGTCATTACTAGGCAACCTATAAAGAAAAATAAGCACATTGTAGTATGGATCTGATTTTGTATTGCATAGACATGACTGGAAAGGCTCCTTGTTTATGATAAGGAAACCAGATGATGTGAGCAGGAGAGACTTGAGCTGGATATGGAGCAGATGGCGGAGGAGATGGAGACCCTCAAATGGAAGTAGTTCTATGTTTCCTGCAGGTGCAAATGGCTTTATAAAAGGGCACTGAGACAGGGTAGAAGGTTAGACCTTGAGTTCTCATTCCTTTATCAACACTTACCACCTTCTGATTTTTCTCTTTAGATACCAAAACGTTATTTACAAAGAATTGATGACTTTCCTTTAAAATGTATAATGAATTCCTTCATATGTGGACTTCTGCTAGAATTAAGGCCTATGCTCTTGACTACTCAGCAGAGAATTCATCATGCAAAAGAAAATTTTAATGTTCAGGTTCCCACTGGAGCCAAGGTTTGGTTATGACCATGTGCAGGGATGCAAGTACACTTACCCACATTGACCCAAAGCTGCACTGACATTGCCCCTGAAGCTGATTACTGAGCATTTCATGAACTTCCATGGTAGATTTTGTGCTATTTTTCTTTGGTCTGTATAACAACTGAGAAGTTGTTCACTTTCTAAAGCATATTTATTCTGAGTCTGTAGATAGACTAAAACAGACAAATGTCTTTGAGTGTGGCAGTTGAAGTGTCTTGATCCATTCCAAACTAGGAACGCACTTCCTGGACCATCCTGTCATTAAGATGAGGCCTGATCCCTGTCAGAGACAGGCCTGTGAGGCCAAGAATACAGGCTTCATCCAAGTGGCCCCTTAGCATTGCCATTTTCCATGACCCACAACTGTAACCCAAGCCCAGTCAGCTGCTGTTTTTCCCCCCACTCCCCTCCACCCCTTTTAAAATAGAACATTTGAAATTAAGCAGAAGAATTGGGAGAGCGATACAATGTACACTGGAATTCTTTTCATCTAAATTTCCAGTGTGAACATTTCACCACTTTATTGCTTTGTGCCTCCTCCCATATGTACGTATATGTATGTGTATACACATGCTTTTCCCCTGCACCATTTGATAGTAAGTTGCAGACACCATGCTATTTCACCCCAATGTAGTTCAGCATTATCACTTTAGAACAAGAACATGTCACAAAACCATTAAATACAAAAGAATTTGACACCAATACAATATGCCATTTAAACACAGTCCCTATTAAGATTTCCCCATTAGTTCAAATGATTATCTGTATAGCTGCTTCTTTTGATCCAGCATCATACATTGCCTTTAGTTGCAGTGTCTCTCTTCAGTCATAGTGTCTCTCCTTAGTCTTCTTCAGTCTAGAATAGTTCCCTACGTTTTTGTCTCATCTAATAATGTGGAGTGGTGTTGAAAAGTCCAGGCTAAGCCCAGGCACAGGGGCTCATACCAATTATCCCAGCACTTTGAGAGGCGGAGGCCAGTGGATTACTTGAGGTCAGGAGTTTGAGACCAGCCTGATCAACATGGTGGAACCTCATCTCTACTAAAAATACAAAAATTAGCTGGGCATGGTGGTGTGCACTGGTAGTCACAGCTACTCAGGAGGCTGAGGCAGGAGAATCACTTGAATCTGGGAGATGGAGGTTGCAGTGAGCTGAGATTGTGCCACTGCACTCTGGCCTGAATGACAGAGCAGGACTCTGTCTCAAAAAAAAAAAAAAAAAAAGCCCAGGCTAGTGGTTCGATACAGTGTTTTACATTCTGGATCTACTTTCTTTTGCACAGTTAGATTCCAGTTAATTACTACTGCCAGAGCACCATGCAGGCAACGCTCATCCTTCCTGTTCCTTCGCATCAGGAGCCACGTCATGTTTGCTCCTCCCATTGCTGGTGACACTAAATTGAATCCCTTGGTTAAACTGGTACCCACTAGATTTCTCTATTGCAGAGATTTCTCCTTCGCTTTTTTGTAATTAGTAAGTAACCCATGGGGTAGTATTTCGAGAACCCTGTGACTCTCCTGATCCAAAATTGACCCAAAGTTATTCCCAAAGTTTCTGACATCCATTGAGAATTCTTGCCTGAATTATTTTTATTGTGCTGAAGACCAGAGCCTTTTAATTGAACACTGATGGTTACTGTGGGAATGAAGAAAGAGTGGAAATGGAGCTTCAAGGCAGAAACTGCATCATGGAGCCAACTGACCAGACATGTGTCCTATTCATCTTTGTGCTCTTTCTGCCTAACATCAGACTGGCAAAGGAAGGCCAAGAAAAACATTTGGTTGAGAAAATCATGAAGAGAACAGTACTTGACAATTTCTTTTTAACGAGGTCTAATGATTTCTGCCTAGAACATTGGGATATTTCCTTCCAAATATGATGGATATTTGAATATTTCATCAGCGTGCACTGTGGTTTTTCATCGGCATGCAGCATTTCTTCTGCCACCATCATTTATATTGAAAGCACAGTTATTTTATTTTACTCACAATTCTCTGCCCAGAATCATCTTTAAAACAGCGTATTTCTAGGTCTTATAAGGAAAGGATGCTCTCCTTTCCAGAAATAATGTCAGAAGCATACATTTTTCCCTTTCTCTTTCTGAGAAAATTTCTTCCTTACAGTCTTCAAGATATGCCATGGTGATTCTCACTCTCAGTAGGATATCTGTAAACTAGCAAGGAGCAAAACCATGCTCCTGTTCTTCATGGCCCCATAGGGTACGGCCGTGTTGCGTGACTGCCAACGGAGAATGCTGCTTGGTTTCACCGTTTTGATAGGTACATAGGTTTGCCAGGCACAAAGTTACTTATCAGTGTGCTCATATCTAAGACTCATTACCCAGGGTCTATTTTTCTGGACCTCACTGCCAAGTCAGAAATATTACCCATCTTGGAAAACTTAGGGTTTACATCCAAAGATGGAACCCCATTTATCATTGTGGGCCTTCTTTCTCACAAAATTCCTGATGTTAAGTAGTTTGTAAATGCATTTGTGTACCATTCATGTTTATTAATACCCAGGAAACTTAGTGTTAGCCTTCCCAATGATTATTTAATTTGAAAGATATCATTCATCCCTGTGATAGGTGTTTCTGGTTCCCTGGAATGTCAAAAATACAAAATGCTGTAAATCGTCTCCTTGCGCGTTAGGTATTGACTTTCTCTCATGGGTTCTTCCAAAGGCTTTGGCTGCCACTCAGCCCACTGAAGACTGTCACCAAGAGATGCCACCAAATATATTCATTGGGGCCTGGGTTATTGGAGCCTAACAACCCAGTTTGTAAATGCTAGCTTTATTAAAATGTTGGTGAAGCTGCAGCAGTGGGAAACCTATCTGGCTTGTTTTTTTCTCCAACTTCAAATCAGAAAGCTACAGTTCTGCTCGGCCCCATTTTGTTATTTCAAGCAAAAGAAAGATATCCTGTCATAAAACCATCTAATCTGAGGCTAAGCAATAAATAGTTATCATAAAGGTCACCTTTAATTGTGTCAAGTAGTGAAGCAATGCCCACGCTGCAGTGTTGTTGCTGACAGGGCAGCTACCAGGTTGGCGCTCCACACTTCCATAGATTCGGCTGGCAATGTGACAGCAAGCCCAAATGAATTCAGAGCTTTGCTACTTACACAGACAGCAAAATCAAGATCAGCACACCATCAGCTCCTTGCCTCCCTAGTCCCACGCACAAGATGACATCAAACTGGAGAGGCCAGAAGACAGGTGGCATGAGAGGTGGGTCACTTTGCCCTAGAGGTGCCACCTCTAAATTAGAGCCAAGTAGTCATATTGCCACAGAAGCCTGTGGCTGTGCCGTAAGGGGAAGGAGGTCTGCAAGATGGAAAGTCCTGTGCACAACCGAAACAGGGAAGATGGATGGGAAAAGTCTTGTGCAGTCTCCCACAAAATCTGGAGGTAGATGAGAAACCGTCCCATGGGAGCTCCCCGGAGGCTGCTTGTCTCCCTTCATTTCAAGAGGAATTTCAGGGCATCCCACCAAGACTAGGGTCAGACTGTGGCTAAGCTTTGCCTCCATGGCCTATGAGGAGACGTGCAAGGTCACCACAGTGCCATGATGGAGCTATTCCTTGCATATTGCCCTTCTCATCTATCAGCATGGGAAGAAGTTTGCAGAAATGAAGCATCCAGAGTTTTGTGAAGCTGGTTAGGTGAAAAATTAAGACTGGCCAGGCGTGGTGGCTCACACCTGTAATCCCAGCACTTTGGGAGGCCAAGGCGGGTAGATCACTTGAGATCAGGAGTTTGAGACCAGCCTGGCCAACATGGCGAAACCCTGTCTCTACTAAAAATACAAAAATTAGCCGGATGTGATGGCAATGCCTGTAATCCCAGCTACTAGGGAGGCTAAGACAGGAGAATTGCTTGAATCCAGGAGGTGGAGTTTGCAGTGAGCTGAGATCGTGCCACTGCACTCCAGCCTCGGCGACACAGCAAAACTCCATCTCAAAAAAAAAGAAGAAAAGAAAAATCAAGGCTTTTGGACTTTATACTTATACTTATTATTATTATTAGAAGGAGTATTTTTGCTCTCGTTGCCCAGGCTGAGTGCAGTGACACGATCTTGGCTTCCCGCAATCTCCACCTCCTGGGTTTAAGTGCTTCTCCTGCCTCAGCCTCCCAAGTATCTGGAATTATAGGCATACGCCACCACGCCCAGCTAATTTTTGTATTTTTAGTAGAGACAGGATTTCTCCATGTTGGTCAGGCTGGTCTCGAACTCCTGACCTCAAGTGATCTGCCTGTCTCATCCTCCCAAAGTGCTGGGATTACATGTATGAGCCACAGTGCCAGGACTATGCATTATTTTTGTTTTCAGGATGGGATAGATGTACTGCAGGAATAGATAATACTATTTCTGGTGGATTTACACACAAAGGTTTGTATTTTGTATATTATACATACCAGCAAGTGTTTGTAGTAGTGTTCATTTCCACACAGTCATTCAGGGACTCAGGCCCATGGCAGCAGTTTTACTATCCTTTAGCTGCAACATCTGCGTTTCAGGTCCTCCTGAGTTCACCATGATAAGAAAGGACACAGTCAGAAGATCCTGTGCCAGCTCTTTTATACTTTGGCCTTAAAGGGACACAAACCACTTCTGCCCACAAGTTATTGGTCAGAACTATTTCACATTATCTGATATAACTTCAAGGGGCTGGGACATGGGAGGGAACAGATGGAATATTTAGTGAGCATCTTTGTTTCTGCCACAGACATGTGTTTCCCCAAAGTCAAACTATTAGTCTGGCTAAGTATTTTTACAAGTGAGTATTGATGAAAAGAAGTTCCATTTGTGAATGCTCAACATTTTACAAAATGCTTTCACAGTAATTGCCCTTAGAAAAAGTTTCGAGGGAAGGGGCAAACCTAAGGCTAAGACCATGAATGGTACCGTTCCAGACCTCAGAAACTACGGTTGGTCCAGCTACAGTACTCAGAAAGAAACCAACACACACTTTCGCCTGTATTGATTTTGGTGGGGACTAGAAGGATAATTTTTCCCTGTTCATATTGAATGGAAACCAAGTGGTATTTGGAACGCTATCTTAAATCATTAGAGACATTGTGCTATTCTTGAAACAGTTGGCATCTGCTATTCCAGCCCGAGGTCTATACTGTAAGGAGCTAGATCACTTTGCATTGGAGGAAGTGAAGTGGTGTATTACAGCTGCAGACTTTACCTTCCACATAAGTCAAAGTAGAGATTTAATGGCCAGTCTTTAGGAGTGCAAAACAAGAGAATGTAATAATTTGAACTGTCATTATATCATTTTTCTTTCTTTGATGCTGATATTAACTGGTTTAAAATATATTTCTAACCTTTACGTTGGTATAATTATTCAATTTTTAACATAAAACTTAAACCAATTTCATTTTTTACACTTAGAATGCTTTAACAGATCCATGTTAAATTAGCTGATGAATATATGTGAAAGAAGTAATACATTTATACTGAGAGTTGAATTTTTCTCAGAGACAGAGGAAAATGGTCTCCAAATTTTATATGACCTATCAGTGATAAAAGAGACATAGATATTTTGTTGGGATACAATTAAAAACTGATAATTTGGGGGAAAGCTCTTAAACAGCCTTTCCCCAATCTGTGCAATTTTGACATTAGCATGTGCAGCCCTGACAGGAATTTCCAGTAAGTTAGTTTTATTAATATCACTTAAGGGAAACCAGCAGTTTCTACTGGCACAGTTTGAGCTCCAGCAGGAAGCCATCTCTTTTTCTCAGCGCATTACTTACATGTGAAAGTTGGGGTGGGGGTGCAAGAGAAAGTATATACCAAGCCCAGCATATTGCCTTTTTTGTCTCCCCTCTCCATGGGCCTGGCATCTGTGTTTTGAAGAGTCAATGGGGGAGAAAACAGTTGTGTTAGTGCTTGAAATAGGATGCAGTACATTCTCTCTTCTTGTCTTCTCTTCCTTCCGCCCCCGGTCTTTCCCCTTTTGGAAAGGGGAGGTATCGAGAGACTGAGATCTCGGAGCCAACATCGACAATGACACCAAATTATAGCTGCGTCCAGATACCTAGGATCTTGACTGGCCTTATTGTAAGAGGCAGGAACTGCAGTGAAATACACATCAGGGTACTTGATTTCTTGCTAGATTTAAACAGCTGAAGGTAGAAAGAAAAAAGATTAAGTTCTTCCTGTTATATTATTAACATATGAGAACAGCGAAATCTAAAAGAAATTATTCTGCATAGTTGAAAGAAAAGATAGAATACTCAATATATTTTCTACCATTCATCTCTCTGATAGAGGAGACACTTGTTTTGTGACGGAAGGCCTTGGGGAATTACTTATTTTCTAGATAAAAGTGTCATTTAAGAATTTATTATAGAAAATTTCAAACGAAACAGTGGATAGAATGAATTGACTTGTGCCTTACTTACCTTCAATAATTATCAATATTTTGCCCATCTTATTTTAGTACCTCTGTCACCACCCCTCTTAGTTTTTCACTGGAGAATTTTAAAGCATGTCCTAAACATCCTGTGAGGTAACTTGCTCCAAATCTCATAATGGGAAAGTGGTGAATCAGGACCAAAACCTCGGCAGTCTGGTTCTAGAACCCACAGTCCGTGGGAAGAGGACAAGTCAGGTGTGAAGATTGCTTAAATGGAGTTGTTCTTAAAATCAGTGTAACTAAGAAGCAAGCAAACATTTTCTGGGGAACCTCCACCCCAAACTGTCTTTGAATCTAGGAGCTCTATTTTTAAAAAGGGCATGTTAGGGGGAAGGCTAGGTTCAGGATTTAGTATCAGGTGCTCTTTTTACTAGAGTAGCATTTATGGGCATGCTCATGAAACACCAGTTGGTTTGCAGGGGCTGCCTCTCTCCAAAACATATTTATAGAAATTAATATCTACTCAGGCACTTCTGCCAACAGTTCAGGAATTTAAAATAGCGGGGGTCAAGCACAGGTCATGGCTGAGAGAAGACTGGAAGTCCATGGGTTCTACTGTGCTCTGACAAAGTTTGAGGAGTTGACTCTTTAATTATAGCATTTGAAGGGTAACCAAAGGTTTGACACTTATTGTTCTTTATTGTTTAAAAATATGCTGTTTTTGGAGTACGTAGACCACAACTTAAATGACTGCTAATTTCTCAGTGGCACTGAATCAGTCATTTGAATTCAGTTACATTTGCTAAGCCAGAGCCTAGCATTCGATCTCGCATTAGGTCCGCTGTGATCTGTGGGCATCAAAGAAAGATCCTGGAAGGGGCATGTCCTGCTTTTAAAGAGTAGGCACTCTATCTTGGGTGAGGGATGGCCACAGAGAAACAGGCCAGACATTCAAGAAGTGGGGCTGGTGAAGTTGAACCCCCACCCGATGGGGCTCCCTCCCCGGTCTGTGGTGGCTGCATCTTGCTAGGACACACGCAAAACAATACCGTGACCGCCAGGCAGCCACAGTGTAAAATATTCTTAATTTCCCTGGAGAGAAGAAGGAAGAGCTTTCAATTAACATGAACACTGGCTACTTTTTCAAGTTACCTAATTGAACTGTCAGAGAGTGAAGACTTTGTGGAGTGGGTAAGAGGCAGGATTGGTAAATTGTGATTACAAAGCTGCTGGGAAGGAAAGGGCAGCCAGGGAACAGGAGATGTGGCAGCTTGGAGCTGCAGTGGGCACCCCAGATACCAGTGGTGGAGGTCTACTGAAATGGATAGAACACTTTGGAGGTACTGCCTGTCTGTGTCGCATTTCTTCCAGACCCTGGGATCTGGAAGGCAGGCAGGAAGGAGAGATGCTAATATCCTGTCAACCTTATGAAACAAAGGGAGTTTTCTGAGAAATGATAGCTCCTTCTTCCCCTCTGCTTAGAAGTAACATAACCTAGTGCATAGTTTGCCGAACCTTAGGGCAGTTACCCAAACTATGCTCATGGAAACCCAAAACACTTTCTCCTAGGCCAGACGCATTTCCTGGCCTGCCTCACAATTGAAGGCCACAGACTGAGTTCCAGCCAGTAGTATATGAACAGAAGGATGTACATCTCTTCTAAGCCTGGCCCATCACACTGCCCATGCTGTCTGCCATTCTTTTTTTTCCTCTTTCTTCCTTGGTGAGGCCTACCCAAAGTGATCATGAGATCTCTGTTGAAGAAGGCAGAGACTTTGTCATCCTTAATCCCTGAATGAACACATGGATAACTACCATAAACTAGAAATACCCAAGTAGCATTATCGGCATTTTCATGAGTAAGAAATAAATTCTGTATGCAAGCTACTGAGATTTGGGATGGGGATACATCTGTTATACCAGTTAGAACTATTTGCTCTACCATAATCTTTTCCCCATTCTTATCTGTATTATGACTTATACTGTAAATTCATTATTACTATTATTTTGAGATGGAGTTTCATTCTTGTGGCCCACGCTGGAGTGCAATGGTAAAATCTTAGCTCACTGCAACCTCCACTTCCCGTGTTCAAGCAAGACTGCCTCAGTCTCCCGAGTTGCTGGGATTACAGTGTGCACTACCACACCCGGCTAATTTTTGTATGTTTAGTAGAGATGGGGTTTCACCATATTGGCCAGGCTCATCTAGAACACCTGGCCTTAAGAGATCTACCCACCTTGAATCTCAAATTGCTGGGATTATAGGTGTGAGCCACTGTGTCTGGATTATCATCATCATTATTATTAATATTATTATTATTATTATTTGGAGACAGAGTCAGCAAATAGTAATAATATAGGCTGCAGTGCAGTGGCATGATCATAGCTCACTGAAGCCTTGATCTCCTCGTCTCAGGTGATCCTCTGGCCTCAGCCTCCTGAAGTTTCTGGGATTACAGGCACATGCCATCATGCCTGGCTAATCTTTATATTTTTTATTTTTTGTAGAGACAAGCTCTTGCTACATTGCTCAGGCTGGTCTGGAATTCTTGGTCTCAAGCAGTCCTCCCACCTTGATCTCCTAAAGTGCTAGGATTACATGTGTGAGCCACTGCACCTGGCCTATTAATTTTCTTTAAGTCAAGTTGCTTTTTATGAAGTTTGGTTTTATAAAAGTAAACTTTATGTCATTATCACAAATGAAAAACTGTATCACTACAAATAGAAGGTAACTAAAAATACATTGAGTGGAAAAAATATTATTATTCATTTCTAGCTACATGTTATTTCCTGGAGAAAGTTCTTTGCATGACACCTGCTGTCTCTATGTTGAAAAGGGGAAACTAGCCACTATTAGAAAGGTGTTCAAGACACATGGGCACAAAACTGAGATGGATTCCTTGGCAGAATCAGAAGAGTTGTAAAAACTGAAAATAGCTTTCCCATTGTTATGTGATTCTGTGCCATTTAGTGTTCTGTCTCAGGCAACTGAAGTCATCTGATTTACCAGTCATTACACATCCTACCCTTGGGAGCAAAGACTTACTGAATGGAGACCAGGTTTGACTGGAGGCTTGAGGACGAGCTGAAATGTGCAATAGAAGATCCAGTGTGAATCTTGTAGTGGTGGGATAAGATGAGAATTCTGTAGACATAGGAAGACTCCTCAGCCTACAGTTTGTTTCAAGTGTGATTCTTGATATATAGATAGATTTTTTAAAATCAGGTTATTTGTGGTTTCTTCTTCTAGTGTGTTGGAATAAGCCTTGAACACACTAACCTTTCCACAGATAATGATAAACTTGGGACAAAATGCAAAAAAGCAACTACTTGAAGGTTTTTGAAAAAAGTCAAGAGAATTTTGTAGAGCAGTGGGCACCTGGAAGAAAGGACGTTAGCGGGGTAAGTTGTTGGTTTTTGCAGAATGACACAGGGCAGCTGAAGTTGTGATTAAAAACTCATAGCTTTTTTGTCTGAGTAGCAAGAAGAAAGAGTCTAGGGAGCCTATGGCCCTTGGAGAGTGAGGGGGGAAACCAGAAAGGAGAGAGACAAGGAGAGCCCAAGATTGTGAGTATAAAGTCTCCCCAAGTCTCTGGCCAACTCTTGAACCGTGCATGCGTTGGATAAAGTCAAAGCAGCACAGTTAATAATAACAGCTGGACTGACATTTGATCTGTTGCCTGCTGCACACAAGACAGGATTTGCAGTTTAACAAAACTAATTGCTTGTTAAAATAAACATTAACACTGTTTAGAGGAGCATAACAGAATCCAGAATCTCCACAACAATATTCATAATGTTTAAGATACAATCCGGCTGGGCGCGGTGGCTCACACCTGTAATCCCAGCACTTTGGGAGGCCGAGGCAGGTGGATCACGAGGTCAAGAGATCGAGACCATCCTGGCCAACCTGGTGAAACACTGTCTCTACTAAAAATACAAAAAATTAGCTGGGCTTGGTGGCACGTGCCTGTAATCCCAGCTACTCAGGAGGCTGAGGCAGGAGAATTGCCTGAACCCAGGAGGCGGATGTTGCGGTGAGCCGAGATCGCGCCATTGCACTCCCATTACCCAGCCTGGGTAACCAAAGCGAAACTCCATCTCAAAAAACAAAAGAAAAAAAAAAGATACAATCCAAAATTACTTTAGCTACAAAGCACCTGGAAAATGTGACCCATTCTCAAACGAAAATGGATGGAAGCCAACCTTGAGATAATCCAGATACTGAAATTATTAGGCAGTGATTCTAAAGCAGCAGGAAAATATAAAATATACAGAAAATCAAAAGAGAAATATTAGATCTAAAAATGATATCTGAAATTTAAAAAATTTTCTGTATGGATTTAATTAATAGAGTAGAAGTAATGGGGAAAGTTTCAGTAAACCTAAAGATAAATGAATAGAAAGTATCCTTGATGAATAAAGGAGATAAAGGATTTTAAAACGTAGGCAGGCTTCTAGACCTGTGGGACAGAATTAAAGTACAGTATGTGTTTAAGGTTTCAGAAAGAAAAGAGAAAGAATGGAACAGAAAAAAAATAGATGAGAAAATGACCAAATTTTTCTAAAATTTAATGAAAAACATACATTTACAAATTCAGAAAGTTCAGTGAAACCCAGATTAGAGAAATACAAACACATCACACCAAAGCATATCATAGTCAAATTGCTAAAAGCTAAAGAGAAAATCTTGAAAGCAGTCAGAGGAGACTGGCACACAGCATAGAAGGTAACAGATTTAAACGATCACGGACACCCATCTGGAACTACGAAGGCCAGAAGAGGGTTTAACAGTATCTTTAAAGTTCTAGAAGGTTGCGGGGAGTACAACCCTGTCAAACAAGAAATCTGTATCCGATGAAAATGGCCTTTGAGAATAGAGGCAAAAACATTTTTAAATAAAAAGAAAACTCGCCATCAGCAGTTCTGTGTTATAAGAAATCATGAAGAAAATTTTTAAGCCGTAGGGAAATAATATGAGAAGGAAGCCTGACTATTTCAAGGAGTAATGGTAGATAGCTGTGTAAATAAAAAATATCATGTTTTCTCTCAGTTTATTTGCAATACATATAATGATTAATAGCAAAAACTATAACATTATCTTATGGGGTTTATTATGTACATTGCCGTAATGCATGTGACGGCCACAGCATACAGTACAATACTATGGTGGTGGGAGGATGTGTTAATGGCATATATGGTTACGGTTTGCACATTTTCTGTGAAGTGGTGCAATATGATCTCTATATTATGAAAAGTTAAGGGTGTATATTAGATTATCTTCCACAACACTAAACCAATGCTAAAAGCCATAGCTTAACAGACAATGGGTAAATGGAAATGGAATTCTAAACAAGTAACTGGAATGTTTGTGGTATGTGTAAACTAACATACTGAGAGAGTTCATCATTTTGCTACTATGGACTTGTCATGCAGTTCATCATATCTGATTTACCCATTCTTCCTACTTACCTGGCTGTTTTCATTGAACTGATTCTTTCCATAAAATCTGCTATAATTTGTCACATTTGTTTTCTTATTCTCCATAAATGTGTGAGCTTCATGCTTATAGTGCTATATGTTCAATCTTTTTTTTTTTTTTTTTTTTTTTTTGAGACGGAGTTTCGCTCTTGTTACCCAGGCTGGAGTGCAATGGCGTGATCTCGGCTCACTGCAACCTCCACCTCCTGGGTTCAGGCAATTCTCCCGTCTCAGCCTCCCAAGTAGCTGGGATTACAGGCACATGCCGCCATGCCCACTTAATTTTTTGTATCTTAAGTAGACACGGGGTTTCACCATTTTGACCAGGATGGTCTCGATCTCATGACCTCGTGATCCACCCGCCTCGGCCTCCCAAAGTGCTGGGATTACAGGCTTGAGCCACTGCGCCCGGCCATGTTCAATCTTTATGGAGATGAGGATTTGGAAGTTTCAGATGGAGAGGAGAATACTTAATACCTGTCTTCTGTAGAGATTGTCACTTCTTAAAGGTAAAATTCTGGCAAATTACAAAGATTACCGTGGGAGGCTTAAAGATAGCCCATAATATTGTTAGCAGTGGATATATGGAATCCGTTGTTCAACATATTTGATTTTTCTTAACAAAATCCATTTTTACAAGTAATAATCATTGCTGTTTCTTCCATACCTATTGTGTGCCATGCACTATACTGCGACCTTAATATATGATATATCATTTAATACTCAAAATAGCATCAATAAGAAAGAAGTATTTCCCTATTTTACAGATGGTCAAGTAATTTGTCTTAGATCAGGCCAGGTGCGGTGGCTCAAGCCTGTAATCCCAGCACTTTGGGAGGCCAAGGCGGGTGGATCACAAGGTCAAGAGATCAAGACCATCCTGGTCAACATGGTGAAACCCCATCTCCACTAAAAATACAAAAAATTAGCTAAGCATGGTGGCGCGTGCCTGTAATCCCAGCTACTCAGGAGGCTGAGGCAGGAGAATTGTTTGAACTCAGGAGGCGGAGGTTGCTGTGAGCCGAAGTTACACTCCAGCCTGGGTAACAAGAGTGAAACTCCGTCTCAAAAAAAAAAAAAATTTGTCTTAGATCAAATAACTTCTCTCCACCCTGTAGTTAATGGTGCTGGTAGGATTCAAATCTAGGCTGGCTTGGATTTGAACCTTTTCCCATGCATCACACTTCTTCCTGTTAGAAGTTTACCAAATGTAAATGTTGACATCTGCTTTGTCATCATTCAACCATAGAGATTTTTGAGCACCTGGGAATAATAAGTTGCAGCAAGATGCATGATCCACTGTTGATGGTAAGGGTACTCCATACCTTCTCAAGAGCCCAAAATGCTACAAGCTGTTTTTCCCATCCTCTTCTACTTCTATCTTAAAAACATTACCCTTCTAAAATCTAGTGGTATTCATCAAAATGATTTGTTTTTTCCACTGTGTAGAGGAGTAAGCTGAGGCCCAAATGAATGGTATTAAAAGAGGGAAGTGGGAAACCATATGTCTATGCTCAAACCTAAACTAAGGCTTTCCTTTACACTTTGTTGTTGTTTTTGTTGCGATGGAGTGTGTCTCTGTCATCCACGCTGGACTGCAGTGGTGCCCTGTCGGCTCACTGCAACGTCTGCCTCCTGGGTTCAAGCGATTCTCCTGTCTCACCCTCCTGAGTAACTGGGATTACAGCTGTGTGTCACCATTCCCAGCTAATTTTTATATTTTTAGGAGTGATGGGATTTTGCTACGTTGGCCAGGCTGGTATCAAACTCCTGGCCTCAAGTGATCCACCGGCATTGGCCTCCCAAAGTGCTGGGATTAGCGTGAGCTACCAAGCCCGACCATCCCTCCCTTACACTTTAAATTTGAATCCCTGTTCTAAAAATTTAGTGGTAAAGACATGTTTTTTGAAGTGTTCCAGAACTGAACTGCTCCTGGCAAAGTCAGGATAGTGAGAGGATAGGAATAGAATCTACATGAGCCAGTCACATTTTTTCCTGTCTCATCTCTGGAATGTCATGGCAGGATATCAGATCAGTAGTGACATTTACAGGAGACTGAACATTTTTAACTGCAAAGATGAAGAGTTTTTAAGACCTTATTAAAACCAAACTCCAAGTAAACTTAGAACCATTGCCTTTTAAAGGTATCATAGAATCTTAGAGAACATCATTCTCATATTCTCTTCTACAGGTGCTTTCAAAGGCCAAGAGAGGTTGAATATTTACTTTAGAGGCAGGGACATGTAATTAGTCTCTTTGCAGAACCAGGTGTTCTGACTCCCAATTTGGGATATTCACCTTGTTTTACTTCTTACTCCCCATTCATCTACTTCTTGAGCTAATGAGCTATTTATGAAGCTTTCCTTATTCCTCTTGAACTGCTACTGCTGCTCTTGAAAGTGTGCTTAGAATGGAAACATATACATTATAATTTAAATTATTGGATCAGTTGAACAATTTGTCCCTGCAGGTCAAATTCTTCAATTGTGATCAATCTCTGTGGATTAAATTCAAATTTAATTTTTAAAATGGTTTTATTTTTCAAAAAGATTTCATTTCATTCTACTTCTCCAAATGGATAAACATTTATTTCAAGAAACACTGCCAACTATGTCAGTGCTTCAAATCTGCCAGCCATTGACTTCTTGAAGTAGCGTAATTTGCTGTCTGTGGCTTCTCAGTGTTCCTCATGCCACCAAGTCCTTATGGTGGATAGCAGCACCAATGTACTCTTAGAAATCTGGGATCACCTGAAAAGTTTGTTCCTGTGGATCAGACTTTTAATTGATTATTCAATTGATCATTCCACCCAAACTTGGTTGCCTATTTTGAAGTGACTACTTTAGCCTGGATCTACCATTCACTTCAAGCATCATTTGAACAATTTGATCCTGTACGTATCAAAGAAACATAAAGGAAGTTTACTGACTTTGATAATCTTAAATAGTTTTGTTGGTACTGTAAATACTGATCTTGAATAAAATAATAAACAACATTCAGGACCTTATTTGACCTGCTGTTGCCCTAGATTTGTTTGGAATCAAAACTTATGCTTTTAAAGCCGTACCACTGTAAAATAGAGTAAAATCTTGAGTAAAGTTCTAGATTATTCATGATGGGGAGGAAGGCAGCAAATCACACTGCCATGTGTGTACCTATGCAACAATCTTGCATGTTCTTCACATGTACCACAAAACCTAAAATGCAATAAAAAAAAATGGAAATTTTTAGGAGACAACAAAGCCATTACTCCAAGTTAAAGCAACAGTCTACTTAAAGCCAATTATCCCTTTGGAATCCTGTTGGATTCAGGTTCTGTACAGCTGGGATGAGCTTCTTAAATGTTCTTATTCGAGAGTTTGCATTAAAACCAAAGGAAAGGCTACAAAAATTGTTGATTAGATAATATTTTAGATATATTGAATTTGAAAAGAATCAATGTTAAATAGGATTTGACAGGCCAGGCGCAATGACTCAAGCCTGTAATCCTAGCATTTTGGGAGGCCAAGGCGGGTGGATCACGAGGTCAAGAGATCGAGACCATCCTGGTCAACGTGGTGAAACCCCATCTCTACTAAAAATACAAAAAAAAAAAAATTGGCTGGGCATGGTGGTGCACGCCTGTAATCCCAGCTACTCAGGAGGCTGAGGCAGGAGAATTGCCTGAACCCAGGAGGCGGAAGTTGCCGTGAGCTGAGATCGCGCCATTGCACTCCAGTCTGGGTAACAACAGTGAAACTCCGTCTCAAAAAAACAAACAAAAAAAAAATAAAAAGAAAAAAAATAGGATTTGACAACATAACTAAGATAACAGTTGAAAATTTCCTTAATGAAAATGAAAATTTTTGTTCAGTTTTGGGTTTTTTATTGTTTCTGTTTTTGTTTTGAGTTTTTGAATTGGCCTGTGGGGAGAAATATTTGCAGCAGCATATCATACCCAGAATAATCTTGAACTTGCCTTGAGGACCATAGGGAGAACCCCTACTTGCCTCAGCATATTCTTGGAAACAATACCACAAAGTGATTTATGTTTTTCGATGAGAACAACATTGTGAAAGCAGCATCTTTTCTGACCAAAGACTTGGCATCATATAAACCGTCTTACCCACAATGCGCCATAAAAACAGATATGAATACATAAAGTATAATTTTAGCATCATAAACCTCCTAAGTTAAAGGTTTAAATTGCTGTAGCAATTGCATATTACAAGAAGTCTCCATGACTATAACATAGCACACAGAGTTCTTCCAACTACAACATTGTTTCATAAATGAGATTCTGTAAATAGAAGTAACTTGCATAACCCTGACTTTTAATTGGCATCAGGTAATGTTGATTGACTCAGAACAAATATTAAACATCTATTTTGTCTCCAAGGTGTTATTTCTACCTCTAGTTTTATGTTTCAATTTACAATGTCTAATTTTTTTTATTTTTAGACAGAGTCTCTTTTGCCCAGGCTGGAGTGCAGTAGTGTGATCTCAGCTCACTGCAACCTCTGCCTCCTGGGTTCAAGCGATTCTTTTGCCTCAGCCTCTCCAGTAGCTGGGATTACAGACGTGCACCACCACGCCCAGCTGATTTTTGTGTTTTTAGTAGAGATGGGGTTTCACCATGTTGGCCAGACTATACAGTGTATATCCTTATATTCTTAGACTATAAAAAATCATTTAAACTGTGGAGAAGTATGGGAAGACCTTCTTGTAGAGATATCTTGTAGAGATATCAAGGACTGTGTCCCATTATCTGAAGTTGGCTTCAGAAGGTGGATGATAAGAAACTTCTGGGAGTTAAAAGAACTTGTTCTAACCCAATGTAAAGAAACTAAGAACTTTGAAAAAAGGTTTGACGAAATGCTA
>CM052664.1:61303192-61325932 GCA_028533165.1 Leontopithecus rosalia | reverse complement strand
CCCTCTTTTTCTTCCTCTTTCTTCCTCTCCTTCTCTCCTTTTTTTTTTTTTTTTAAAAAAAAGACATTGTCAGTTTTGCTGGACTACAAGTATCCTCATCCATTCTTACTTGACAGACAGATAATTTTGTACAAATGTAGGTCTCATTAAATCAGGCCACAGTGTAAAACCTTTCAGTGATATTCACTAGATTATTCTCCATCTGTCCTCATTCATTATCTGCCTTTCTTTACTCTGCTCTGTACTCCAGGAGGATACAGAACACATCCCTGGAACACCTTTGGCTTCTAGCTTCCCATTGAGAATGGTATACTTTCCCTTGTACCTAGAACGAAGTCACAATACAGGACACGGACAATCATTGTAAGAAAGGCTCTGGGTGATTTGGCTGCTCTACTCAGGAGACTCATCTCACTTCTTTCGCCATCCCTGGCTTTGATAGTTGCCTTTCAGTTCCTTACACTCTCTGGCCTCCTTTTACCTCCTAGGATATACACTGTTATTCCTCCTGACTGAACCACTTTTCCTCCACCTCCCATCAACTTCACTTGGCTCACACTTGCTCATCTTGAATGTCTCAAAAAAAAAAAAAAAGAGATATCTAAACAGATCCTCCCCTCTTGAATTTCCATGTAATGAGTCAAGGCATTCATGAATTGTCCTATTTTCAGTTGGTGTTCTAAGTACTACAGTAAGGACTCCTCAGGTATCTCTTACAGTGTTGGATGAAGGAGGAGGAGAAGTTTTTTTTTTTTTTTTTTTGAGACAGAGTTTCGCTCTTGTTGCCCAGGCTATAGTGCAATGGCGTGATCTCAGCTCACCGCAACCTCCGCCTCCTGGGTTCAGGCAATTCTCCTGCCTCAGCCTCCCAAGTAGCTGGGATTACAGGCAGGCGCCACCATGCCCAGCTAATTTTTTGTATTTTTAGTAGAGACAGGGTTTCACCATGTTGGCCAGGATGGTCTCGATCTCTTGACCTCGTGATTCACCCACCTTGGCCTCCCAAAGTGCTGGGATTACAGGCGTGAGCCACCGCGCCCGGCTGATTTTTAAAGAATAATAGCTAACCTAATCTTTTGTCTCTTCCACCATCTTTAGTTAACTCAGATGTGCTCCTTCAATGGCTCATCATCAGACATATACCCTTCTCTCCCCAGCAAAGGGTAACCAAAAAATAGTGAATAGTATTGATTTTACCTTAAGGTGTACTAGACATCTCCCAGGAATGCTAAGATAGGATAAAGTTGTGTCCTCCTTCTGATCCTTCAGGATGAGTGGACCAAACCACCAGATGATGAAATGCCAGAATAGCCAATTTGCCCCAAAGTGATTTTTGTAAAGAATCCACTTGAAATAGTGTTTTTCAACCCTCCTACATCAGAATCACCAATGCCTGGGGCCTGCTCCAGACACTGATCCAGTTGTCCTGTGGTGAAATGGCAGTTAAAAACACACAAGAACTTTCAAGTGATTGTAATACATAGCCAGAGTTGAGAACGACTGGGTCAGAGCCACCTTATCTGCAAATAATGGAAGGCAGAATGGAAAAATAGGGGTTAATTTTAATAACATCTAATTAATTTATTTTAAGTGAAAATGGGTGCCTCTTAATGATAATGATATTGATTTAGTGTTTACCATCTTACAGGCACCTCACACACATGCACACATTTAAACTGTGCCACAGCCTTCAATGTATAGGTGAGAAAACAGCTGTGAGTGTCAATTAACTTTGTGAGTGTCAGTTAACTTAGTCACAACAATACAGCTGCTGATATTAGGATCCAGCTCTACTTCAAAAAAGCTCATCACTTTCTACTCTATTACACCACCTCTACGCTGTTACCTTCTCATCTACTGTTTTCTTTGAGGAGATGCAGTTACAATCAGGCAAGTTAACATATATTACCACAGCTAACAAATTCAGCAGCCTAAGTATTACTGAGGAATTTAAATGGTTGATGTGTTTGTCCCAGCCTTGGGTAGAAATGATACATTATCAACAATTTATAAAGAAAGCAGTTTTATCAAAAAATTAACAGCCTGAATTTTATGAATGAAGACAAGTGATTCCTATCCATGGAAAATTAATTGCCTGTATCCTTTAAATAATTTAAGGCACATTTCATGCTAATATTCTGTATCCACCTATGTCTTTCATTGAAAAAGTATTTACCTAATATCTTAAAGCAGGACTATGATTAACTTAGTTCTCAAGGAAAGAAGGTTTTAAAAATAATTTTCTCTGCTCTCCATTTCTCTTACTGTAAGCATGTGGCAAAGTCTTGGCATCTGCTCAGAATAAATTTTCTGCTTCCTTTATGTCTTTTAGTCAATGCACGCTTTCTCTGAGTTCTCCCCCTTACTCCTTCCCCGCTTTCGAAATCTACAGGAAACCAGACCTTACTAATTTGACTGCTTGCTCTTAGAATTACTTATTATTGTATTAATACCTATTATTTAGAGTTTGTGGAGGATTTGTATTGCTCTAGGTATTAATAAAAATGTATAAAAGACAGGCTTCTTAAATAATGTGCAGTTTTGAGAGAAACAACAACGGCAAAAGGATTTCTTTGGGACTGGCTATTTTCAGTAGATTGCTTATTTTATTTTTTAGCATGCAGGAAGTTTATTAAGAAATGCAATGGAGGCAGGATTGGCCAGAGAGGAGTCAAGACATGGTGTATTCTCAATGGAATGCCTCAACTGACAGTGCGAGGAGTTCTAAAGACGGATGGATGATTCGGAGGGCTCCGTGTTGGTCTATCAATGGAATGCCTCAACTGACAGTGCGAGGAGTTCTAAAGACGGATGGATGATTCGGAGGGCTCCGTGTTGGTCTTTGAGTCATTTGTTTTGGGCTGCCCTGGAAAGTGGGTGTGAAGTTGGTTGAGAAGGTCCCAGATTGCTCATTTTAAAATGGTGCATGTGAGAGGACATTTTTGGCAAAGAACTATCAAATTTAAAAAATTGGGAATATAAACTTACTGTGAACAGAATGAGTGTCTTCTATTCAGGCACGTATCTTTTGGCTAATATCCAGATGCTGTTTTCAAGGCTTTTTTTTTTCATGAGATTGTTTTGCTCTAGAATGCTCAATGGTTCTCAAATTTTAGTGTGCGTCTGAATCATGACATGGAGGAGCTAAGGCACAAATTCCTGCCTCCCCCTGCCCCACAGAGTTTCAGTTTCATAAGTCTGGGTTGGATCTGAGAATTTGCATTCATGAACAAGTTAACAGGTGATGCTGATGTTTCTCATGGGATAACGGGCAAATGACGGTGAAACCCAGAGAGTTTTGGCTCTAGATATGATGTCCATTGTCTCTGCCAATGAAGTTCTGCTATAACTCCATCTTACAAGCAGCCCCAAATTATACCCACGTCAGAGACCTTTTGTGGGTTGTGGAAAACCTGGAAGATGGCTGAGAGAGAGTACCCTCAAAGTAGTTCTGAGAGGATTGTTCTGCTTGTATTCCCATGCAGTGCCATCCCTGACTGGCTTCCTCATGTGTCTCTGATTTGAGCAAGTTCTCCAGGAAGCAGTTGCTGGTGCCCCAGTGCCACTGGCAGCTTACCAGGGCTTCCAGAACCCTGATGACATGGTGGGAACTCCTGTTCCTCACCTGCCTTCTCCACAGCCCTGGGTTCTCTAAGGTTTCCTCCAGGCTACATGGAATTAGATTTCTACTTTTCCTTGGTTTGCAGGGGGCAGGAGCCAGCTTAGAATGGCTGCCAAGGAGGCTTTCTTTTTCAGACACCTTAGCTGGCAGTCAGCAAGAACCAACTCCTCTGTTCCTTGGTGATGGTGATGCTGATTATTTGGAAGTTTTAGCACCAAAGTTTGAAATTCTCCTAAGTGAATGGTTTTGGCGATCTCCTTCCTTAGTTATACTATTGGCTTTCTCTTATGTTCATTTAGGTTGCCAAATCTCCTGTATAATCCTCATCCCCCGTCAAAAAAGAAAAAATAAAAGAAGAATATTTCTATTTCTGTGGAAAAAGAGGAAAGAATCCAGGAAACATTTCAGAGAACTGTATGTTTTCTTAGTTCCTTCTCCCGAGACACAAAATCCAAGGAGTATTTGGTCAGTTGCTAACATTACATGAGGTTTTTTTAAAAAAAGTTAGTATAAAATTTAGCTTCTCTGCCCACCTCCTGACAAGAGACTGTGAAAAATATCCAGTTTACACAATTTAAATAAAATTATTCCTCTATAAAGTTCACGTTTTCTTATTCATAAGAATTTTCACAGGAAGATAGCGTGGAAAGGGACTGATATGTGCCCAGGTTTCACTTTCATTGTCAGCTTGTAAGGAACCCACCTACATCTTTCTGCCGGTAGATTTATCAGCAGCAATTGCCCAGGTCTGTTGTAAGATTAGGGCTCTGCCCACCCCCTGAAGGTGCCACCATTCTGTCTTCTCTCTCTGTTTTTGTTTTTTTTTTTTTAGACGGAGTTTCGCTCTTGTTACCCAGGCTGGAGTGCAATGGCGCGATCTCGGTTCACTGCAACCTCTGCCTCCTGGGTTCAGGCAATTCTCCTGCCTCAGCCTCCTGAGTAGCTGGGACTACAGGCATGTGCCACCATGCCCAGCTAATTTTTTGTATTTTTAGTAGAGATGGGGTTTCACCATGTTGGCCAGGATGGTCTTCATCTCTTGACCTCATGATCCACCCGCCTTGGCCTCCTTCTGTCTTCTCTTTCTTAGAGAAGATAATTTATCTTTAGAGAAAATTCTTAATTTTTACTTTGAATCTTATAGAAAAGTTTTCAATCCCTTGAGATTTTGCAAAGTTTGTTCATGAGTTATACAGAAAGAATTCAGTATAACTGTTTTTTATACCTCAATTTATTTTTTTCAGTTTTGTTTGTTATTTTAAAAATGCTTTAAGATACCACTAAGAGGCTACGCATGGTGGCTCATGCCTGTAATCCCAGCACTTTGGGAAGTGGAGACAGGCAGGTCCCCTGGACCCAGGAGTTAGAGACCAGCCTGGCTGACATGGTGAAACCCTGTCTCTACTAAAAATGAAAAATAAAAAATTAAAAAATTTAGCCAGATGTGGTGGCAGGCGCCTGCAATCCTAGCTACTTGGGAGGCTAAGGCAGGAGAATCGCTTGAACCCAGGAGGTGGAAGTTGTAGTGAGCCAAGATCGTGCCATTGCACTCCAGCCTGGGCAATAAGAGCAAAACTCCATCTCAAAAAAGAAAAAAAAATAGATAGCATTAAGAGAATCTACTGATAGTTCCTTTGGCAGAGATGTTGGTTAAAAAAGTCCTTTGGCTGTGCACCAAGTCAGTGACCTATAAATACTCTGTTCTGGCTTTTCTTTATCCTCTTTGTGATTCACTAGGATAGAGATCTTGGACTAATGCCTTCAGGAAAATGTTATTTTGATGATAACCAAATATTTTAATTGATTCTAGAACTGAAGACACTGATTGTGGACTAGATGATTTTTTCTAGCCAAAATTCATTCTGTAGGTTAACTTCAAGTCTGCTGTGAGTGGGGCAGAGTCTGCCAGTTCACATTATCAGTTATTTTTTTTGGCCAAAATCAACCTTCATTTCTTAGTGTACATTTCTGTAGGTTATTAATTCAGCCAGGCTCAACTGGGTTCTGTGCTTCAGTGCTCATAAGGCTACCTCAAGGCATCAACCAAACTGGGCTCTTTTCTGGAAGCTTAAGGGAAAAATCCACTTCCAAAGCTCATTCAAATGGCTGGGAAAATTTATTGTCTTGTCATCACAGTTTATAGATTGTACCCTACAAGGGTAGCAAACACTATCCTTGTTGACCTTCTGGTATGGGACTGGGTGAGTTGTTTATTTATGTGTATATTTGAGAGAGAGCAAAATAATGTATAGTTGGTACAGTTTTAGTGTTAACTGTTGGGGTATCAGAAATATAAATAATGTTTAGAGTGCATTATCTGTTCCTTTTGGAGGAGGCACCTGTAAGCACTCTATGTACTGTGTATTCCCTTATTTAATCCTCACAAAAGTCCTATGTGGTAAATTTTATTACTGTCCCCATTTGCAGATTGAGAAACTGAGACTTAAATAAGATAAATAGCTTGCTCATTATTTCTTAGCTGATAAATTTCAGCAGCAGAATTGAACTCCTCTCGATTTGTCTTGAAAGCAAAGTCTTATGCACTGTGCTACCGTGAGGAAACTTCTAGTTGAAAAATTGTGATCTAATATAATCAAAGCCTGTTGACTGTGTAATGCCATTTCTCTTCCTTACCAACTTACAATTTTTTATATGAGAAAGGGCATGAGAGGCTGTCGCTGACCTTTCTTCTCTTCTACTCTAATGCTTCACCTTCAGATGGCTTTTTTCTTTTTTAAGGCCAATGGGAAATAGAAAGTAGCTCCTACTCAACCGAAACCTGGGGCTGTGGATCTAGTCTATCTCTATTTAACCAGATGTTTCCCACTAATAGGTAGAATCTCTTTTTCTTGACTACTATGCCATTCCATGAAGCCATGATTATTCCCTAGCTTCTTTAAAGGGATACTTTCTGAAAGTGTAGCTGAGATTGCCTATTTAGTAGGTTCCTAAGCACCATCTGCTTTACTTAGTGTTCTAGATTTTGTCTCCTATAGAGCCATAGTCAGCATTGTAGTAACTTAACAGCATATATAGTAACATATAGTAATAGAGAAATATCTATTTTTACTTTATAAGTAATAAAGGGTTAGCTCTGATTAATGGTAACGGCATAGTCTTAAAGCTTATAGATCTGATATTAAGAAAATTGTCTATAACATATATTAACATTGTCATCTTTTAAAGTGATGGATGCTTTTTATCTCTTGGTTTATCTCTGAAAGATTATTCTTTTGGATACAGTTTATTTAGAGACAGTTTGGACTACATAGAGTCGTGATAATTCTCAAGTTGGTATCAACAGGAATAACAAAAGGAGCTAAGACTTGAAACATCTATAAATAACAATAACTTGTTTACCAAGAATTTAGTATGTGCCGGGCACAAGGCTAAGCACATTTAACACATTTACTTACGTGAGCACTATGAGCTGTAAATATTGTCTCCACTTCACAGATTTTAAAAACTGAGGTCCACAGAGGTTAAATGCCTGATCCAAAGATACAGAACTCATAAGTAGTGTCCCTGAAAAGCCAGAGCCTTGTATAAGTGTTCTGTTGCCTCTTAGAACCCAAGATTTTTCTCACCCTGTTTCTAAGTTCTCATCCACAGTAGTTAGCAGCCGTGAGAACGTTGAGCCTCAGTCAAGACTCACATGATTATCTGGTTACATGCCAAGAGATGTTAGGCGGAAGGAGGTGACAGATTGACTGGTGTGATATGGGAAGATGGTGTCCATTCATTCATGAGTACCAGGTAGCCGGGAGGGAATGTGCAGGACATAGATTCTAATTTAAAAGGGAGCAGATTCCAGATGGGAAAGTACTTGGCTGATTGTATTCAAGTTAGCTCACATTTGTAGATCTGTAGAACTGTAACATTTCCTGAGGGCAGGAGTCAATGGATCTTTTTCTTCGTGGCACATGAACTATTAGTAGGTATGTACTGATCTGGGGAACTAAGATAGATTCTAAAGGACTCTAGAACCAGACTACATGTGCCTGAATCCCAGTTTTACCTCCTATAAGCTTTGTAGGTGGTAATTATAATAATCTCTATATAATTCAGTTCATCTCATCTGCAAAATAGAGATGATCATAATACCCCCATGTAGGGTTGTTGTATCAATTAAATAATATAATAGAGGAGAAATGGTTAGAACAAAGGCATTTGTCATCATCATCATCATCATCATCGTCGTAATCAGTGCTGTTGTCCACATTATCCAAGTGCACTTAACTGTTGCCTTGGATACAGCACCTGACCAAATTATGAACCATTTTGAGAGTTATTAAATTAGCAGTATTGTAATTGGATGTAAATAGCCAGAGTTGGCAACGGGGTGGCCATGTAGTACAATCATGTTCTTGTAGTGGGAGGGCACATGGGTATAATTCTTGGAAGATCAGTTAGGAGAGCTGTTATCAAATATCCTAAAAAGGTGTAAGTCCTTTGACCTAGGAGTTCTGTGTCTAAAAACAATTTGACAAATGCCTAAAGTGTCTACAAGGATGTTAAATGAAGGTATTAAAAATATATAGAATTTTATGTTTATGGGCATGAAGATATTTGAAAACAATAAATGAAAAAGCAAACTATAAACACTGTAGGAGGATCTCATTGAAAACATGTCTTGGTAGATACCTGGAGATGACTTTTGTTTTTAGTTTATTTTAAAGCTAGAGGTCATAGATTAACATCCCACTTTGAAAAATTGTTTACCCTTTAGGTTTTTTTTTCTTTTGGCTAGTTAGATTCTGTCCAATAATATCTACATATAAACTCTTCATCCAAATACCAATAATTAAGAAATCCTACTAGAAGACTTTTTCTCCCCTAAAGAGGAGAATTGTGTAATTCTTCCTCACTGGCATACCTGAGGTATATAACAGGCTCCAATCAATAATAGTGCTTAGTACTGTCAAATTTCTCACCAACTTGGGGCAGTGTTGTTTAAAAAAATCGTTCTGTTATAAAGACACAAGCTCATGTATGTTCATTGTGGTGCTGTTTACAATAGCAAAGACCTGGAACCAACCCAAATGCCCATCAATGATAAACTGGACAAAGAAAAGTGGCACACATACACCATGGAATACTACGCAGCCAGAAAAAATGACAAGTTCATGTCTTTTATAGAGACATGGATAAATGTAGAAACCATCATTCTCAGCAAACAGATACAAGAACAGAAAACCAAACACTGCATGTTTTCACTCATAGGCAGGTGATGAACAACGAGAACACTTGGGCATGGGGAAGGGAACACACTCACTGTACTAGGTGGGGGGATGGAGGGGAAGGGAGGGAGGGACAGCAAAGGGGGCAGGGAGGATGGGGAGGGATAACACTGGGAGAAATGCCTGATGTAGGCGACAGGTTGAGGGGGATAGACACAGCAGGCCACCATGGCATGTATGTACCTATGCAACAGTCCTGCAGAATGCAGAATGTGCACATGTACCCCAGAGCCCAAATTATAATTAAAAAAAGAAAAGTATAATCATTATCTTAAAAAAAAATCTCCCTCCACCCTGAAATTTTTATATAATTCTATACCCTCTAACCTCTCATATTCACTGAGAATCACAGATAAATAAAATTTTTTGTCACAAGCATAAGTTCTTTTGATGGTCAAGTAGTTTCTGTGTAGAAAGACCTAGGAACTAGCTAATGCTAAGAGGTATGATTGTTATTCATTCTGAATACACAATTTAGGCAAAGTCAGCCCTTGGTATTTAGGAGGAATACTCCTATTTTTTAATGGTTTCCTTAGCAGACTATCATTTACTTTTTTATTTGGTCTTCCCATAAATTGGATTTACCTCCAGGTTATATGGCAATTTAAAGGATTGTGATGGGAAGGGCCAAGGTCATGGCATTCAGACTAGTGTGTCTTTTTTTGGTTTATGTTTTTTAAAATTTTTTATCTTTAAAAAAAATCAACAGGATATCTTTGAATGCCCAGCTGCTTAGCCTTTGGTCTAGAAAGATGAATACTGACAGTTGATATCGATAAGCTTCATTGTAATATCCACATTGAGAAACAGACAAAAATTCATTGTTATGTGAAGGCTGCTCTTTTTTGGACAGGTAACATTCAGCATGTAGCAATAAAGAGACAAGGGTGAGGTTCTTACCGTCATCTGAAAGGTTAGAATTCTAGTGTCATGACAGACTTTTCTCATTATTGTAAAATGGCAAGAGGGATCTCATACATATCTCCAACTGGGGCCTGCAAATTCCGTTTTACATGCCCCAATCAGAGATCATTAGACACCTGGTCTTGAGGCATGTCATGTTCGTCCCCACCAGGTGAGCTATGCTTATGAGAGAGGCAGCCTCCAACTTAGAACCTGTTTTATTGTTTTTGTTTGAGACAGGGTCTTTTTCTGTCACCCCTGCTGCACTGCACTGGCATGATCGTGGCTCCCTGCAGCCTCCAATCCTGGGCTCAAGTGATCCTGCCAACTCAGCCTCCTAAGTTGAGTAGCCACAGGTGCACACCACAGCATCTGGCTTGTCTCTTTAAAGAATCAGCTTGGCTCTGGATAACTTTTTTCCAGAAAATCAGTGTTTCAAATCAGAGATCTGTAAACCTTTTCTGTAAAGGGCCACATGGTAAATATTTCAGGATTTGTCGTCTGTAAATCTCTGCAACCACTCAACTCTACTGTTGTAGCAGAAAGCAGACAGACAGTAAGTGAACAAATGGGTGTGACTGTGTTCCATTAAAACTTTATTTTAAAAAACAGGCACTGAGTAGGGTTTAGTTTGCTAACCCCTGCTACAAACAATTATTCATTTCCTAAACCAGCCCACGGAAACTCATCTGGTAATTTGCTGATACATTGTACATTTACAATATTCTTTTTTCTGAAATTTGTTTTAATCAAAATAGTGCTAAGACTTGTCTAAACGTAACACATTTCTAATTAATACTTCCCAAACCTGTTCCCTAAAAGCAATTACTTGTTTCTCTTTTAGCTATTCTGAACATTATCTTCAAATCTCAATGAAACAGGCTTTTCATTGTTATTTCCCAATTTATTAGTCTGAGTCTATCTTGTGCTGCTGTAACAGAATACCGTAATTTATAGAGAAATGAGGGTAACTTATAAACAATAGATTTTGGGCATACAGTTTTGGAGGCTAGGAAGTTTAGGATCTCAGGGTCAAAGGACTGTATCTGATGAGGGCCTTCTTGCTGCGTTATAACATGGCTAAAGGCATCAGGTGGGGTGAGAGTATACACAAGAGAAAGCAGGGAAGAAGGCCGCATTTATTCTGTGTCACTGACTCCTGAAATCATCACCTTAATTTATTCGTGAGGGCAGAGCCCTGATGATTAGTGACCTAATCATTTCTTAAAACTTCCACCTCTCAGCAGTGTTGCATTGGAGATTAAGTTTCCAACGCATGAACTTGGAAGAACACGTTTAAAGCGTAGACTTTCTGCTAAAATAGATGGGAATTTTGTTTTCCAATACCCTGACATGCCCATTTCTCCAAACTCATGATAAAATATTTTGGTTTTTGTTTCTCTACTTTTTGCTGAAAAAAAAATTCATAATGAAAAGTTGACTACTTAAATATGCATCTTGGGCCGGGCGCGGTGGCTCAAGCCTGTAATCCCAGCACTTTGGGAGGCCGAGGCGGGTGGATCACAAGGTCAAGAGATCGAGACCATACTGGTCAACATGGTGAAACCCCGTCTCTACTAAAGATAAAAAAAATTAGCTGGGCGTGGTGGTACGTGCTTGTAATCCCGGCTACTCGGGAGGCTGAGGCAGGAGAATTGCCTGAACCCAGGAAGCGGAGGTTGCGGTGAGCCGAGATCGCGCCATTGCACTCCAGCCTGGGTAACAAGAGCGAAACTCTGTCTCAAAAAAAAATATATATATATGCATCTTGATGGAATTTCTATTACCAGACGCTATCTTTTAGATGCCCTCGTTTGTAAAAACTTAGGCTCTTGGTACCCCTGCACTCTCTACTTCTTTTTACTTTTATATAATATGGATTATGATATTTTGTTTTATAAGCACATTTAAGTCTTTAAGCTTTATCAAAAGATTAATCCTAAAAATCGAAATCAATGAATATGATTTGCGACTTATTTATGGTGGAACTAATGATCACTATAGTTTAATTTTCCTGGGTGTACAGCTGTCTGTTTTGATGGAATTTTCAAATGCCGTTCTCCCCCTCCCCTTTTGGCCTTTTAATCACAGCTTCCATTTTGACATTTTCCCACATCTGCGTTCACTTTGATGCAGTTTTTCCCCAGGCCCTCCTCCCCAGGTTCCTCTATCTTTCTGCTACCTGGTCTATTGCTCACCTGCCACTCTGGAAATTTCCTCCTTTAGATCCACTGGTTCCTGAAAACGATCCTGTCTTCATTTTAGTTTCACTCCTTCATTTCGGTTGTACATATCTTCAATTATCTTCCTACAAAAAGGTGTAGAAGGGCTAACTTTTCTTAAGACTTTGAATGTTTAAAAATGCTTTGTTATTTTTCATCTTGGATTGAGATTAGGATGAATATAGAATTCTAGGATGAAAATTATTTTCTTCCAGCTCCATTGTTAAGCATTTGGAGGGTGGGTGATGAGAATGGAGTGGAGGGGAAGAGTAACTTCTCAGTAGGAGTGACATTTGTCTTTAGTCTTGAGGCTTGCTCTTGAAGAGTCTAATGTCATTCTCATTCCTATTCCTTTGTAGAGAGCCAGTTACTTTAGGTTCTGGAGTACATATGCAGATCATGTAGGATTGCTGCAAAGGTACACACATGGCAATGTGGTTTGCTGTCCCCCTGTCACCTATATCTGGCATTTCTCCCCATGTTATCCCTCCCTAACCTCCCATCCCCCTACTGTTCCTCCCCTGGTTCCCCCCAACAGACCCCAGTGTGTGATGCTCCCCTCCCTGTATACAATTGTTCTCATTGTTCAACACCCACCTATGAGTGAGAACATGCAGTGTTTGGTTTTCTGTTTTTGTGTCAGTTTGCTGAGAATGATTGTTTCCAGATTTATCCATGTCCCTACAAGGAAATGAACTCATCATTTTTTATGGCTGCATAGTATTCCATGGTGTATATGTGCCACATTTTCCTTGTCCAGTCTATCATTGATGGGCATTTGGGTTGGCTCCAGGTCTTTGCTATTGTAAACAGTGCTGCAGTGAACATAAGTGTGCATGTGTCCTTATAGTAGAACGATTTATAGTCCTTCGGATATATACCCAGTAATGGGATTGCTGGGTCAAATGGAATTTCTATTTCTAGGTCCTTGAGGAATCGCCACACTGTCTTCCACAATGGTTGAACTAATTTACACTCCCACTAACAGTGTAAAAGCATTCCTATTTCTCCACATCCTCTCCAGCATCTGTTGTCTCCAGATTTTTAATGATCGCCATTCTTACGGGTGCGAGATGGTATCTCAATGTGGTTTTGATTTTCATTTCTCTAATGACCAGTGATAATGAGCGTGTTTTCATGTGTTTGTTGGTCTCATAATGTCTCCTTTCAAAAAGTGTCTGTTCATGTCCTTTGCTCACTTTTGAATGAGTTTTTTTTTTTCTTGTAAATCTGTTTGAGTTCTTTGTAAATTCTGGATATTAGCCCTTTGTCAGATGGGTAGATTACAAAATTATTTTCCCTTTTTGTTGGTTGCCTGTTCACTCTAATGATTGTTTCTTTTGCTGTACAGAGCTCTGGAGCTTAATTAGATCTCATTTGTCTGTTTTGGCTTTTGTTGCTAATGCTTTTGGTGTTTTAGTTATGAAGTCCTTGCCTATGCCTATGTCCTGAATGGTTTTGCCTAGGTTTTCTTATAGGATTTTTATGGTGTTAGGTCTTATGTTTAAGACTTTAGGCCTTCTGGAGTTAATTTTTGTATAAGGTGTAAGGAAGAGGTCCAGTTTCTGTTGCCTGCACATGGCTAGGCAATTTTCCCAAAACCATTTATTAAAAAGGGAATCCTTTCTCCATTGCTTGTTTTTGTCAGGTTTGTCAAAGATCAGATGGTTGTAGATGTGTGGCATTGCCTCTGAGGCCTCTGTTCTGTTCCATTGGTCTATATCTCTGTTTTGGTACCAGTACCATGCTGTTTTGATTACTGTAGCCTTGTAGTATAGTTCGAGGTCAGGTAGCATGGTGCATACAGCTTTGTTCTTTTTGCTAAGGATTGTCTTGGCTATGTAGACTCTTTTGGTTCCATATGAAGTTTAAGGTGGTCTATTCCAGTTCTGTGAAGAGGGTCATAGGTAGCTTGATGGGGATAGTGTTGAATCTGTAAATTACTTTGGACAGTATCACCATTTTCACAATATTGATTCTTCCTAAGCATGAGCATGGAATGTCTTTCCATCTGTTTCTCTTTTCTTATTTCCTTGAGCAGTGATTTGTAGTTCTCCTTGAAGAGGTCCTTTACATCCTTTGTTAGTTGTATTCCTAGGTATTTTATTCTCTTTGTATTGTGAATGGGAGTTCACTCATGATTTGGCTCTCTGTTAGTCTGTTATTGGTGTATAGAAATGCTTGTGATTTCTGCACATTGGTTTTGTATCCTGAGAGGTTGCTGAAGTTGCTTATCAGTTTAAGGAGGTTTTGGGCTGAAACAATGGGGTCTTGTAAATATACAATCATGTCATGTTGTCTGTAAATAGAGATAATTTGACTTCCTCCTTTCCTGATTGAATACCCTTTCTTTCTTTTCTTGCCTGATTGCTCTGGCTAGAACTTCCAGTACTATATTGAATAGGAGTGGTGAGAGAGGGCATCCTTGTTTAGTTCCAGATTTCAAAGGGAATGCTTCCAGTTTTTGTCCATTCAGTATGATATTGGCTGTAGATTTGTCAGAAATAGCTTTTATTATTTTGAGATATGTTCCACTGATACCTAGTTGATTGAGAGTTTTTAGCATAAAGAGCTGTTGAATTTTGTCATAGGCCTTCTCTGCATCTACTGAGATAATCGTGGTTTTTGTCTTTGGTTTGGTTTATGTGGTGGATTACATTTATAGACTTGCATATGTTGAACCAGCCTTGCATCCCTGGGATGAAGCCTACTTGATCATGATAGATAAACTTTTTGATGTGTTGTTGCAATCAGTTTGCCAGTATTTGATTGAAGATTTTTGCATCTATGTTCATCATGGATATTGGCCTGAGGTTTTTTTTTGTTGTTGTTCAGTCTCTGCTGGGTTTTGGTATCAGGATGATGTTAGTCTCATAAAATGATTTGGGAAGGATTCACTCCTTTTGGATCGTTTGGAATAGTTTCAGGAGGAATGGTACCAGCTCATCTTTGTACGTCTGGTAGAATTTGGCTATGAAACCCATATGGACCTGGATTTTTTTTGGTTGCTATTAATTGCTGCCTCAACTTCAGCCCTTGTTATTGGTCTATTCAGGGTTTCAACTTCTTTCTGGTTTAGACTTGGGATGGTGCAAGTGTCCAAGAATTTATCCATTTCTTCCAGGTTTACTAGTTTATGTGCATAGAGTTGTTTGTAGTAATCTCTGAGGGTAGTTTGTATTTCTGTGGAATCAGTGGTGACATCCCCCTTTATCGTTTTTTATTGCATCTATTTGATTTTCTATTCATCTGGCTAGTGGTCTGTCTATTTTGTTGATCTTTTTGAAAAACCAGCTCCTGGATTTATTGATTTTTTTTTTTTGAAGGGCTTTTTTGTGTCTCTGTCTCCTTCAGTTCTGCTCTGGTCTTAGTTATTTCTTGTCTTCTGCTAGCTTTTGAGGTTTTTTTTTTTTTATCTTGCTCCTCTAGCTCTTTCAATTTTAACGATAGGTGTCAGTTTTAGATCTTTCCTTGCTTCTCATGTGGGCATTTATTGGTATAAATTTCCCTCTAGACACTGCTTTAAATTTGTCCCAGAGATTCTGGTATGTTGTGTCTTCATTCTCGTTGGTTTCAAAGAGCATCTTTATTTCTGCCTTCATTTCATTGTTTATCCAGTCAACATTCCAGAGCCAGTTGTTCAGTTTCCATGAAGTTGTGCGGTTCTGAGTTAATTTCTTAATCCTGAGTTCTAATTTGATTACGCTGTGGTCTGAAAGACTGTTATTATTTCTGTTCTTTTGCATTTGCTGAGGAGTGATTTACTTCCAATTATGTGGTCAGTTTTAGAGTAGGTATGATGTGGTGCTGAGATGAACGTATATTCTGTGGCTTTGCGGTGGAGAGTTCTATAGATGTCTGTTAGGTTTGCTTGGTCCAGGTCTAAGTTCAAGTACTGGATATTCTTGTTAATTTTCTGTCTCGTTGATCTAGTATTGACAGTGGAGTGTTAAAGTCTCCCACTATTATTGTGTGGGAGTCTAAGTCTCTTTGTAGGTCATTAAGAACTTGCTTTATCTGGGTGTTCCTGTATTGGGTGCATATATATTTAGGATCCTTAGCTCTTCTTGTTGCATTGATCCTTTTACCATTATGTAATGCCCTTGGCTCTTTTGATCTTTGTTGGTTTAAAGTCTGTTTTACCAGAGACTAGGATTGCAATTCCTGAATTTTTTGCTCTTCATTTGCTTGGTAAATCTTCCTCCATCCCTTTATTTTAAGCTTATGTGTGTCCTTGCATGTGAGATAGGTTTCCTGAAAACAGCACACCAATGGATTTTGACTGTTTATCCAATTTATCAGTCTGTGTCTTTTGATTGGGGCATTTAGCCCATTTACATTTAAGATTAATATTATTATGTGTGATTTGATCCTCCCATTTTAATGCTAGCTGGCTGTTTTGCCCATTAGTTGGCGCAGTTTCTTCGTTGTGTCATTGGTCTTTACTTTTTGGTACATTTTTGGAGTGGCTGGTACTGGTTGTTCCCTTCTATGTTTAGTGCATCTTTAAGGAGCTCTTGTAAGGCAGGCCTGGTCATGACAAAATATCTCAGCAATTGCTTGTTTATAAATGATTTTATTTCTCCCTTGCTTATGAAGCTTAGTGTGGCTGGATATGAAATTCTAGGTTGAAAGTTCTTTTCTTTATGATGTTGAATATTGGCCCCCACTCTATTCTAGCTTGTAGGGTTTCTGCTGAGAGATCAACTGTGAGTCTGATGGGCTTCCCTTTGTGGATAATCCGACCTTTCTCCCTGGCTGCCCTTAGCATTTTTTTCCTTCATTTCAACCCTGGTGAATCTGATGATTATGTGCCTTAGGGTTGCTCTTCTTGAGGAATATCTTTGTGGTGATCTCTGTATTTCCTGGACTTGAATGTTGGTCTGCCTTGCTAGGTTGGGGAAGTTCTCCTGTAAAATATTCTGAAGAGTATTTTCCAGCTTGGATTCATTCTCTCTGTCCCATTCAGGTATACCTATCGAACGTAAATTAGGTCTCTTCACATAATTCCATATTTCTTGGAGGCTTTGTTTATTTCTTTTCTCTCTTTTTTTCTCTAATCTTGCCTTCTCATTTTATTAATTGAGTTGGTCTTCAATCTCTGATATCCTTTTTTCTGCTTGGTCAATTGAGCTATTGAAACTTGTATATACTTTGTGAAGTTCTCACGTTGTATTTTTCAGCTCCGTCAAGTCATTTATATCCTTCTCTAAGCTGTTTATTCTCGTTAGCATTTTGTCAACTCTTTTTTCAAGGTTTGTAGTTTCTTTGCATTGAGATAGAACATGTTCTTTCAACTCAGATAAGTTTGTGATTACCCACCTTCTGAAGTCTATTTCTGTCAATTCATCAGACTCATTCTCCATCCAGCTTTGTTCCCTTGCTGGTCAGGAGTTGCGATCCCTTGGAGGAGGAGAGGCATTCTGGTTTTTGGTGTTTTCATCCCATCTTCATGAATTTATATACCTGTGGTCTTTGTAGTTGGTGACTTTTTGATGGAGTCTCTGAGAGTGGATGTCCTTTTTGTTGATGTTGAAGTTATCTCTGTTTTTTAGTTTTCCTTCTAACAGTCAGGCTTCTCTGATGTAGGACTACTGGAGGTCCACTCCAGACTCTGCTTGCCTGGGGATCACATGCAGCAGCCTCTGCAGTGTTCTCACTGGGAACTGCACTCCACAGCTTTTCCTATTCAACCATCTTGGAACCCACACCCACCCCCGACCCTAGGGCAAATAGATAAAGCACTCCACACAGGTCCTGACATTTTCTAAGCACTCTGGAAATGAGGGCCTGTTTTTTTACTTTCCTCTTTTTATATGGAAACATATTTTATGATAACTTCAAATTTGGAAATCAAGTCATAAATTTGTGAGAAATTAGAATCTTTTGATTCATCCTTTTGTTTAATTTTAAAAATAATTTTCCATTAGCAAGAATCTTTTTTTCTAGTTTACTTCTTCCATTTTCATAGCAGTCTCTTCTTGTTTTATGGTTATAATAGTTTTTTGGCTCTTTCATATTTTCAAAGTTCTTTTCTACTGCCAATCTTATGTGTGTTTCCTCCAGAACTGTTTCTTCCATTTATTAATCTTGTTTGTGATCTTTCTTCATATACCTGGTAACCATGATTGTCTGTTCATAATTAAGAGTAAAGCCATTTGACAGCTGCCTTGTGAATGTGTGGGCTTTGTTTGATGATATTTGAATGAGTTGGTATCTGAATGTAGTCTTTTTCTCTGCAGCCTTCCAATTTCTTTTTAAAAGATTACTCCAAATTTCTTTTTGTATGTGTGGGTGTGCATGGGTGGGTGGAGGTAGGTGGTGCCTGGGTTGATGGAGAGGAGGAGAGGAAGAATGAGAAAAAGAGAGATTATTAGTTGGCAGAATAGACTGGAGCATATTAATGATTGGTTGCTTCACATACATGATTTCAGATGATTTGTTTTTCCTGCCTCACATCTCATGCTCATTCTCTGTCCTTCCAAGAATCTTAAGTGTTGGTCAGTTTTGCAAGATTAATTGGGTCCTGCCCATACATTTCTACATTGTAGATTCTTCTGCCCTGTTTCATTAATTATCACCCTTCCATTTTCTCTATGGCTTTTAGAGAAACAGACTTATTTGAACCTCCTTGGGATATGATGCCATTTTCACTTTCTCTGAGCTCAATTTAGTGAGGTTGATTAAATAAGAAAAGATCAGGATCAACTTGTGCATCAAATAGTGGTCACAATACTCTTTTGTATATTTCTATTTTGAATTATTAGACAATATTTTATTCTGCTGTCCATTTTATAGCTGTATATATGTTGACCTGCCAATTTAACCTTCATCTATGTGAGAATTACTTGAAACTCAGGATGCTAGGGCCATATTTCTATCCTATATTATAACATTTTTGATATTACTTTACTTTTCTTAACTTCCTCCTCCTGACTTACTTGATGCTTGTCTGAGACTTGGGGGCTGTAGAGGGTATCTTCTCATTCAGTATGCAGCCAGTAGCTGTGAGTTGCTTCTGAAGTGGTTTCCAGTTCTTCCTGGGCTCAGTCTCTAGAAGCAACCTGAGAGAGAGAGGGAGAGGCTCAGTTTATCCATAACTCTGGCAGTAAATTGTATTTTGATAAGTTGGAGTAGGCTTCATGTGATGTTCCTTACTTTTCACCCTGAAAAATCCAAACGTCTCAGATTAACTCTTGAGAATTACAGAAAATTGGGATGGGGATGTTCATGTTTCTTGTGTGCCTTTCTCTTTGCTAAGAATTTTCCTTAGATCTTAAAGAATGCTCATAGGCTAGTTTTCCTCTGGGACATAGGGCCCTGGAGCTCTTGTTTCACCTTAAACACAGAAATAAACCTTTTTGAAAATGGTAGCTAACTCACTTTCTCACCCCAATTTCATATTGTTCCTTTTGGATATATGTCTATATTCTGTAAGATGAAATAGAGAAATTAGGTGATTGGGGTCACTGTGCTTAGCCTCTTAGGAAGACTTACATCTTAATTGTTGTTTCAGGCTTCTTCATGAAAATTTAAAGTAAATTAGACTGTTAATTCACAGATATTTTCACTCTACTATCCCTCCTGGGAAACCAAAACAGAAAAAATAATTTGCAGAAACCAAAACAGAAAAAATAATTTGTCATAACATCTCTTTATCATTCCTATACCACGTTCTTTAGGCTCTATTCATATTTTTATTTATTGCAAGGTAGGGTTTTTTGAGCAACATATATCCACATGGTAAGTTTTGAGACTCTCAAGGTTAAAAAGTTATTTAAAAGCTGTAGGCTGAGGAGAGGGGCAGATGGCAGAATATGACTCTCCAGTGATCATCTCTCCACAGAAACATTAATTTGAACAACTATCCATGCATGAAAATATCTTCTTAAGAGCTGAGGAAACTAAGTGAGAAGTTTAATCATAGTACCTGGTTGTAGCACAGTAATATGAAAAGATGCATTGAAGAGGGTAGGAGGGGAGTTCTGTGTTATTCACTTGCATCACCCCTACCCCAGCCCCAGGCAGCACAACACAGAGAGCTACTGTCCACTTTGGGAAAAGAGAGGAAAGTGAGCACAGGACTTTGCCTTGGACCCCAACACCAGGCCTGCTACAGTGAAGCCCAGAACCAGGAAGGCCTCTATAGCCCTCCAGACTCACCCTGGCATCAGGTGGCTCCCTGTAGCTCCAGGCTTTAGACTTTTGAGGCAGACTTGATCTCCGGTCTGCACCTCTAGTGGGCTGACTCCAGCAGCCCTGGAATTTAGATGCTTGTCAGCAGCAGGTAGGTCTCAATGGCTTAGGGCTTTCAGCTTGCCCTGGTGCTCCCCAACCTTCTAACTTGTGCTAGTGCCACGCTGGCCCTAGCAGCCATGGGCTTCTGAGCCGTACATCAGATATCCTGACCAGAATCTCTGGTTGCACTGACTGTTGAAGGTATTCCCAGACAAAGCCAATCTGTGAAGACTGGAGTATATGCTTACTTCTTCAAATGCACAAATATCAGTACATGGCTATAAGAGTACAATCAGGAAAACCTGATTTCACCCAATGGACAAAATAAAGTGCCAGTGACTGACAATAAAGAAATTGAGATATGTGAGTAGCCTGACAAACAATTCAAAATAACTGTTTCAAGGAAACTCAGAGCACCTCAAGAAAACACAGAGAAACAATTCAATGAAATTAGAAAAACTAAGTAACTAGAATGAGAAATTTAACAGAGATTCAAATAATGGGGGAAAAAATCAAATTCTGGCACTGAGAAATACAATGAAGGAAATGAAAACGCAAGAGAAAATAGCAACAGCAGAATTGATCAAGTAAAAGAAAGAATTTGTAAACTTGAAGACAGGTTATTTAAAAATGTACAGTCAGAGGAGAGAAAAGAAAAAGATGAAGGAAATGAAAACAACATGGATGATTTATAGGACACCATCAAAAGATGAAACAGACACTTCAGGGATTTTCCTTCATGGCTTCCCAGCTGGCTTGATTTGTAGGGTGCCGTCTTATGAAAGACCCCTTAGCAATTCATAGCTGAAGAGCTCTAGCTCATAATTTAAATGTAAACATTTCTTTCTCAGGCCTGGCTTCTGGATCTTGGACTTCTCCAGAGATTGATACTGCAATTGCCTTCTCTGTCAGTGAAGCCTTTGGTACCCACACCTTGCAGATCTCAACAGGAGGACTTTGTTAGTCCCAACACCAGTCATGGCTCCAGTTGGGTGGGATGGGGGAAAGTCAAAGACAGTCTGTAAGTGATGCATGTGTTTGCATGGTGGCCAGGGATCAGCAGAGGAAGCTAGTTTGCCTATTCTTTTCTCTCAGTATCATCATGCAGTGCTTTTGCCATCTCCAGGTGGTAGCTATAATCATATGCACTCCTGTGGACCATTTCCTAAATTGTCCAGAATGAAACAATTCAACAATCAAGTTTAACAAATGTTTTGAGTGCCTGTTGTGTGCAAGGAGAGCATGTAAAGGAGACTTTAAGGCTTTAAAGGGTTCAGGCAAGAATCTAATGCTCAAAGGTAATTATGAGAATGAAACATAATTGGAACTTAATTATTTAAAATCTAATTTTTCCTGTAAACAGATGTGAGTCCTGGCATCTTTCATGTCTATTAATTTTTCCTTTTAAATTCAGGTTTGAATATTATATATCATAGAACACTCCTCTAGGCACATTTCTGGATTTAGACATGATTAAGACATGGTCTCTTTCCTTTAAGAATGTAATCTATGTACATGACAAAAGTCAAAAGTCATAAATATTTTAATAAAGTAGCTTTCCTGTAAAAAGAGCTCGGGGAATATATGAGAGGTAGAGACTAATTTTGAGAAGAGTTTTTATGGAGAAAATGGCATTTGGTTTTAATCTTGAAGAACAAATAAGATTTTAACAGATGGACTTAAGTGTTTGCAGGATGAAGGCCCATCTTTAGCACAGGCTTGGAGACAGGACATATAAGGTGATTTAGAGGGTGTGTATTGGACAGGTCATGAAAATGATGTTTGAAAGGTGTCTAGATCTTCTTGTAAATGAGTCTCAGTACAAGGAAGGGGAGCTTGAACTTGATGTTTATGATCTTGGAGAAAAGCCAATAATTATTATTTTCTTTTAAAAAAGGGTCTCGTTCTTAGAAAATTCTAAGAATAATGCAGAAGTGCAAGTAAATGCCAGAACTATTAGAGTTGGCAACATAGGTAGGAAATGTGCACAATTAGAAGAGAATTGTTAGAGCTTGAAGACTACGGTTTTGAACCCAGGCATAGTAAGGATAAGCTTGTCCTTAGGGTAAGCTAGAACCCAATCCCTCCCCCTGAGATGTAGTGAGTCTACCACGTATCAGGCATTGTACTCAGAGGATGCAGAGTGCGTGAGAAACATCCCTGAATTCAGCTTAGTACCACAGACAGAAAGGGAAACAAATGAACATTGCTTTAAATGCACTTGCAAAGTACCATTGTGAAATGAAATAACAGGAACAATAAACTATCGTTTAAAATCCACTTGTTACATGCCAGACCCTATTGTAACCATCTTACATATGTTAACTCATTTAACCTCTATGAAGCAGGAACCTTTATTATCCCAATTATGTAGATTAAAAAGCAGAAACTGGACCCCTTCCTGACACCTTACACTAAAATTAACTCCAGATGGATTAAAGACTTAAACATAAGACCAGACACCATAAAAACCCTAGAAGAAAATCTAGGCAAAACCATTCAGGACATAGGAGTA
>CM052664.1:61269053-61293971 GCA_028533165.1 Leontopithecus rosalia | reverse complement strand
ACTGGTGTGAGATGGTATCTCAATGTGGTTTTGATTTGCATTTCTCTAATGACCAGTGATGATGAGCATTTTTTCGTATGTTTGCTGGCCTCATGTATGTCTTCTTTTGTAAAGTGTCTGTTCATATCCTTTGCCCCCCCCCCAAAAAAACACGGAAGCTTTTTCTACCCAAACCAAGGTTTCGTGTCTCCTCCCCGCAAACTATCCCGCCCTTGTGTTTTGACTCTTGTTTTATTTCTGAATAGCACACACCATTGTCTGAAATGGTTTGCATTTATTTATTTACTTGTTAAAACTTCATTAGAAGAGGGACTTTGCCTGCCCACCCATTGCTGAAGCCCCACCACCTGAAGCAATGACCTGTAGGATTGGGTGCTCAATTGTTGAATGAATGAGTCATGTTTATACAAGGAAGTCATACTTAGTGCCAGAAGACAGGAAATTAAAATAGATTTCTTTACACTTGGAATGATGAAATGGCTATTTTCCTTGATTTTAGCAAAAATGATATTTATTTACCCATCCATCCAACCAACAAACGTTTCTTGATTACTTATCAGGAACTAGCATTGATGCTGGGATTCCTGTTTGAAAGTAGAGTGACATTTAGTAGGGGAGACAGGCATGCAATAAGTAAGTGGGAAGCTGTGATTAAAATTATGTATAAGGAAAAGAGGAAACAATTGATTCTGCCTGGGAAGAAATATCGGGATGACTTGAACACAGAAAGTCATGCTTGGGCTGGATCATAAAATAAGTATGTCTGTTTACTAAGAAGAATAGGGAAGGCGGTTAGTATGAGCAAATGTGTGAAGATGTGCCATAGTATGGAAGGGTAGGAGAAATGCTATAGCCATAAATGCAAGAGAGTAGCCTTGTATGGGTGAAGGTGGGAGGAGAGGCATGGCCCCAAAGCTGAGGCTGGAGACCAGGCAGAGATCCTCATTCCTTGCACACAGTAGGCTTCTGCTGGAGGAAGAAAGGAAAGCAGACAAAACCTCTTTGAAATGTGACTCATAAGCTTTTAAGTAGTGTATTGCTAGTAGTCTTAGGTTTTTATTAAATACCTGATGTAAGATACACCTTGAGTCTAGGAAAATATTTGAAAATAAAATTTGCAATATTTCAGTAATATCCCTCGTTATCTGGTGAGAAGTTATTTAGGAATAGTTTTAAACAACTAGCTTTGGAAAAACATCCCATTTGACCCAAAGGAATTTTGTAAAGCATTTTAGCCACTAGAGGAAAGGAAGGTTCTATTGAGTTTTTAAAATGGGCTGTTTGAGCCCATTTGTTAACTAAACACTGAAGTGTCTTAGGTTTTAATGAGCCTAACTGAAAATTTAGCTAAAAACAACTCATTGGAAACCAGATGGTGCAGCCACCATTGTGAGCTGAGCTCAACCCTCGTGTTTTCTCAAGTGCATGTCAATTTAGCTCCAGAGAACTCATGGTACAAAGATGCTATTAATTATGGGAGCCTCTGTACCCTAGTCACTCTCTCCATCCATCCCGGCCAAATCAACACATCCTTCCCCTCTTGGAAATTAATGCCTTCATTAAAATGTGGGTGTGTCTTGAGGAGGAGGAGGTGGGGATGGGAAGGGATGCCATTTCCCCAGGTTTTCATCTGTTAGGGAAAAAAGTTATTCAGTGATACTGGGCAAAGCACAGTAAGGCAGACTTTATTCAAGGCCATTGGGAAGGTATAGGAACCACTGCAACAGCTTCTTGCAGTGGGAGAGAGATAATGGCCCCAACTTTGAATGCAGTTTGGACAAATGGGAATTTATAGCCAAAGTGCGGTGTAGGGTTAGCAGCTGGAAAACGACTAAGCGACAACCTCAGGAGTACGGGGGATTCTGGCTAAGTAACCTAACAGGATTCTTACTGGAAACAGGCCCGGGTGATCAGACATCACCTGGGTGTGGTGGAGGATGAGGGGCATAATCAGATGATCAGCTATTGAGGAGAGAGGGTTCTGGCTAAATTGACTTAGCAGGGTTCTTTTGCTAAGATTGAATTTTTACAAGGAAATGCACAGGTAGGCCTAGGAGGAGATTCAGAAAGCTAACTAAAGGTTGGACAAGCAAAGAATTGTTACATCCCCTTATATGGCATGAGACAGCCAAGCTCTGCACTACAGATTAACACCTTGAGGGCTTTAGTGAATGAAGGTAAGGAGGGAGATGTAATGGATGTCTTGAAGAGCATTGTGTAGGGACAAGGACAATGAAACAGACAATGACAACGTTCAGAATTAGGATTCCATGATATTATAGAGAGTGCCTGGCTTAATGAGAGATTGTGCTTTTCAGTTGTGGATACCACTTTCCAGTTTTTGCCTTGATTTTCATTAATTCTCTCTCATTGGCCATGAGGTTAGCCAGGTAATTTGTTTTCTCTTCCCTGTTTTTGTATAGTAAACTTCTGGGTTCTTTCTTTCCATTTATGAGTGTCAAGACCTTTCTAACATGAGCTGAAGCAAAGTGTAAGGCATTGGAATCCTTTCCATCTGGTTTTTTCAAGGATTTAGTGTTAGAGGTTCATCACATCTTCAGTGGTCCTGATTGGACTCCTGTGAGGGCTCAGCTTCTAGGCCACCAGGCAGAGTGTTGAGGAATAGTTATCAATTGCCAAGTGACAATTGCTGACACTTAACCCTAAAACTTGAATCTTATCCCATCAGCGGTGGATAGGTTCCTAATGATGGCTCTTGAAGACTCATATGGCTGCCTTCTGGTTAAAGGTTATGTTTAAATATTGGGACTATTCTGTCAACTTTTTATCAACACCCTGCCTGAATGTAAGGTCCAGGTTTCAGATTTATTCCTTCAACATTTATGAAGCACATGTTATGTGCCAGACACACACACATACCCACACACCCCTATATAAAACACACTGTCCTTGACTTTGTGGGATGTAAGCCGTGCACAGGAAAATCATGAAACATAGATCATTACAGGATACTATAAGGTTGATAGACCCATGAACGTTTATAAGAAGAATTCAGGTTTCAGTGGTGCGTTTGTGTGTGGGTATGCACTTGTGTCTCATTATTTTGTGTGTGTGCGTGAGAGAGAGCGTGCTCCTGAGCAGTCCAAGAGTAACTTGATTAAATTGGTTACTGAGATTATGAGTTGATCATCATTGAATTGTCTTAGCTGATACTTCACCAGTAAGATAAGCCTCACTCCTAGAGTTCCTTAGAGAGTCAAGTGAACAGGAAGAAAAATTATGGGAACCATTAGGAGTGGGCAGGAGGGCAAGGGCAGGCATGGTGTCCCTGGAAGAAATGGAGAAAAGTCCTAAATTGGGCCTGACTTGGAAGAGCTTCCTTTTTAAGTTGCAGCTTGGCTGACCCTGATCAAGAGGAGCCTGACTTGGCTTTTCTTTACCGGTCTCATGGGAGGCTTATGGAGTTTCTACAGGCAGTTCTGAGGAGAGCCTGTTGGCTTTCCTTTCTTTGACTGACATGGGGCATTGGAAAAAGGTGAAGGGAATTAGAAAACAGCTAGAAGGAAAAACAAATGAGTCATCCTCCCATCTCCTAGGCTTTTATTACTTGCATTTTCTCTCTGAAAGTTGATTCAGGTCAGTGGGGAAATCATTAGTGAGATAGTGTAGCTCTTTAAAGATTTCTTATTTATTGATGCTGAAGGCTCTTTGTGGTGTACATTTTCTTTGTTCTATTCCTCCACAGAGGTAGGAGTTGTAGATAAAATATTAATCATAAAGGTTTTTTAAAATCATTTCCAGTTGTGCAGAGATATTAAGAGTTATGGCCACAAAGCCTTGGTATAGCTATATTTTACTCCCCACGTGTCTTCCCAGAGATGACACATATGCTTTTCATTTTGCTGCCATTATTCTTCATGAAATTGCAGGGCATAGTCATCACTGTGGTGGAAAAATGAAGATGAGTGACAATAGCACCAGTCTCTAAGCACAAGATGATGTGTTTGTCTGTAGTGGCTCGGGACAGTCTCTGAATGCAGGAACCATAAAAGGCTCTGTGACTTGAACTCAGGAATGAGATTCATTGGCAAAGAAACCAGAACCCCAACAGTGGTTTGTTACTGAGGAGGTGTTTCGGGAAGCTGTGCCTCTGTCTGCATATGTAGAATTCCATCCCCATGGGCAGTGTAATGTATCAGAGTCTGAGCTGGGATGAAAGAGTAGCCTGCTCTCCAGAATGTCACATCAAGTGTGGCTTAGTTTATGGTGAAGATGAATGGGGTGTTGATGTCCCAAGAGAAGGGGCGCTCGCGGACAGCATCCTTGGCTCTTCGTTGCCCGTGGGAACCGTAGCTGGGCTTTGAAAGCAGCATGGGTTCTCAAGCACCTGACATGTTCTGCCTGCTTTTATTGTCATCAGAGTGCTGTTTTCCATTCTGAGAAGCCAGGTCACAAGGACAGAGTGCTGTGGTCAGCATAAATACAATCAAACGAGATGTACAGCAACAATAGTTACTATGTTGTGAGCATCTGCTTTGTATTTACATAGATTCTGTCCCCGCTCCTTTCTGAGATAGGAGGTGTTATCATTCTCAGATGAGGAGACTGAGGCTGTGAGTGGTTAAAGCGTCCTGGTCATGTTGCTGGTGGAGTTAGAGCTGAAATTTGAACTTCTGTAATGCTAACTAAATTTGCATGCTGCCATAATGGCCAGTTACATGTAATCGTTTGAACCTCTCTTTACATTAAGCCTGTGGAAAATGAATTCCCAGTCCTAGAGCACCACCTTCCTTGGTTCTACAGCACGGTTCCTTGCTTCTTCTAACTCTCTAGGGCCTTGGCAGAGTACTATACACTGGTGAGCACTCTTCTTTTAATATGAGATAGGCCCAGGGCTGCCTCCTTTATGACTTCATAGTTCCTCTCCCAGCTGGTTTCTGTGCAGCCACTTGTCATGTCAGTTCGGCTTTAAAACCAGAGTAAACAGTTCCTAGTGGGTGCTTGTTAAGTCTAAAGAAAGATGGAAAGGGTGTTCAGACCTTGGGAAATAGAACTTTCTCTTAGCAGCAGAGTTACTCTGCTCCTGATGTTTTCATACCAAACTGAAAACACAGTCAGACACTCACCCGTGAGGAAGTGCAGAGCACTTCATGGGGAAGCCAGCGTACTATTCTATAGTGAGCATTCAGTTTATTTTGATCCCTGGCCTCAAACTCAAATGCCTTACTGCATCCACAAAGAAGCTCCAAAGTCAAAATGGGGATGATCAGAATTCATCCATTCCCGCCAGTGGTAATCAATGGCTTCTCTTTTGGGTCAGTAGGAAGTAAATCAGGTGACTCCTCAGCTAGTCACCTTTTATAAAGTTCTTTCTGACCTTAAAGCTTAGAGGAAATTGTCCAGAGAACAAAATAGTCTTTCCTGAAGTGTTTATGAAGTAGCTCCCCATGATTCTTCATGGCCAGCCCTCTGTCTTTGATGTCTGTGGCTTTTGTTTTTCAGCGTTCACGAAGTATTGCAGAAAAGAGTTCCCCAAGCATCTTGTTTGGTTAAGAAGATTGCATCTCCCCATTGGGACATCTTGGCTATTTCCCAGCAAAATGTTCTGCCTCTCTTGACTGTACCACATAAGCTAATTAACCTCTTTATAGATTGTCTTTTTCCTTATTTTAATTCTCAGCTAGTATTTCTCTGGGCCCTGGGCCTTGGGAATTGTAGACTCACTTGTTGAATTTCTGGCAGTGTGAAAATTTCTAATAGTTTGCTTTCTGTTCCCATGCGTAGTGAAGTAGGCATCAGAATCAAAGAAAATAATTGAGGAAACAAAACAAGGCTTGGAAAAATGCCAAAACAACAGCCATGCTGAAAATGGGCAAGAGGGTGAACCACTGGGTACTTCTCTGTGTTGCCTCGTTGGGAGCTGTTTTCCTTCTTTTTCCTCTGTGTGGCAAAGTAGCAAATGATAGTCTGATTGGCTGCTCAGAATATTTTATTCTGTAATTCCCTATCTTTCTGTGGTTCTATAGAACTGTCCAAGCCATACCCACGACGAATGTAAATCCAAAGAGACGGGATGAATTTCAAAACCATAGAGGGCTGAGAAAGTAGAGAAACTGTTGGTGGCATTTGTGGCTCTTCAGTGTCCTTCCAAATAGAAGAACGTTTCTGCAACACTGAGCAGCAGCCACACCTGGGGTCTCTAAAGGCACTCCAGGATATGAACCATGACACCTGAGAATGTGCAGCAAAATGAGCTATGTTCCTTTAGGCCTGTGGCACAAAACATTCGTTTGCCCGTGTTCAGGTACCTCAGCTTGAATTCATTTTGTCTTTGGACTAATCAGACTACTTTGTATTTATTCGCTGCTGCTTTCGAAGAGGTGGTATAGTGGATAACTACTTAGGCTACCTTTTTTGGAAATTTGTCTCTGCGAGATGTTTTAAAATCTGTTGATGAGCAGGTGATGTCTAGGAGTGAAGAGAAAAATCGCTTTAGCTTGTATCCAGAGTTTGCAAAACAGGAAACTTTCAAAATGATTTGTAGTTTGATTCTGAAACCATCTTAGCCTTGGCTAAGATGGAGTATCGCTTGTAACCAGACAGAATTTGTCACCCAGAGAGCTTTAGAAAAATCTACTGTTTCCTCATGGGGAGTAGGAGGGATAGATTTTGAAGAATTCTTTTTGGTTTATTTGAATGAGGGATTTTCCGTAACCCAAAGTAATGATTAATAGTGTCTCTGACCATATCAGGTTTTGTTGGCCAGGTGTTTCTTTCAGGAACTTCACTCCTTTATTGTCTAAATTGAATCAGCATCAGATAAGACATATTGCAACCTCAAAGTCAGTTGCAATCCAGCAAAATAAGATGTGGCTATGAACCAAAATTAGGGGAAGAGGCTAGGATGGCACTGAAATTCTAAGTGATTTTCAGATAGTTAAAAATGGCTCTCTCAAAATTTTGAGGCTTTGGAAAAGCCGTATGATTAATCTACATACTAAATCCCTTTTAATTTTACTTCTCAGAACACAATTCCCGAAGCTATTACCATACTCCGAATTATAACATATTTATCTTGCCTGTTCAAAACTGTGAAAAATCAGATCATATTTTCTGAAAATAGCTTTTCTGTACTTATATTTTGCATATCACTTATTTCTGATTGTAAAATTGAATTAAAAGAATGAGTATTGTTGTGTTATCTGCCCACAAATTATCACAAAATGATGGATAAATGCTATACCACCAGGATTTCCATTTAGCCCTTACATGTTAGCTATAAAGGGATGGATGGGCATATGTATCTGTATTACTCAGTAGTTGAGAGTCTTTATCCAGTAATGGAAATTTGATCAGTAATAATATCATTGTATTCTACTCATAAGAGGCTTATCAGATTATTAATATGAATACTACAAAACATCTGGGTGATGCTTGTATCTAACAGTTCATTTTGGTGATGTATATCCAGAAACTGAATTTACAGTAACAGGCAGGAAATCTGGGTTTATATTTGAGACTCTGCTTTATATGGGGAAGGGTGAGCAAATATTAAAACCCTAAGAACTGCATTCTCCACTGGTCTAGGTAAAGGCTGAAATTCTATAGATTAGTTCATCATTCCTTCATCTTGTGGCAGCCTGATAGAGGAAGAGTGTGGTGTGGTCTTTGAGGTCAGAAGAATGTGGAGAATGGTCCTTAAGAAAGTCAAATCATCTTTTTAAGACTATTTGGGGTCTTCTGTAGAACGTCTTAAGTAACAGACAGGCTACATTAAGATCAATATAAATGAGCTATGGAAAGTCTTTGTTTTGTTGTTCTACAAGTGCTGGAAGTTACTATTTTCTTGCTAAAATAAACATCCTTAAGAAAAAGAAAATGTAATGTAGTAATTAATCATTTGCACTTTGGTATGAATTAAGGATCTAAGAGCAGATATTAAAAACACTAAATGCAAAGTGGGATTTAAATGGCTGGTTGTCTGAGTCATGTCCAGAAGAATGGGTGCTGAAAGACATACTTCATAATTTTGCTAGTTGTGTGTTTTATTTAAATTCTTGAAGGCCGGCTAGTTACATTCTTTGTTTTATTGATTTTTTTGGGCAGTTTTAATGTGCAGGATAAAGACATTTCCTGATATTTTCCAACCTTCAAGAATGAATTTTTAACTTAATTTTGTGAGTTTTGTTCTTTAAGGGACAGAATGGCTAGATTTGGTTGATCAGAGTTCCCCTTGGGAGGATAGTGAAAGGGTGATTTGTTCAGAGGATTTGGGAGAAGGTGATAAGCTTGTTACTTCAGTCTATCCTAGGGTCCTGATGTCTATCCAGCCTAAACTTCCTAGGTGTGACATTTGAGATGATTGATAGGGGGAGCCCTGCCTTCTGATTTCTTGGTTTTTTTTTTTTTTTCAGTCCCATCTATGAGAAAGGAGGTTAACTCAGCAAGCTTAAAGTGAGTGTTGGGATACAGAGGAGCAAGTTGAGGTCCCATCACAGATTTTGCTTTTAGCTGTATTTATCAGACAACCAAATGGGAGAGTGAAAGAATAAGCCAGAGTGAGAGGTGCCTTCTGAAATCAGAGACCTTTCCCACCTCGCTGAGCCTGCAAGAGGGACAGCTTTGAAGTCATGGTTTAATATTCCCAGATGCTTTAGTTATTTCGTAAAGTTGACCAAGAGGGGCTTCCTTCGCCTCAAGAAGCCTATGCATTCTAAAATATGAAATGCTTCTCTACGCCCCCACTCCATTGAAATTTTCTGAAGTGCCCATTATTTCTATCTTATGTGGTGACATCCTAGCTGTTTATTTTTACGTTCTTCCCGCTTTAGATGGTGTCATCGGGAACCAAATGCTCTCCCCATCACACTACCCCATTATTTTTCTTACAAAGCCCAGATTCGTTTTTTCCCAGATAAACAGATAAAACTCACCTAGTTGATTTCTTACATCAAAGTTAACACTGTGAATGTCAAAGAACCAATGCTATGCAATGACAGGAAATATTGCTCTAATTTAATTCCCATTGGCAGGCCACAGGTTTGCTTCTGTTTCTTACCTTCTAAGTGAGGAGAACACTGCACAGATAACACATTTGTATTTTAATATGCACGTTGGCCACATTCAATTATCATGAGGCAGCTTCCTAATGCTATAAAAGGGAAATGGATGACACTTCCAGATATAATATCGTGTACAAGATGTGTTTTTGGATGGTTTTATTTATTCCTCTCTTCTCCTCCCCTAATTCTTAATTACATCTGCCTATATAAGTGAACATGTTAATTTTCCACCAGCTGCCCATAGCTCTTGAGCTTTCTAGTTCATGTGTTCAGCACACTTTATCTATAGTTAAGTTTTGAGGCTTAAAAGTCACATTTATTTAGTACCTACTGCATGCCCAACACTAGGCTGTAACCAACTGCTGAACATTGGGGAAACAGAGGCATTTTCTCTCCCACAAACTGCTTGCAGTGAAGTTGTAATACATAGGGAAGGGGAAACAGTGACTTGAAGGTAACATAGGAGATTTTTTTGGTTGCTAAGTAAAGAGACGTAACACACATGCACATGCGCGCATGCACACACACACACATCAGATTTTATCTATGCAAATAAATGGCCTTTCCCTTAAAATAAAGAATTGTACCTATTTCCTTCAAAAATGTTGCAATTGCCCTACATATTTGGGAGATACTTTCTTTTGGTGATGAAACGCACAAACCACGAAATTTCTCTTTGGTCTGTTATTTTAACTTTCTAACAGTTTTATCCAGCTCAATCTTCTGCCTTCCTTACCAATTTAGAATGGTATTAAATGTAAAAAATTAAATATACTCTTTAACAAAGATGGGACATATCCTTTTTCAATATTCAGAGGGATGTGATGTAGGTAATTTCAGAATAATTGAAACATCCGTGGTATTAGTGCGTAGAGACAACATTAATTTTGAGTACAAGTTTTGCTGGTCTTGCTAAATAAAATTGGCTACATTATTTATATTAAGTGTCAAATAGTGTATGTGTGGGATACAGGTTCTTGATAATTTAGGCCCCAACTAAGTGAATATAGTCTGTGGGTCTGAGTTAGATTTTTTAAAAAATCCTAATAATGAGCACCTTGCAATGGCACTCGCTGTGTGCTTCAGCCCCAGCCAACCTGCCCATGACAGAGGAATTCATCCCGACCGTGGAGGAAGGTTGATAACTATCATGGCAGTACCTGTTTCTCACTTCTGGGCCTAGCTATCTGTTCATATCATCCCAATTATTATCCAAACATGTTCAGACATCATCTCAGGCCTCTAACAACACAAGTAACCAGCCTCATTTTAGAACAGACCAGAGGACTCCTGACATCCTAAATTGTCATCTTTTAGGAAGTTCTCATATCTGTGTCCCGGTTCTGCTGTCTGTCCCTGCTGGTCTCTGCTGTCTGTCTCTGCTATTCTTTCCAGACCAAAGGCAGGTTCCAACATGTGCTTGAGTTTAATCTCATCTCTCATAGGATGTTGCCCACCTTTAACCTGTCTGGCGGTTGATGTGTGTCCATGATACCCTTTGTTGGGTTATTCTGGTTTTCCTTCTGTTGTTTAGATGAGAGCTTCAGTCATGCTTTGATCACTCACTTTCAGACACAATAACACACTAGGCTTGTGACCATTTGGTATGAGGTCTTTGAATAATAGATACTATATCTGACAGTGGTCTTGGACACCATCATTTGATCATTGTTGTAGCAGAGGATTGCAAGTTAGAAACAAGTCTCTGTCATGAAAGTCAGAAATCCCAAATGTAGAATAAAAATGGAAATTTGTAGCATCTTTAGCACACTGTACAGTTTATAAAACTTTGTCATTAGCTATTTTAGTTCTTATAATGGCCATAAGTATCATGTCTCTGGTTTTAGTGTGGAAACTGAAGAGATCTCAGTGATATTTCCCATAGTAACACAGCCAGTAAATGACAGAACTGAGGGTCTCTGACCACAGGGGCTAGTGTTGATTCCACCTCCCACAGCTGAAGGTGTTAGAATTCCTACTCTCCTCTGAGTTAGCCACATGGCTTTAGAGGAGTAGGATGGAAGGGGTTAATATCAGTGCACATGAATGTCTCTAATATTCTTTATTTCGAATTTTTCAATTCTATCAGGTTTGGACATGAGATTTTTGAAAGGCATAATTTAGATTTCTAAAAATCCGTTTCTGGACACTGGGGGACTAGGGCTTAGGTTACATCTTAGAATGTTGAAAGTGCTGAAGCTCTTCAACCCAAATCTCACTACGGCAAAGAAGCTGTCCCATCCATCAACTCCGGTTTCCCAGGCAAACAAGACTGGTCAGTCTCTCCAAGGCCTGCCCTGTGAATTTTAGAGGGTGCTGGCATTACCTGAAAGCAAAGCTTCCAACCAGGTGTGGATGAGCGACTGCTGAGAAGGGAGTGATAAGTATGGAATGAAGCACATGGGAATTCTTCCTAAACATGTGCCATCAAGCTATAGAGCAGAGGTTGCATGAAATTTGAATGGCGGAGTAACAAAGGCAGAAAGAAGCATGCGGTCATGGCTAACAGCCTGACCTCACCAGCTGGCTGACTTTGGGACTGTGCCTTGCTCTCTTCCTTAGTATAATGGGGGTGGTAATAGCACCTACTTCACATGGCCAATGTGGTAATCATGTAATACCTTAGCTTGACAAGTTAACACACAGTAAAAGCTAACTATTAGCTACTAGCTCAGTGAGAAACCAGGATAGCTAGGAACAGTTAGAGAGGCTTGGTAGTTTGGGTTGGATGGGTTGGATTGCTTCCAACTGATAGGGAAAGACCCTACTGGCCTTAAGAGTAGATGAAATAAATAGCTATGGAGTAACTCTATGTGAGAAGGTGCAAAGTATATGGTTTCCTACAGGCTCCTCACTTAATATATATCGTAAAAGACAGTAATAGCTAATATCATAGGTAGCAAATTTGACATTTGTTCATTCGTCTTTTTGTAATGAATTATTCGAGGTGAATTATGCTGATATGTACCACCGTCACTCCATTTGAATATGTATCTTAATGTATAATGTCCTAAGGGCTGCCCAGGACTGGTGAGCAGTAACTCACTACAGGAGGCGCCTCATTTGCCGTTTCCACACCACTGCCCCATCCCTCCAGCACCCTCAAGTTGGCAGCAGGCCACTCGGTCTTGTCTAGCAATGGTGATGAAGAGGTTTAGTGATTCTTAATCAAAGAAAATGACAGCTCTATTTACATTTGTACAGATCTGATATTCACATTTGGCTGTATGCCCAAAGGTACCCGGGTTGAAAATATGTGCTATAACCTTGCTTTATCTTCCTAAATCATACTGACACAGCCTTGGACTTAATAGGGAGTGGGAACCAGAATCATGAAATAGTAGAAGACATGCCACTAGAGGCTGGATTTATGTTTTATAAGATAAAGTGGTTCTTTACTATTTTTGTTGCCTTGTTCAATAGCTAGTTACTTTTCATGTTTCTGTAATAAGAAAACACTCTGCAAAGATACACTTTAGCAGAATTTCATAAGCTTCTACACTGTAGGTAATAACCAGAGCCCTGAAAATAAAATTGTTACTTTCACTTGCATTTTAAGTCAGATTTATAGCTTTCTTTCATTTTTTGGTCTTAGTCTGAAAGCAAAATCACAATTTTATTATTTCTTATTCAAAGGTTGAAAGAAAAAGGTACCAAGTAAAATGATTTTGTATGACAAGATCATAGGACTTGGCAGCAAAGACTTGGATTGAAACTTTAGCCTTGCCATTAATCAGCTGTGATGTTGGATTAAGTCATGTAGCCTTTGCCTCATTTGTAAAATGGTATAATATTGATACTATAGTTGTATTGTTACTTGGAATGACATCCCACTCTTATGATTTACAACCTGGACTTTTCATGACCCATGTCTGTTTTGCTTTTAAAACCTTAAATTTACAGCATACCAGTCTCAGACCACAGCTTCTGATGCTTCCGGTTTGTGCTCCCTCACACCCTGCACACCTGTTCTTTGATGTTGACTAAACCCTCAGGTCTTTTATCAGTCTCTCGGTCCCCATGAAACTTTAACAACTTGTATCTCCAGCCTTGGGCCTCATGACTCCTTGGTTTAATCATTTTTAGCCAACATACAGTATCTCCTTTATCCTTTGTTTTTCCAGAATATCCACCTTGCAGACCCTTCTCTAAGGGCAGTCTAGCTGTTTGATTTATTTTTCTGTATTTGGGCTGCACAGCTCAACTCAGCACTGCTTAGTAATCAACTATATGTACCTGCTCAGTTCCTTCTCCTGTTCCCTGGAATAGTTACTCCCAATCTCCACCCCTCTCCTCTCCTCCCTTCCACGGCCCCTGCCTTCATTGTTCTCCACAGGTGGCCTTCTTCCATGCCTTTTAGAAAAAGTAGAGCCATTGGAGAGGGATCCCTCACTGAGTCGCTATCCCACAGGTCTCCCTCTGCCTCTCTTACCAAACTCATTTTCTTCCAACATCCTTCCTTTCTCCATCCTACCTCAATATAAGACCTTTTCCTCTGTGTGACAGGGCTCCTCCTGCTGTTTCTGTTGTCTCCTCCCTTGCCCGGAATTGCCTCTTTCCTCCCAGCATGAAGACTTCTTCAGCAAGGCCTCAGAAATAGTTTCATCTCTTTTCAGACCAAGCAACTTTTTCTACCCGCTTTGCCTCCACGTAGTCTCCTCCCATTTTTTCCTTCACTCTATGCAAACTGATGTCTGTCACTGCATTGCTGTCTAAGGTCCCAGGGGCCTCATAATTGCCAGATCGAATGAGCTCTTTTTAGTCTTTATTTCGCTTGGTCTTCTATAGCACTGGCTTTGACCATACCCTCCTTTTTTAAACTCATCACATCCTCCTTTCTGAAACTTTCTCTTTCCTTGATTTGCGGTCATATTGCTACTTTCTCTTTTCCCGTTCCCTGGTTATTTTTTCTTGGTATTCATTGAGAGTCCTTCTGTCTCCATAGACTGGCTTGACCTCCTGAAGCTTGGCCTTCTCTACTGGACTGTCTAATGAACACATCTGTCTGGATGTCTGCCAGGCCCCTGCAAACCTTGTATGTCTTCAACTGAAGTCACTGCCTTCTTTATGTTTTCCCCTGAGTCCTCTGTCTCAAAGAATGATACCCTTGCCCACCTAGATTGTACACACCAGAGATGTTATTTTCCTAGAGGTCTTTTCTTTCAATTCTCCAAAACCCTATCTACACGTCCTGTTGATTCTACTTCATTTTATTCTTTGGATCTATTATCTTTTCTCTTCCAGTCTTTGTTTCAGATCCTGACTAGATTAATAGTCTCCAAATCTCAGTGGACGTTAGATGAACCGCAATCTTGGAGCTGGAAGGTAGTGGGTAGGGAGGTGGGGAAGGAGTGGAGAAGATGGTGACAGGGCGACCTTTCTGGAATCTAGTCTGATCCTGTGACTCTCAGTGTAAATTCTTTTTTTTTTTTTTAACCCAGGCTGTAGTGCGATCTCGGCTCACTGCACCCTCCACCTCCTGGGTTCAAGCAATTCTCCTGCCTCAGCCTCCCAAGTATCTGGGACTACAGGCAGGCGCCACTATGCCCAGCTAATTTTTGTATTTTTAGTAGAAACAGGGTTTCACCATGTTGACCAGGATGGTCTCGATCTCTTGACCTCGTGATCCACCTGCCTTGGCCTCCCAAAGTGCTAGGATTATAGGTGTGAGCCACCGCACCCAGCCTGTAAATTCTTTAACATCGTGCTCCTTAGTGTGACACAGGAAGCTGTTCTTGATTGTGACTTTGTTGTCTTCTCCAATTGCATATCCTGCTATTTTCTACACATATGCGATGTCATACCCATACACAGACTCAAGCCCTTCCTCATACATTGGCCAGTGGTGCTTTAAATACCCTTCCTTGTCTTCCCCTGATCTTATTCTTCTGATCTTTTAGGACTGAATTAAAGTCATGCCTTTTCTGCCATTTCTGTTCAGCCCAGACTGAGTTGGTTGCTCTGTGGAACTTTTGGGCATCTGTTCATCATAATATCAACTTCTCAAGCTGTGAGGCCCCTGAACACCTTGTATTTCCTAGACTGAAGTCACCTCCTGCCTTCTGAAAACCCCATTTTGAGAACTCATAGCTGAAAACTCAAGATATTGAGGGAAAAACTAGTGCTAGAAAGATTGTAAGTGAGCTCCTGAAAATATTTTCAATCTAGTGAAATCTCCTAGAAATATTTTTTTATTTACTAAAAGGAAGCAATAAAGAAAAAGCAGTAAGTCAAATGAGATGCTGCCTATGTTAAATGATAGATATTTTTAACAAGTCATTTAACTTCTTTGTGCATTAGTTTCCTTATCTGTAAAATGAGGGTAACATTATAGTGGGCTGTAGTGAGTTAATGTATGTAAAATGCTTATAACGGAAAGTAATACAGTAGATACTAGCTATTAATTTTTATTTATCAGCTATGAATCTTATGCACTATTTATTATTTTCAGCCCCCTATTTTTGCTGAGGTGATTAGAATCTGTTTTGTTTGGAAGTATGAATATAAAGCCTTTTTTTGGTGGGGGGGGCGGTCTGGTTCTCTACCCACGTGTCAGTGGGATCTAATTTATCACTCCTGGTTGTGGAGCCATCTTAGTTTCCATGTTGTCTCAAACGTGTATCTTTGACTTGAAAATAGCTTTGGGATGATGTCTATCTAAGCAAATTAGGCTCGGAATATGGCAGAACAACCTTTATCACCCCCTCCTGCAGCACTCTCTCTTCTGCAGTCACTCACACAGAGCTCCTTTCCCTCTATGTGAAGTGGCACCCTCCAGGCCTTCTTTGCTTTCCTTTCTGTGTGTTTTCAAGGCTTCCCTACACAGGCATCTACTTCCATTCTTCATCTGCTCCCTTCCCCAAGTCTCTCTCTCTGTCTCTATTTTTTTTTTTTTTTTTTTTTTTTTACTATTTCTAACGGGATTTGTTGTTGATTTACTTAAATCAAATAGTCATAATACTTAAAATGTGTAACAAAAGAAAACCATGACTATAAGTTCCATGAAGGCAAGAAGTAGCATTTCATTCAGACCTGTATTAGGCATTCAGTAGTGAGTGAATCCTTGGACAGAGGAAAGTTAACAGAAGTGAATGAGATGATCAACAGAAAAGAAATATGTAAACTAAAAATTAGTACACAGATTTTAAAAAATCAATCTATTCTTCCCCTCTTTGATTTGAATAACCATAACACTTTGATTATACCAAAAGTTTGAGGATCTAGTTTTTTGGTCTTTTTTTTTTTTTTTTTTTTTTGGTAAAAGTATCTTAAAACGATGTCCCAACCTTCTTGGATAACTCTGGCCCTTTAATCACCTTCACAAATCTACTTCATAAGAATATTTTAAAAATTTGAATTATGATTTAAATACTGTTTCTTTAATTTTTATTAGGATAAGGTGATCAGCTATTCTGGTGACATTCATGTATTTGTATGTTATTATGTTTTTTTTTAATCAGCCCATTCCTGAGCCTATGATATTATGAACGTCTTGACAATTTTCCCTAGTTGTGCTGTTTACCAAAGCATTCCAGATCATGCTCAAAGGATCCTCTAAATTTTCTCACTTTAATTTAGATGGTAGCATTTGTTTCAGTTACCTCCTTACCTAAGTTGAGTGTTGAAGAGTGAAAGTTCAAAGTTTTTGTTTTATAGGGCCCAAGTCCCTACAGAGCTGGCATCTTTATACACAGTGGAAGTAGGAGTACAACGTGTCTGAACTACTGCATCTTTATTCAGGCCTCTTCTTGCCAATCATTTGCTTTAATACTGCATTTATTAAGAGTCTCTAAGAGTACTGGAAACCAGGAAGAAATTGCTCATGAATCATTACTGGTATAGTTAAATGCAAAATAGCACTTATGAAGTTTATACAAATATTTCTCAGTATTTGATTACCTCTCATGGATTGCTCCCTTTTCATAATCTTATAGTAATTTCAGGTCTTTTGTTGAAATCTAGACAAGCCCCTATGATATCCTATTCCTTGTTAAAATGATTAGATTTAAATACTTTTAATAATAAATATGAAATATTTAAAGAGGAGCAGTTGTCATCCTATCACGATTGAGTTGATTTTTCTAGTAAGTGAAGTATATCAAATATGGGTGTTTCAATTAATGCAATACAATAATGAAGTTCATTTCTATCTCACCTTTGTAACATAGAGGCCAACAGATTAAATTTTGAGTTCAAAAACAATTTTCTTAATAGTATATTTACTTAAAGCCATGGTAGAAATAGTATGTGACTAGATGGAAGGTGACTTTGTACTGGCTAATACATTAGCCAGTACAAAATAAATTGGAAGGCAGGAAGTCCCTTTTTTGCTGTCATTTATTAAGCTCTTTGAGAAAAGTGTTTTCGCCCAGAATAAGTATTTTCAGAAGTATTAGAATCCTGATTTTTGGCGTAAATGAGTTCTCTCCTGAGAATAGTATAGCTCTAAGTACAAAGTTAAAATTTTATTTCTGGCTCTAAAAAAAACAAAATTGCAATCTTCTTCAATTGTTTCCTGCACTTGAGCTTTTCTCAAAAGACCTTACAAAATAAATTAGGGATGAATACTCTGTATCTAACATCAGTGGTTCTCTCTCAATGAGTTAATAAAGGTGGATTTCTTTTCTCACAATTTTTCTTTAATGTAATTATTGTATTTCCTAAAGACCATATATTAGAGATTTTTTTTAGTGGTGTCTTCCCAAAATAAGATGCCATGAGTTGATGTTGGTCATAATTGATTTTGAGAAAGCATCTGAAAATGGAACAAACAGGGAAAAATAAAAACATATTTTTAATAAACCTTTGTTTAGGAGTAAAATCTGTAAAAATAAAGCTAAATTTTCTGTGCAAGAAATTTTAATAATTTAGTAAGGATATGCCGGGCGCGGTAACTCATGTCTGTAATCCCAGCACTTTGGGAGGCCAAGGCAGGTGGATCACAAGGTCAAGAGGTCGAGACCATCCTGGTCGAAATGGTGAAACCCCGTCTCTACTAAAGATACAAAAAATTAGCTAGGCATGGTGGCACGTGCCTGTAATCCCAGCTACTCAGGAGGCTGAGGTAGGAGAATTGCCTGAACCCAGGAGGCAGAGGTTGCGGTGAGCCGAGATGGCGCCATTGCACTTCAGCCTGGGTAACAAGAGCGAAACTCCGTCTTAAAAATAATAATAATAATAATAATTTAGTAATAAAATTGACTTAAGACTCGGATCCCTCAGAAATGAATACAGTGCTTTCTATATAATAGCTACTCAGTAAGTAGTCTGTGAATTTAACTTTTAATTAACAGGGCTACCAACGTGTTCAACCCCAGAAGGATGCCATTTATAAAGAAAACAAGGGAAAGGGTGCAGTGTGGAGTTGTGTAACAATGAGGCTTGTGAGTTGGGTAAGAAGGTAGTGTTGTTTTTTTTTAACTTACTATAAATATTACGTTCATTTTATGTGAAATTAGAAGATTTTCTTCATAAGGCCTTTCTTTGTAAAAGCTTGACTGTATTCCAAAGGGCACTGGAATCCATTTCAACTTACAGAAATTATGCACTTTCAGGAAATTTTTATTGGCTGCCTTTTCCTTAGTAGTGGAATACTGTATGCGTTTATGATGTGTGTGAATCCCTGGGCAGGAGTTGTCAGGGTTAGACAACTCTACTGAAAGTGGAGTTCATAAGAACTTATCTTATCTGGACACTCCTGTTTGCATTTTAGTTCTGGAAAGGAAAAGAGGCATAACAAGTATTTCTATTTCTCTTCTTCATAAAATCCATGAGAGCTAAAAAGATTTGCCTAGAACCTTATTGAAAAATTGAAAACTGATCAAATTCTAAATAGAAGCTATGTATTTTTACTCCTTTAGAGCCAATGCATTTATTATTTCCAAAGATTTTTTTTTATGGCTTCTGAATTTGTTTCCTAAAATGTATTCTTCTCAAAATGATTTTTTATGTTTAAAAATGTGAAAACAGAAATATCTGTTTAAGAAGTATAATTCAATCTTTTAAAGCATCATATGTATGACTGCTACATACTTTTCAATATTCAAGTTCATAGCTGTTGAATGTTCATCAGTGGTTAATAAATATTATGTTATTATTGGTATTGAATTACTGTCACTGAGCGGTTTATTAAATCTAAGACACATTTTCTGGTTAGGAATTCCCAGGATATCATATGGTATATTTTAATGATTAAAGGCCAGCAGCTCATAAATGAGCACCAATTTTATTTTTTTAATGTCCCTCATGCAGACAGAAGCCACCAACGAAATAAACCATTATGTTGCAAACACAAGACGCTGAATTAAATGCTAAAAAAAATGCAGATTGATACTGATCTTTTGGATCCTAGGCAAGTACCTAAGGCCCACCCAATGTGATTGAAATCAGGTACTGGCAACTACATTGAAATTAGACTTGAAATTTTCAGATAAGGTGCTGTTAGAAGAGATTCTGCTTGTGGATCTTTGACCATATGCCTCCACCTATTTCACAATTGAAAATGAGGAAAAGGAGGCAGGAAAGGCAATTTTCATGTTTTTGTGCAGGTGACCTTAGCTGATTGAGGTCTGAACAGTTTAGACAAAGTTTCTATCTTTCCACATTATGTCAGGGAAAGATGATCAAATGTTCTCTTTGGTTCAAAAAGCACAGCCTCATTCTTAATGCTCCCTCTAAGGTTGTTCTATTGGCTGCTGCTAGCAGAAATATATCTTAGAGATTCAGTTACCTCTACTTCTAGACTTTATATTGTTAATATTTAAGTAAAACCAATATATTGACATAAATACATCTTCCTGGGCAGAAAATATATTCTGATTATTAGGCATTTTAATTCACAGTTCTGTTCTTTATTCGTTAGGTTTTAGAGAAAGATTAAATATAATTTAAAAAGAGCAAATACCGTATTCTTTCCTTGACTTATATGCAAGGCCAGTGTGAAAGGAAAATATGACTTGGAAAAATCGTGGGGTTTTTTGAGCCTCCATTTTAAGGTCAGTTAACAGTTCTTATTCTATCAGAGTTGTTATGCCTTCAAGTAAGAAATGCTATGAATTTTTTAAAAGAGAACAGAAGGGGCCAGGTGCGACGGCTCATGCCTGCAATCCCAGCACTTTGGGAGGCTGAGGTGGGTGGATCACCTGAGGTTGGGAGTTCAAGACCAGCCTGACCAACATGGAAAAATCCTGTCTCTACTAAAAATACAAAATTAGCATGCCTATAATCCCAGTTACTCAGGAGGCTGAGACAGGAGAATCGCTTGAACCCGGGAGGCAGACGTTATGGTGAGCTGAGATTGCACTCACTCCAGCCTGAGCAACAAGAGTGAAACTCCATCTCAAAAAAAAAGGAGGACTTGGAAATGTGTTTCCACAAAGAGGTTGGGAATTCATTCACACAGCACATACTGATTGAGTACTCACCATGCAGACACTGATCTGCTACGAAGATGGAGTAGTGAGCAAGACAGAGAGGCTCCTGCCCTCAAGACACTTCCCTTCTAGAGTAGGAAATGCCCAGGACACATGATAAATAAACCATCTAGTTAGTTAGATGATCTGTAAAGCAAGGAAGGAGGATAATAACAGTTAAGGTTGAGTTGAAGTTTTAGATATGGCAGCCAGAAAAGGACTATTGGAGAAGAGTCATTTGAGATTCTTTGACACATCTGAGTCAAGACCTGAAGGCAGCGGCCATTCAAGTGCGGCGGAAGAAAGAGACATGTAAGTCCCCATGGTACAGTGGAGGAGAGGGAGAAGGACACTAGACCTGCAGCGTGGGTGAGTGGGGGGACTGTGGGAGGAATAGCAGAAGAGAACAGAAATGGAGCCTCATAATCACACTAAAAGCACTGCGATCATACCATTTACCCAGGCACTCTACCAAGTGTTTCTACATATGTAATTTAATCCTTACTGCAAACTAGTGAGCTAATTGTTTTATATCTGTTCTACACAGTTAGTGGGTCTAACCTGGTAACTCTTCGAAAGCCTTTCCTCTTAACCTCCACATCCCCTACAGAGCCTGCAAAGCTCTAGCTACAGATAGGCAGTTCTCTCCTAGACTATGTGAAATACCTGCTTGAGAAGAGAAGATTGCCAAGAGTCAGCAAGATGCTTTCCTTGCCTGTCTCACGATCTCTGATGAGTCAACCTAAACTGGAGGCATGAAAATGTGGTGGAGAGAAGAATTTCACTGGAGTCAGGGAAAACTCACTCTCCTTGAGACAAAGCTACCTGACAGGTCACAGTTGTATTGCAGCTAAATTTAGCTGTAAATCAATGCATTTACTAAGTAGTCAGCTACCCTCCCATACAGGCTTACCCAGAGCTTGGGGCATATCATATTTACTTAAAAGAGCCCTTGTTCTTTCTCAGTGTGTCATCATATTTCACCCTCTCCCCTCCCCCAAGATTTCAGACAAAAGTGTTCTCAGCATTATTGTCCTGACAGGAGAGTACAGGTTTCTGAGAGGCACTTGACTACTTACTCCCAGCAACTAGCTTCCCAGGGATGGATATGTTTGCAGACAAATTGCTGTAGTCTGTGATGGCCATCACTTTGAAAGACTATGAATACATAAGAGCCATCTTGCATTTGTAAAACAACTTTCAGTTTTCCAATGTCCTTTTTGTCCTCTTACCCTCCTCCCCAAAGAACAATATGCAGGTCTTTGCTCAGAAAGCACAATCGCGAATGCAGTCTGTGCTGACACAGAAGACATCTGTTGGAGGGGGAGAGATATTTTCAGCCTTTGCAGAGATCTGGGTCTTTTGCTCTTGCAGGTGGAACAATTAATAGGCCATAATTATTTCTTTCATATGCTGTGGAGAATCTGTATTTGAATATTACAGAACTCTTTGGCCATCTTGAGTTCTTTAATCCATAAGTACCTAAAAGGTGGTGAATGGTTCTAGGGATATAAAATAATTCTGCTCATTTATTTTTTCTAAAAAAATGAATTTTGCTTTCCTTATTTCTTGGAAACAGATCACTTAGAGCAATCGCAAGATTCCTATATCTCTGCATTTGAAGAATTTATATTGGCTAAAGGCAAATGTTTTTATCCTCTTGTCATTGACCATTACATTTTGAGCTTAAAAGTTCACATGATTGGCTGGGCACGGTGGATCACGCCTGTAATCCCAGCACTTTGGGAGGCCGAGGCGGGTGGATCACGAGGTCAAGAGATCGAGACCATCCTGGCCAACATGGTGAAACCCTGTCTCTACTAAAAATACAAAACTTAGCTGGGTGTGGTGGCATGTGCCTGTAGTCCCAGCTACTCGGGAGGCTGAGGCAAGAGAATTGCTTGAACCTGGGAGGCGGAGGTTGCAGTGAGCCGAGATCTCGACACTGCACTCCAGCCTGGCACCTGGTGATGAAGCGAGTCTCTGTCTCAAAAAAAAGTTCACATGATTTATGTTTTAATCAAACAATTTTGCCTGAATTGAGTGGCCAGTAACTTAAAACTATAAGTAGATCTTTAAGAGGAAGGAAGGAACACACAGTATGAAGAGTTAGTGAGAACTAAATATTGTTTTAAAATGAAAATAGGGTATTCTTTCTAAAATTAATATAATTAGCTAGAATTGTGTCCAGTTATAGTAAATCGGATTCCATTTAGTCCTAATAATACTTCAGCTTTTTAAAAAAATTTAGACTATGCTGCTTAAATGGGAAAGTCTTATAATTGGCCACACAAGCCAGTTGAAAAGTGGTCTCAGAAGTCACTGGATATAGAATTGCCTGTGTTCCTAAAGAACATACATTTTTGGGATTTAAGAAAAGATTTCACCTGTAAGATTCTATTAAGCAATGAAAGAACAGTTCATCTGCTGTGCTCCCTTAACCCATGGGTGATCCCTGAGGTCAAGACCTTATCTTTTGATCTTGGTAATATTAGTGCCTACTGTGGAATCTGACATTTCATAGACTTCAGCATTCACTGAGCATGTATTAAATGTCAAATTCTTTTAAAATATGGTTTCTCAACCTTGACTCCATTGACATTTTGGGCCCAATTATTGTTTGTTGGGGAAGGGTGTCGTCCTGTGCATTGTGGAAGATCTGGAAGCATCCCTGACCTCCACCCGCTGGTGGTCAGTAGCTGCAGTCGTAACAAGCAAAGGGGTCTCCAGACAGCATCGCATGTCTCCCGGGACACAAAATTTCCCCGTTGAAAACCACTGAAAGGGTATGAGAGAGAGTATTTACACTTTCCAGGATAAAAATGTACTTTTTAAATTCTCCTCCATATGTATAAATTTATAATGTATATTTCTATATATACGATGTTATCATTTTTAATTAATTTTTTGTAGAGCTAGGATCTCACTCCATCCCCCATGCTGGAGTACAGTGGCACAATCGTAGCTCACTATAGCCTGGAACCCTCAGGCTCAAGTGATCCTCCTACCTCAGCTGAGTAGCTGGGACTACAGGTGCATGCCTCTAGGTCTGGCTAATTTTTTAATTTTTTTGTAGAGACGGTGTCTTACTATAATGCTCAGGCTGGTCTCAAGCTCCTGGCTGCAAGTGATTCTCCTGTCTTGGCCTCCCAAAGCAGTGGAATAATAGGCACGAGCCACCACACTCAGCCTATATATGTTTTAGGCATATAAATTTTAGATATAATTTTAATAATTATGTATACATTATATGTATGTATAAAAAACAGACATTCTTACAGAGGAGAGATTCGGTTGGGAGTCCTCATTGTAGTCTTTTTTTTTTTCCGTGGGAATCATTATGACTCCAATAAGTTGCTCACTAAATTTTATCTGTCACTGTGTTCCAGCTCAGATACAACTAAAGCCTATTGAAATTGATTTTTGTGTCGGCAACAGAGCAGGGATTCAGTAAGAACCTGAAAGCGTCCCTTTCATTACTAGTCCTTTTTCCCCCATATTACTTTAGATTTGGTGGGCCCTAATGATATTCCAGTCCTTTCCCTGCTGACATTTCTTTTGTTTTAATTAAAACTGCTGGAGGTTTGAGGACACTGTGGGAGAGGGTTTATTCATCAACAGCCCAAATAAAGAGCCAAATGGGTCCCCATTTGTGTGCCTGCCGCCCCAAGAATGATAGCTGGGAACACTGTGGTCCTTTGCCTTTGTTCTTTCTCACAACACCACTGTGGTCCTTTTTCTTTCTGAACAGGAGACAGCTCCTGCTGCTGCTGCAGAAGTCTATTAAGTGACTGAGAAAGCCCTGTGGGTGGACTGGCTTCCTATCGAAGTCACAGTGAAATGCAGTATTGCCTTTTTCTTATGATTATCCTCTATTTTCCCCAACCCCCAGCCTATCTTGCTTGTGGTCCAAAGCCAACCCTGTCCACTCGCAATCACCTGGTAGTAAATCTCAGACAATAGGGGCCAGCTTTGGGTGCATTTGGCAAAGTTGTGCAGGGCCAAGGGAGAGGATGTAATATGTCTTCTTAATCTACAGCTGGGAGAGGGGATATAGCGACCAAAGGGTCTGCCAGGCGTCCTGAGGGGAAGACAGAGTTGCCTCATAAAGTAGTCCTTAGAGAGGGTGCTATTGATCTGAAATCTTTAAAAATGAGTCCTCTTTCTCCATGCAGCCTCCTGCCTCTCGTCAGTACCATGTCGGGAAAAGGGGGGGCAGAAGTGGAAGGATGGCGGCAGGGCAGTGTCTGGACCTGGCTTTTCTCTTGATGCATCTCTGTCTCCCTGACCCTTTCCTCTGGTAAGCTGCTGCAATTAGACATGCAGAATGCTAATGTCTTAGAAAGGCTAATACTGGTTGTTTCTTTCTATGTGTAATGCTTCTTTCAGAAGCTCTTGTAAAGCAGGCCTGGTGGTAATATAATCTCTGAGTTCTTGCTTGTTCATAAAAGATTTTATTTTTCCTTCAGTTGTGAAACTTAGTT
>CM052664.1:61204375-61268553 GCA_028533165.1 Leontopithecus rosalia | reverse complement strand
AAAAAAAAAAAAAAAAAAAAAAAAAAAAAGAATGCTAATGTCTCTAGCAAGCCTCCAGGGCCTATTTCAGTGACCTAGTTTTATTAGTTAACACTTGGAAAAGAAAACAAAAACAGACCTTCCTTAAGCAATACACTCACATCAAATCACATGGCTTTCCCCTCCAGTTATGATAGTGTCAGCCATTCATACAGTCTTCTTTTCTCTTAAGCTTTCTGACATTAGTAAGTAGACATTTCCCCAAATTCTGTCAAGATTCTCCCAGGTGTAGCCCCTGATGGATCACAGGAATCTCTGTTCATTGTGATTTGTGGCAATTTACAAGGTTCACTAGGCCTAGAAACTTGATGTTTTCCAGTGTGATTTAGCACCTACCCTTTGCAAGATGCTGCCCTAGACAATACCAGAGGATTGAACAGGCTTAACGTGGAGTTGCTGCCTTCGAGGGGCTTTCTGCTCTAGTATGCAGAAGTCATGTACCTAGGGGACTGCATTGTAAGGGCATTGGGAACATAGGGGCCCAGAGAAGAGAGAAGTGGGTTTACAGATTGCATCAAGAACCTTCTTTGTGTCTTCAGAGGGTTATTAACCTTTTTGTTATGTTCATGTATTTAAAAATACTTTTTCCTGGATTCTTAGATTTCATGGATTACTAAAATCTCACTGGGAAAAAACATTGGGAACCAAGATAGGGTTATTAAAAGTTAGAAACATTTCATTAATGGTCATTTTAACACCAAAAATAAGAATCCTGCTTACGTTGAAAACCTCTTGTTTTCTAAAAGAAATCACTTATTTTTCATCTTTTACTGGAGTTGTGTGGAAAATTCACCTTGGACTGGTGTTCAGGTACCAGGGTTTGGAATGCTGTTTATCACCCCAGGTACCATTTTTGGCTCAGGAGATAGAGGAGGCTATTGTGCTGGGTGGGAAGGAGTGTGGGATATTTGGAGAGGCTGAAGAGTTGGCTGTATGTACATATTTGCCCCCATCTTTTGAGCTCCCACATCTGAGGGGGTTAGTCCTCCCAGAAATAAATGTATGAAAGCCACAGATGAGGCTGGGCATGGTGGCTCATGCCTGCAATCCCAGCACTTTGGGAGGCCAAGGTAGGCAGATCACTTGAGGTTGGGAGTTCAAGAACAGCCTGACCAACATGGTGAAACCCTGTCTCTAATAAAAATACAAAAATTAGCTGGGTATGATGGCGGGAACCTGTAATCCCAGCTACTTGGTAGACTGAGGCAGGAGAATCGCTTGAACTCAGGAGGCAGAGGTTGCAGTGAACCAAGATGTCAGCACTACACTCCAGCCTGGCAACAGAGTAAGATTCCGTCTCAAAAAATAATAATAAAACATAAAAATAAAAGCCACAGATTGTGGTAATCCTGTGGTATAAATTAGATGAGAGCCAGTGAGAGCTTTAGTTTTGTGCTCAAATTTTGGGTTGAGAGGAGGTTACTGGGAAGTGTGTTCTTGGCACAAGGCCCTGGCCCAGAGGCTGGCTCGTCTGCTTTTGAGCTCTCGTCACCCCTCAGCTTGTCTGCCTCGTCACTGCTGTCACTTCAGCTGTGCGTGCCTTTCCTGGGTACAGGCATTAGGCTCCCTGCCACGGAATCTGCATACATTAACTATTGTCTGCTAAAAATTGTGACTATTTGATTTTTTTTTTCCCTTTGAGCATCCATTTTGATTTATAAACTGAGCCAAGCTGGCAACCATGAGGACTGAAGAATCCTAGTTTCTAACAAAGAAAAATGAAACCCAGTCTCTTCTTCCCCACTTCGCGTCTGTGAGCAAGTCTCAGCTTTCGGTCGGCCCACCCCAGAACAATCTTGAAAACAATCCATTTTCTGTCACTCAGAGGTGCCAAGCAAAGGAGTTCACAGTGAGTGGTGTTGAGATGGAGAACAATTGCTTGGGCACCATCCTGAGTAGGTTCCTTGCGTTACCTCTGCTGCAAGTCTGGGAGCCATGAAGCCTGGATCACATTTCTGCAGATATGGAGAGCAGGGTTTTTAAGCCACCAATGAATGACACACGTAAGCCATGGAAACACAATGGCTCCATTTAACCTGGGGACGACAGGAATATGGACATCGTGCCAAGTATACCTTGTGAACATTCGTGTTACTTGATCATAAGGATTTTTGGAGTCTTTTCATAATGTCGTCTTGTCTGTCTCTTTGCCTCAAGACATATTGTATCAAAGAAAGGTAGCATTCCTAAAGATGTCCAGATGGACATTTTAACTGAGCTTTAGTCTTAACTGGGAATGGAAAACCGGAGTTCACATTTGTTCTCATCATGACAGCTCAGAAGTAAAGCTAAAACCAATTTCTGCTTTCTCTGTGATCTATGGAAAGGGTTAGTAAGTTGGTCTCTTTGTAGAGTTTACAAGAACTTCATCCACTTACATTCATCTTCCAGCTTTTTATTTATGAGCAAAACGATTATAATTCTGCTTACAACCTCACCCTATCTGGTCCTATGTACTTTGTGGCTGGGGAAATGTGGGGGTAGGGGAGACTGGTGTAGACATGTGGCTGGTACCAAGAACCCAAACGCAGCCCTAAAATTTCATGCCTTCATTCGGTCTGTTTTTCAGCAAATATTTGCTGAGTCCCTGCTGTGCAAAGCACTAGGAAGGCACAAGGGAAATATATATCCAATCTATTCCCAAGTCCTCTTCATTTGGCCTCTTGAATATCTCTGCATTCTGTCCATTCCCACATTCTCCACCACTTCTACCCTTCCAAGGATATCCTATCCAAGTTGCCATCGTCCTTCACCTGTCTCCAGGAGGGAGCATGACCTTGGGTGAGGTGGCTCTTTGTCTAAGGACCATTCCCAGAGAGAGACCTGATTGAGAGTTGTCAGGTACTTCAGTCTGTACTTGAGAATCTTGGTGGCGCACTGCAGCATCTATGATTGATAGATAGATGACAGACGGATGGATGGATGGATGGATGGATGGATGGATAGATAGATAGATAGATAGATAGATAGATAGATAGATAGATAGAATGAATCAGAAAAGGTGAGACATAAAACAACAGCTGCCATTACTACATATTGTACATTCTGCTTTTTTTGTTTTGATTTGATTTATTTTCATAGTTCTGGTGATGCATGTTTTGAAAAAATCACGGTGCTGGCTGTGATCAGTGGGGTTGAGTTATAATGCTCTGGGAACACAAAGGTGGAGTACTCATTTGCAATTAGGAAACTGAAGAAAACTTCCTCAGTAAAGTGGAGATTACATCTAAGGTAAAGACGAAAGAGAATGAGCCACTCTCTTCCTGTGTATGAGGGTCATTGGGCAGGAGGATGAAGATGGTGAGCAGGATGTCTAAATCTTCAACAAAGATGGTTTGCTTGTGCGCTTTGCCAGAAACAAATGCATGTGGGTGACCTAGAAATGAAAGCACTCTGTCTTCCGGGCTAGCCTTAGGCTAGCAGCTGAAAAATCCTCTTGCTCTTCCTTAGAAAATAACAGTAACAGAGGTAAGGCTTATGTGACTATGAACACAAAAGGATTGTCTTCTCTTGCATTCATTTTAGGGAGGAGCTAAAGGAAAGGGTAGCGTGGCATATTAATAGTACTTGAGTGATTTAGATTTCACCTGGATGTTGAATTATTTTACATAGAACGAGGATCAGCAAAGTTCATTACCTCAAAAGTGAGAAAGAAGGAGGGAAGAGGGGAGCAGAGTAGGTTCCTAAGTATGTTGGAGGACCAGGCCGAGCCATGCCCCCAGCACTGAGTGGTCCCAAGGCTCTGCCTCCCTTGTTTTGATTCCTTCCTCATTCCTCTCTGGTGGACAGGCTTTTTATGCTTTAGGACATTATCTGACATTAGGCTTGGGGTCCTACCAGGATATCAGTTTTATTTTTCTAGATTTAGTGTGTTCACTAGCTTTTGCCATTATTGGTTATTTCAACAGGAAAAAAACATTTCATCCTTTTATTAAAAAATGACTCAGCAACTACAATCTGACAGGACATTTTCTGTAATTTTTATGGAGAATTTTTTTAACTCTTTTGTCTTTTAGTTTTTTCTTTTCAGAATTTATTTTTTAGTTATTGGTTGCACATGTATTTTTGTTGTTGTTGTTCATCCATTTGTTCATTTTAGAGATGGGATCTTGCTGTGTTTCTCAGGCTGGCCTCGAACTCCTGGACTTGAGCCATCCTTCTGCCTCTGCCTCCCAAGTAGCTGGGAGTACAGACGAGCAGCACGGCACCAGCTTGAAACATGTATTTTAGATCTAAGTCTACATGGTGTCTATATTTGTATTTTAAATTTCTCTTATAAAAGAAAATAAATTAGCATTGGGGGGTAATATTACATTTTCTCTTTAAAATTCAATTGTAATAACATCCCCTTATTTGCACTGTCTCCAAATTTAAAAAACAGTTAAAAATTCTATGCCATGCAGAGATGACTAGTTTAATATTCTGCTCAAGTAAAGCAAAATACTAAAAGTTTGTTTTAAAATTATTTTAAAAGTTTGGTGATAGGAATTTGTGATTTAGGAGCTGTATGGTAGAAGTAGGATAGAGGAGAAGGTGTCCTGAGTTTAGCTGTGAAATTTTGCCTCATCTCTAAAAGGAGAGGACTGGATTAGGCTTTTGGGGGGTCTTCCTACCCAATTCATTTCTGATTTTGTAAAGTTGCCTCTTTAAAAACTGTCTTACCATGACTGTGCCTCAGGTTCCTAGCGAGCTTTGGGTCGGCTGACTCCCTGCCATTCCCTCCAAGTCTGCCTTCATCTAGACTGTAACTTGGCCTCATATGACAGGCAGCTCATATTGGGCATGTTCCTTCATGGCCGTTTCCTGATTAACAAAGTGTGACAGTGCAGCATCCTTCATGCTCCAGAGCACGGGGATCCCTTTGCCTGGGAGTGATCTGAGGCCGCTAATTGTTCCACCTCCAGGATCTCATGTGGGCCCAAACTGCCATTCCGAGGTGTATTATTCAGTCATCTGTCAGACCCATTGAGAGCTGCTGTTTTAGCTTGGAAATTAAATGTAAAATGGAAGAAACATAATGTTGTTTTCTTTCCCAGTATTAACTTCTGTCATTTTAAGCTACCTTAAAAAAAAATAATAGCAACAACAAAAACCGTGTATACTAAGTTTTTTTTTTGTTTTTTTTTTTTTTGAGATGGAGTTTCGCTCTTGTTACCCAGGCTGGAGTGCAAAATGGCGCGATCTCAGCTCACCGAAACCTCCGCATCCTGGGTTCGGGCAATTCTTCCTCAGCCTCCCGAGTAGCTGGGATTACAAGCACGCACCACCATGCCCAGCTAATTTTTTGTATTTTTAGTAGAGACGGGGTTTCACCATTTTGACTAGGTTGGTCTCGATCTCTTGACCTCGTGATTAACCCACCTTGGCCTCCCAAAGTGCTGGGATTACAGGCGTGAGCCACCGCGACCGGCTACTAAGTTTTTTTTTAAGAACTGATATTTTACTTCGACAAGAACTGCCCACTGCCTGCATTTGTAACACGGATCACTTTTATCCCACTTCCTCTCTGGCCTTGGGTCAGTACCATGAGCTACCTCAGCCCCAGGCTGCTAATGGAAAGAATTGGGCATTGAGGTGTCCTTGCAACAAATTATTCACTCTAAGAGGATTTGCTGCTTGGTAAGGGCTTGAAAATCTAGTGCAAATTCTCTCAAACTGCCTGCTGGCAGACATGCCCCAGGGACTCCCTCAGGAATGAGGGGAATTTCGAGGCAGAGCAGACTAGAGTTGGGTGGTCAAGTCCCTGCTTGAACCAGGGGAGTTTCACTTAAGGTTTTATTTGGGAAACAGTAGTGCTACAAATGGAGCCACAGGGGAAGGAAGGGAGAGAGGAAGGAAGACCAGAGAAGGAGAGGGACATTGATCCTTTGAGGTCCTGGAATAATGCACACAGGGACGTGTTCATTGAGGGACAGAGGTGATGAGAGATCAACAGTGAGGTACAGAGTACTTTAATTGAATCTAGAAAGAGAGAGTAAATTCTGAGGAGTCAAGAAGGCAAAGGGCATCCCAGAACAAGAAAACGCAGCATCTGAGAGGCAAGAAATAATACAGTACATTTACGAAAGTGCAAAGAGTTTGTTCTCAAGGTCCACAGAGTAAGAGCAGGTGGGAACCTACCAAGGTGGTGTGGCAGAAAGGGGTCAGCTCCGGAGGGCACTGTAACATGCCCAGCAGCTTGCTTGTATCCTATTACAGGTACCATTAAAATAATTTCAAGGTAAATTAGCTAAATAATATGAGACAGAGCCTCTGTATTTGCCTACATTTCCCCTACCTGCTTTCAGTGCTTAAATAGATAAACAGCCATTATTTAAGATATGATTTATAGCCATTACTTTAAAGTCCGCTGTTGGTTGCAAAGCTATGGATTCCTTTGCAAGGGTCATGATTATGGCATCACAGAATCAAAAGAGGAGGCGGTTGCTACTTTTTCCTTGTGTGAGATTGACTTATGGCTTGCAGGAAAGGTAGCACCGCTGCTCTGCAAGAAAAGTTAGTGTTCCTGGTTCTGTAGCAGTGGTACTTCTCGATCTTGTGAAAACTAAATTTCGAAAAGCTCCTTGGGATGAAAAGAGTTGGCAGTGCTGATACCGCCCTCTGCACTAACCACTGAGCCCAGCCTGCCCACACTTTGTAGATGGGGAAATGAGGGCCCAGACACGTCCCGAGGTCCTGGGTAGGGCCTGGACAAGAACCGGGCCTCTGGGATTGTGGTCCAAGCCTCTTTACAGGGTAACACGCCACCCCCAACCTCGATTTCAGGAAAGCTGAAATAAGTGTGAGGGGCTGTGTCAGTGACAATTTGGATTACTGATCTACTGCCTCCTCTGTGTTCTTTCCTAAGTGAGGAGAAAAAAAGGGCAGCAGAACGGGGGTCAAAAGCTGAAGGAAGCACCACAAGAATCAGAGTAAATAGATGTTTAAAGCTGAGATATGTGAGAAGAAAAGAAGACAGGCAGAATGGGCAGAAGTTAAGGGGTCAGAGGAGTGGGGAAAATTGGGGTGGTGAGGGAGACAAGTAGCAGGAAAAGGTAACAGCTTCAAGAGCATGAGGATATAGGAGCTCTCAGTTACAAAATTGGCCCAATGATGTTTTCTACCACAATTTTTTAAAACTTTGGTCCAACTAAACTAGCACGTTTTCACCAACCTCAACTACTGAATCTGGATTGCACCAGGCCAAACACTTTTTCCACACCAGTTACATATGCCTCCTTACCTGTTGTTAATTCATGCACCTGCCACAGCATCTACAGGGTAGGCACTTCCTATTCCAGGTACTGGAAATACGTTGATAAGACACAGTCCTTGCCTTTATGAAACATATAGTTTAGTAGGGAAGACGACATTTAAAATTAATCGGAAGGTGGGCACACACATGAGTACAGCCAGCATCTGCTGACAGCAAACTGCCTGTGTCACTGTCAAGTGCTTTACATACATTATCTCATATCATTCTCCCTGCAATTCTATGCATTACATATTATTATTTCAAGTTTTGAGATGAGGAAACTGAGGCCTAGGAGGTTAAGGGACTTGCCTAAGGTCAGGCAGCTAGGATCTGAACCCAGCTGATCTTAGAAGCTACATTTTATTGCCTAATAGAAGTAAAATGTATTTTGGGAGCTATATATAAAATTCACATAGAAGTCATCGTAAGTAGGACCATCTTTGCTGTCATCTGAGAGTCACATGTAGACATTGTGCTTTCTCAAGGAGCAAGCAAATAGAAAATAGTTCTCTTCTGAGAGTGCCCATTGGCGCACCCTACTCACTCCTGATTCTGCCATGCGGTTGCTGCTTCATTGTGGTTCTAAAGACCAAAGGTGCCCACCTTGGGGAAGCAGTTGTAACGTTCAACACTGTCTCCTTGATCGCAAATTTGGATTGATTGCTGTCTCTTATTTTAGGCTCCCTTTTAAAATAAAGATAAGTGAACAATCTCAGATGAATGATAGCAGAATCATATCCAGCCGAAACCATTACAAGATATTTTAAGAATGAAGGAAACCAAAGTTTCTTCATCTACTGAGTGTTTTCTAGCAGAGATATTTGTGCATTTTCCACGCAGGCCTAGCTCCCCTTCCATGTAAGTCTTCCTCTCACATAAGCTCTTGTCAGATGCCTTGGAGAGGAGGTAGAACCAAATTGTTCAACATTGCATTTTTTATTTAACCGGACACCCACTGTGAAAATAAACAAAGTGACTGGGGATGTTTTATGAAATAAATACAAAATATTTTACAAAATAAAAATACCTATTTAACATGGTGTTTCTGTGCATGACTATCTTTCTATCTGCCCCCAATGACATAGTACAGCTCTGATCCAAGCAGTTTTTCTTTACGGTATGAATTGAATGCTACTATTGGTCAGCAGAACTTAATCTTTTGTTATTTTTTTTTCTTCACAGGGTCGTCATGTCAAAACGGGCCAGCTTGCAGCCATTAAGGTTATGGATGTCACAGGGGTAAGTATCTTTATCTTGCCATCTCCACAGCCATGCAGAGGCTCCTTGACTTACTATGGGGTCACATCCTGGTAGACTCATCATAAGTAGAAAGTATTGTAAGTTGAAAATGCATTTAACACACATAACCTATTGAACATCACAGCTTAGCCTAGCCTACCTTAAACGTGCTCAGAACACTTACATTAGCATATAGTTGGGCAACATCATCTGTCGCGAAGCCTGGTTCATAATAAAATGTTGAATATCGCATGTAATTTGTGGAACTCTACAGTGGAGGTAAAAAACAGAATGGTTGTACAGGTACTTGAAGTATGATTTCTACCAAATGCATGTCGATTTCACACCACTGTAAGTCAAAAAAATCATAAGTTGAATCATTGTAAATCAGGGACCATCTGCATATTTGTAATAGAGAAGTTAAATGATTAAAAAATTGTTTTCCTGAAAAATAATCTTCCTAAATAATCTCTCCCTACTTGTGGTTAACATAAGGAAGAGCATGCAGTAGCTGACTGAAGAGGCCATAGGTACATCACTCTAATTACATACGATACCTACACACTGCCTTATGTAGTTAGAGTGAATACTGTGTGCCAATAATTTACATAAACACAACTACAGATATTTGCATATGAATGTAGAACAAGGATTTGAAGGTATTAAATGAATAACACTGAGATTATACAGAAGAAATGAGTCTTAACTGTTTTCCCAAAGGTCTGCCTACCACTAGAGTAGACAGGAGCTTGGATAGCTGTAAGATCTTGGTAGGATATTTAACATGAATATTTCCCAAAACAAAATATTACTGATCAAATAATCATGATAAACACAAATTCTTATCATTATAGAGCAACACTGAAACAAAATTTCTGCCTGGGTAATCAAAAGCAATCTAAGGAATGGATTTTATTTTAAATGCAATCTAATGTTTTTGATCCTTTTGCTAGGCCTGTTTAAAAATATTTTAATGCCTTTTCAAGAGTGCACAGCAAAAACCAGACTTGAAAGGATTCATTGGACATCAAAGGCATGTTAATAATTTTCTGTTGTCCTGGGGATTTTTCTAAGATGTCTGTCTGCTGTACATGAAAGCTAAAAAACCAAAGTCTTCCATGCAGCCCAGAAGTTGATTATTCAGTATAAGTAGACATAGAATGAATGGGTCACACAAAAGCATTAAGAACCAATATTCAAATAAGAAAGACACACCGTATGTCTGTATGTCAAAGTTCAACCCATACTTTTTGGGCTGTTTGTTACCTTTGATAAGTGTATGTCATATGATAGTTATCTACCGTAATATCATTTCATTAATTATTGTTTGTACCACATTGTACTGACTTCTGACTTTCTTTTTCTTATCATTGGTCTAAATTCCTCTTTAATTCATATATATTTTTAATCAAAAAATTTTATTCCTGTATGTTTACCATTAAATAAAGTACTAAATCTTTTTTTTTTTTTGTCTTAAATACATTATTTAAGTTTCAGGTATTATAAAAGTTCAAATATTTAGTCCCAATTAGTTTATTAAATTCATTTGGTCTTTACTAAATAATAAATTACATGTGTATTATGTTAATTTGATTTAAGAAAACTATAAATAACAGAGGATTAAGCATAATAGAAGTGTCTTGCTCTCTCACGTTAAAGGAGTCTAAAGGTGGACAGCTCAGGAATGTATGTCAGCGGTGTGGTAGAGTGAAGGATGTTTTTATCTTTCTGCTCCATCATTCTAATGCATGGCCTCCACAGTTAAGGTTGCTTTATGCTTCAAGGTAGTTATGGGATTTCTGTTGATCACACGTTATGGCAGGCAAAAAACGGGGAGAAGGGGGAGCAGAAGGGTACAGAAGAGCCCCTTCCAGTGAAGTATTTTCTGCTTCCATACAATGTTACTACTTCCTTCTGCTTTCATTACATATATCTAGCTGCAAGGGAAGCTAGAAAATGTAGTCATTTATTCTACTAATGTGTCCAGTTACAAATCCAGATTCTATTAGTCAAAAATGAAGGGAGAGTGGATATTGGAATGGTCGATTAGCCGGATCTGACACAAAAATTAAAATCAGATACTGTCAGTCTCCACATAGAAACACATTATAATTGTGTAAACATTTTACAAAGCTCAAACCAGAACGAATCAGAATTTGTTGTGCAATTCAGCTGAAGTCATACTACTGTATTTTCCTTGGGTTGAATAGGATCTCTGCATAATGAGATGAGCTTGGCAGTTTAACAATTAATGGTTGTGGAAGGAGTCCAAGACATTCATGCTGTAGATTCAATTCTATTGTGTGGTTCTGAAGAAGTACAGTTGAGAGCTCTACTGATGTCATTAATCTCAATGCATAAAATGTATATTTATGCTCAACGTATGACTCTCAACAATTTAAAGCCTCACAAGTAGAACCACAAACTACTTGAGAACTACTGTTTCTATTGCTAGACACCTTGCTTGGAATGGAAAGTTACACGGTTATTTGTCCCAGAATATGCATTTTCAATTTAAGGAGTGTCAGTTAGTCTTTCTAAACTGGGTTTCATTAGGCATCTAAGCCCTACAGAAGATGATTTGAAAGACTGTTTTCTTAATTCTCTCAAGGAGGGTACAGAGGCCATTTAACATGCATAAGAATGTCAATCCATTACACAGAGTGGATGCTTTAGAGTATCTAGGTTTAATTTTCTTAGGAAACTCCTATTGAGGAGGGCTAGATAGTTTGTGTGATTCAGTCACATCATTGATGATTATTTACTGACTTAACAAAGGCAAACATGGATGCACATCAGGAAATGGTTTTCTGATTTTTGTGGTGTCTGATGTGGCATCAAGTGACTTTTGTATCACCCCGTACACGTCATAGTCAACATAAGATTTTCTTTGTGAAACTCATGTGGTGCCTTTAGAAAACAATCTATTCTATTTTGCCATGTTGTCTTTTGTGTATTACAGAATGCTATAAAAGCTTCTTACCAATTATTATAATTGTACTCATAGCTGCTCTGTTAAAAACTGAAATGAATTCTCAAAGGTCATCTTTGTTAATTGTATGATATGACCTACTGCAAAGTTACTATAGTTTATTGTTATGAAACTCATAAAGCCATAAGCTTGTAATCAATTTTTAAATTGTTTTTATTATATATCACTTCCTTTTTTATATAAAATAACCATTGAGAGAACTGGACATAATGCTTATATTTTTCCATTTTTAGAGCTGATTTTTAGAGCAAATTTGCCAACATCTGCTTCAGAATTCATGCTTAAACTCAGAGTTGGCCTTGAAGATCTTCTGGTTCATGAAATCATTATGGAATTTCTCTATTTTGTCAAAGTCTGGGGTTTACCTCTCAGCTGGATTTTTGTACTCTAGAATGACCTACAGCATCTAGGAGGAGCTGGACCCTCCCAGGTAGTGTTTCTCAAAGTGGACCATCAGCCTCAGTGGGCAGTAAGCACCCCTGAGTTACTCATGAGAAACGGAAATTCCTGGGTCTGATGTAGGATTTCTGGAGTAGCCTCAAACCCTGCCTTTTCTATAAACTCCTTGGAGTGTCACACACACCAAAATGAGAGTACTATTTTTCTAGGGTCTTCTATTTACTTCTTTTGGGCCACCAAGTGTGAAGGAGCTATGGTTTTGTTTATTTTTGTTTTTGTTTTTTGGGTTTTTTGTTTTCCTTTGATAACCCTGTAAATAATCCCCATTTTCATTTGGACACAAATTTCTAGTGTAAAGTAGGCCCTTTACAATGACACCCTGAAGTACATATAGGACTTAATGAAATACTAATGTTGTAAGCTTTTCCCTTTACAATGACTGGTTATGATTACACTACTCAGGACATTTGGAGTTGTAGTAACAAACTTCCATCCAAACTGAATGAAGCTGGAAAGGGAATTTACTGGCTTGTATCAATTAAAACAATCAAAAACAAAAACAAAAAATAAACAAAAAATGCACAACCTCAGCAGGATGCAGAGCATCACCTAACATGATCAGGATTTTGTCTCTCTCCATCTGTGGGCTCTGCTTTCCTCCCAGCAGCAGCTGCAGGCTCATGTTTTCATTACCTCATTGCCATTGGTCCCAGCAAAGGTGCCAGTCTAAATGTCAGTGGTCCAGCTTGGGCCATGTCCCCGTCCCTGAGCCAATTTCTGACTCTCCAGTCCATGTCTGGGCTGGATGCCTGGCTCCAGAACCTACTACAGGGACAGAGAGTTGATTCGTCAAAGGAAAACCTGAGAGCTATCATAGAAAAGGGTGGGAAAGATGCTGGGTGGGCAAAACCAGGAGAATTCTATGACTATAATGTCATATATTATAGTGAGTGTGTTCAAAACTGATTTGGCCCTTCAGTAATGGGCCTCTCTAGTTACATTTTTTATATTTCCATCAAAAATAATAATGATGGTAGCTAACAGTGAATGAATGATTACTATGTGCCAAAACTCTTTAAAATACTTTCTATGTATTCATTTGATTTTCTCAGCAACTAACCAAGCAGGTTCCATGATTAGCCCCATTTTCAAGATGTGAAACGCAGGCATTTTAAGTATCTTGCTCAATATAGCATGGCTGTTAAAGGAAGGAGTGAATATTTCACCCTGAGCAATGTAACCCCATCCTTTAATTCTATCCTCTTAACCACATTGTTATCAGTCTTCAATTAATGTCGTGTTTAATTTCATGGGGTTCTTTTTTCACTAATTTTATTCAACAAACATTTACTAAACATCTACTTTATGACAGGCACTGGAAATTTAAAGATGAAAAGAAATGGTCTTTTGCCTGCTCACAGCAACACAACCTTGCCCTAAATATTTTAAAATAAAGCTTATGCATGTGATAACAAGGCTATAGAATGTATAAATAATGTTACTTGGAAAGTTTGGTGGAACTGTGAGGAGGAGACATTCCTCATGAGGAAGCCCAGGAGGACACTGAGGTGAGGACGTTCCCAGCCAAGAATAAGCTGGTGCCAAGGCATGAGCCTGAGAAGGCATGTTCTGGAAGCTGCACATGGCTTGGTTTCGAGGTTAAAAGTGCCAAGAAGGGATTGATACAAGATAAATCTAGACACATTAGAGGAGGCCAGGTCATAAAGAAATTGAATACTGTGACAAGGAGTTTACAAGGTTTTTTTAATTTTTAATTTTCTCAGTAGAACACTTTGATCAAATAGTCTTAGGGAAAAGCCCAATATGTAAAAGAGATGTAAGGAGGTTTGCTTTTTTCTTTTTCTTTTTTTTTTAACCAAGGGTAGGAGACTGTAAGTCCTGGCTCCTTTCCTCAAACTACTACTAGAGCTAATTCAAGAGCCAGAAGCTGAACGGGAGAGTAGCATGGCAGGATTGATTGCTTGGAGGATTCGTGCTAAGCCCGCTGCACTGAATTCCTATTTCTGTCTTACTGAATTCCTGTAGGTGAAGCTTATGACCAGCCGCCATCTCTTTCTGAAGAGTAAGCAAGTGGTCTTCTCCCACTAGTAGACTGTTTTGCCCATCATTAGAGGGCTCAGTGAATGTTTGCTGAAATTGGACAAAAAGAAAAGAAAAATATTTTCATCTTGGGTTGTTTGGAAGAGGGGGACACATTGTCCCAAGTATACTTGATTCTTTCATCCCAAAGGGAGGCAGTTCAGTGGCATAATTTAATAGTACACACATACTAATAATGTTAATAATAATGACAATAGCGACAGCCAAAAAAGGGGCTAATGCCGATTATTATGTGCCAAGCATTGTTCTTAGTACTTAAAATGTATTAATTCAATCCTTAAAACAATGTCTGTCAGGAGAGTACTCCTGTTACATCTGTTTTACAAAGGAATTGACAGCACAGAGAACCCAAGAAACTTGCCCGTGCCCCACCGATAATAAATGGCAGGGTCGAAATTCAAATGCAGCCAATCAGGGCATCCCCACACTCTTCACAGACATCTGACTATTGGATGAGAGATGGAAGAGTATCGTGAGAGCATGGCCTTCAGATTCCGAGAGCTGGGCTTATATTCCACTGTCTCCTTCCTGATTTTGACCTTGGGCAAATCCTTACTTTTCTGAGCCACAGTTTTCTTATCAGTTAATATTGCAAGCTTGTTTTGAGGCTTAAATGGGAGGTATATCTTGTACCTGACACGTAATAGGTCCTCAATACATGATTTTAATGGTTAGTGCCAGTAAGATACATTGAATGACTAAATAAGACAGGCAATAGGAATGAAAAGAGGATTTTAGAGTGTGCATTAAAATCTTATAGCTGTATGTTTTGATGACACCTGATCTGTAAACTACACACCATACCTGAGTTAGCTAATTGCTGATATAGGTGAATAGTCTGTACTCATCCTGCCTTTACCATCTCAGTTACGGAGTTGTTAGTTAGCCTTACCCTGAATAGTATGTAGCTACAAAAATGGCTTACTAGAGCAGGATCCAGGAAAGAAAGTAAAGCTAGATTCTAGAAGCTGAAGGCTGAAGTCACAAGATTTTATTCATTCATTCACTTAAGAATGAATGAATGCACTGTGCTACGGAGTCATCCAGCGAACAAGACAGACATGGGCACTATATTTTGGAATCTTGTATTTCAGTGCAAGACATTTAGCAGTTAAACAATCACAGTAACAATTCTGATTAGCTTTGAAGGAGTATGCAGAGTATGAAGAGAGAATCTAAGAAGAAACTCTCCTAGCTGGGTGGCCAATACATGATTTCTGAGAAAATGACAGCTGTGTGAGATCTACAGGATGAGCAGACCATGGTTAGCCAGGTGAAGGCGTAGAGGAGGTACACTTCCAGATTTGGGAGCCTGACCTTCAGGTAGGGTCCGCAAAGCTTGGGGATTCCTACCTGAGGCTCCCCTGCCACAGAGGCCCTTCTGGACAGCTCTTCGGGACTTTTACTTTGGGGCTGTTTATGTGGATGTCTTTAGCAGACAGAACAGTCTGATCAAGCACATGGTCAAAACTTTGAGCAGAGAAAAGATAAACAAATGGCTTTTTTGTCTTCATAATACCCTCCACCTTTGGGACTATTTTCAGTGCTTCAATTCTGTATGCTCTACAGCATGTAGAACTTGGAAAGCTTCTAGGGTTCTAAAAATGAAAACTGAGCTGCCCACTCCATGCACACTTTAGCATCTGTCCTCATCTTGCATACAGATTAGAACCCTTTTAGTGGCTTATATGTGTCTAGGTCTCTGCACATGTTCATGCATGCTGGGTGTAGGTCCTGGATATTGGGCTTGTCATGTGTATTCTCACATGTTAGAGACGTTGCTTAAGAGCAAAAAATAGGCCCGGGGGCTACTGTCTATACTTCTAAACTAATAAAGGTGAGAAGTAGTTGTTAAAAATATTATTATATCATAATAGCTTGTATTCACTGGTGACTTGTCACCAGTGTACAAATATATTTTATTATATATTTGAGGTACACCAAATATATAAGGTACACCAGTGTACCTCAAAGCACCTGATCAAAAATATAATTAATTCCATTAGCCCTTTAGTGGGGTGGAGTTGGCTGTAGATGAGAAAACTGGCACACAGAAATGGAGGTGTTTGGAGTCACTGACTGGACTGCTCAAACCCTGAATTCCGACCAAGCTCCTCAGTAGTGGAACACAGGGTCTCCTTTTGCAAGTCCATCCCCTCCTTTCTGCTGCCAACATTTCCCACCTCACATTTATTCCCCGCTTTTGACTTTACTATGTCCTCTCTTGTTGAGCTCTGTGGCTCTTCTGTGACTTGACTTCCTCATCAATATTTTGGATTTCTAGTTAATGACTTGGGAAGTTCAGCTTTTCTTTTTCTTTTTTTTTTTCTACTGATCTAAAATGTGGATAAATATATAAATATTATATATATATTTTTTTCCTACTGATCCAAAATGTCCCACCAATAAAGGTGACATTTTGGATCAGTAGGAAAAAAATAAAATATATAATATATATTATGTAAGATATATATGATAAAATATATATGTATTATATATAATATATAATAATTATATGTATTATATATAATATATAATAAAATATATATTAAATATAATGTATATAAAATAAAAATGTATATTATATATAATTATATAATGTATATATAATGTATAATTATATATATATAAGAAATATATTTAATATATATTTTTTATTGCACTTTAGGTTCTGGGGTACATGTGAAGAACATGCAGGATTGTTGCATAGGTACATGGCAATATGGTTTTCTGCCTCCATCCCCATCACCTATATCTGACATTTCTCCCCATGTTGTCCCTCCCCAACTCCCTACCCCCTGCTGTCCCTCCCTTAGTCCCCCCCAACAGACCCCAGTGTGTGATTCTCCCCTCCCTGTGTCCATGTGTTCTCATTGTTCAACACCTGCCGGTGAGTGAGAACATGCAGTGTTTGATTTTCTGTCCTTGTGTCAGTTTGCTGAGAATGATGGTTTCCAGGTTCATCCATGTCCCTACAAAGGACACTTCCTGGCCCTCTGACCCTGGGCATATTGCTTAACCTTCTCTATTCTTCATCCATAAATGTGGATAATGCCACTTCTCTCACAAGGTTAGTAAATATGTTAGTAGTTATTTAAAAGCGTTTCAGAACAACATGTCAAATATAGTATTCAGTACATATTGTTGTTGTTATTATTACCAGGTCTTTTGCAGACAATTTTTATTTTTGTCTTTCTGACACCGAAAGCTTCCAAAGTAGACAACATGCTACACGGCCTTGGCAAACACTTTTTCTGCCAGGAAAATGTTTCCCTCCCAGACATGCTCTTTTTTTCTTTCCAGCTGGGTAACTTTCACCTCACCTTAAGAACTCAGCTCAAACTTGAGTTTCTTAAAGTTAATTAGATCAGCAACCACATACCTCTCACGGTAGTAATTTTGCATTTATCTCTGATTCTTTGATTCATATCTGTGGCTTCCACTAAACTGTAGTAAGCTTCATTGTGGCAGAATCTGAATCTGTTATGCCTATGGTAGTATGATTATATTATTGGCATTTAGCATTATGATTAGGATATTGTAGGCACTTAGTAGATAATTCTTCTTTCTTCTTTGCTCTTTTTTTCAACTGTTATTTTAGATTAGTGGGTACCTATGCAGGTTTGATACTTCAGTATGTTGTGTGATGTTGAGATTTATGACAAATGATCCTATCACTCAGGTACTGTCCATCGTACCCAACAGTTCGTTTTCAACTCTTGTCCACCTCCCTCCCCCTGTAGTAATTCATCTTTCTGTTCACCTGTACCCAGTGCTTAGCTCCCATTCACAAGTGAGAAATACAGGATTTGGTTTTCTGTTTTTGCATTAATTGGCTTAGGATAATAGCCTCCAGCTCCACCATGTTGCTGCAAAGGACATGATTCCATTTATTTCTATGGCTGCTAGTACTGCATGGTGTATGCACACCACATTTTCTTTATCCATTCCACCATTGATAGGCGCCAAGGTTGAGTCCACGTCTTTGCTATTGTGAATGGTGCTGCAGTGAACATGAGAATGCGTGTATTTTTTTTGGCAGAATGATTTGTTTTCTCTTAGATATATACATAGTAATGGAATTGCTGGATTGAGTAAATCATTCTTGAATGAATTGATTTAACTTAGAATTAAAATATACGGCAAACCCAAGTGCTGCCTGCAGAATGTCCTAACAAAGTCCTATCAATGCTGCAATGAATAGATAGAGATTTAGACAACTCATTGAACCACTCTGAGTCTGTTTGTTTAAATCTGTTAGATGTAATAGGTTTATTACATCTAATTATTTAGTACAGTCTATTGTAATTATTACAATCTATTAGATATAATAGATTTAAGGAAACAGATCCAAAGGTATATAACTTGACCCTGAGATAATTTTAGGTGATTTACATAATTAATTCTCATTTAATTTTAAATATATCTTGACATTTAATAAACTGATTTAAAAAACAGACCTCAAACTGTATGTTATAGACCAACTTAGAACACACTGGAAAATGCCCGCCTCTTAATTTGTGCTGCTAGGTTACCCTATTCATGTGCAGAATATCATTGATTGTGAAGATCCTGCTAAAATTTCAAGACCTGCTCTTAACTACTTCAACTATTTATCTTAGGAAACACAAATTTTTCTCCCTCCTATCGAACTGAATAAAAAAGAAAATTAATAAGATATTGGAGCTGATGGGTAACTTTAAATTTCTAATTTTGTGTTCACTATAACAACTTCTTTGTTATTGACTAATTGTATACGTAGATATTGCATAGTTAAACAAATAAATGTTTGCTGATTCAAAAAATTTAGTTTCTGTCAGCTATACATCAGTATCCTGAAAAAAAATTCTATTGCAGGGAGGGATTTCACTATTACAAATTATTTTAGAAACTTTTTTAAAACTACATTCTGGATCATAGTGATGATCCCTTCAAATTCTCATAGGCCGTGATTCTTTAATAATAACTCATCTCCTACTTTTTCTCACATTCAGTCAATGCTGAAGGTGAGAATGATAGATAACACAAATGAATGAATATAGGTAACACAAATGAATGATAGGTAACACCTGCTCTGTGAAAGCAGAGCAGGTGGGCGGGAGCAGAGATGGTTCTAGCCAGTGTCCACACGTCTATGGAGTAGTGGTGTTTATGCATCTATACACCTTCTATTTCTCTCTAGACTTCATCCTGACCAGTCCCTTGGACTTGCTGTAGGAATTACGTGGTTTTATTCCTGTGCCATGGATTGAGAGTTAAATGTTGGGCAGACGTTATTATAGAGCATATTAACCAATGTTAAATGTTTTATTCCATTTTTAAATCCTAGCATGTCATATGTACTTAAAGTGTATTCACCTGTGTAATAAATATACAACTTAAAATCCCGTCTTTATTTCTTAAAATCAATCCTAAGCAAATATTATTGTATGCTAACAAGCTCCTTTAATTGGAAGACTAAAGTCAGGGTTCTCTTCCGCCCTGGCTTAAGATGCCCTTCAATTCTTCCGATTAACAACTTCGGTTTTGGTCACCATGGGTAATTGCCCATCATCTGACTAGTAGTTTTCTCTCTAGAATTAAGAATACTGGCTTTGGAGTCAGGCAAATCTGGGCTGGAATCTGAGCTTTAACGTTTAAAATATGAGTGAACTTGGGAAAGTTACTAACTTCTCTGAGACTCATTTTACTCATTTGTAAAGTAGGACCCAGCTTCATAGAGCAGTTTTGAGTGCTCAATAAGATAGTTCATATATAGCCCCTGGTACACAGTAAACATTACATGAGGTTTTAGCTTTGGCTATTTATATATATATTTTTTATTGTACTTTAGATTCTGGGGTACATGTGCAGATCATGCAGGATTGTTGCATATGTACATACATGGCAATGTGGTTTGTTGCCTCCATCCTCCCATCAACTATATCTGGCATTTTCCTCCATGTTATCCTTCCACACACTCCCCATTCCCCTGCTGTCCCTCCCCTGGTCCCCCCCAACAGACCCCAGTGTATGATGCTCCCCATGTGTTTTCACTGTTCAACACCCACCTATGAGTGAGAACATGCAGTGTTTGATTTTCTGTCCTTGTGTCAGTTTGCTGAGAATGATGATTTCCAGATTCATCCATGTCCCTACAAAGGACACAAACTCATCATTTTTTGTGGCTGCATAGTATTCCGTGGTATATATGTGCCACATTTTCCTTGTCCAGTCTATCATCGATGGGCATTTGGGTTGGTTCCAGGTCTTTGCTGTTGTAAACAGTGCTGCAATGAACATACGTGTGCATGTCTTTATAATAGAATGATTTATAATCCTTTGGGTATATACCCAGTAATGGGATTGCTGGGTCAAAAGGAATTTCTATTTCTAGGTCCTTGAGGAATTGCCACACTTTCTTCCACAATGGTTGAACTAATTTACACTCCCACCAACAGTGTAAAATTGTATGACCACATGGTGACAATCATGTTGCTATCAGAGGTGGTCAATGGCTTAAAAGTGGTTTCAAATGCAAGGAAATAGATAATTCCCATTGGAATTATCTATTTCTTTGTGTTTGAAAACTGCCTGTCTTCCTATGGTTTCTCATCTTCTGGAATAGATATTCCCACTGGAATTATCTATTTCCTTGTGTTTGAAAACTGCCTATCTTCCCATGGCTTATCATCTTCTGGAAGACCAATCCCGGTTTCTCACATGGGGGCTGAAGTGTTCTCCGACAAGCAGTAGGAGAGGGCCAGTCTCAAAGCACAAGTGCTTTTCGGGCCTCTGCTCCATCACATTTGCTAATGTCCCCTTGGCCAAAGCAAGTCACGTGGCCAAGCCCAGGTTCAAGGAGAAGAGAAATGAACTCTACCTCGAGATGCAGGTAGGCCACATATCATGGCCATTTCCTTTCTCATTCTACCACAAATACTAAGCAATAAGTAGATCCTGTGATCTTGAGAAAAAATATCTTCTTTATATTAAAACTAAAGCTACATTTAGATAAGCACGTAATCATTTCTAAGCCCTGAGAAGTGGCTTACACAGGTGTTCTTATTCCTATTTATAGCTGAAAATGACTGACATTTGCAGAGTTTAAATGCTATGGCTGAGGTTAACATAATGAATATGACTGAATTTTGAAGTCTTCTTAATGCTTCTTCTTAGAGCACCAGACTTGGCTTATTGAAGTTACTTCTTTAAATGTGTGACAATTTGGTACCATGACTTTATTTTTCATTATTGCCCAGTTTCTCAGAGAGCTTGGTCCTTCTGCCTAATACTTAAGATTTAGAAATAGTACATTTACAAAATAGAGGATATTCCTCCCTTACTACCTTTTAGTTTAATTCTAGCCTCCATTGCTCTCTTTGTCTCTTTGGAAAGCATTGTAACTCATCTCTGTTGATGGGCCATATTGTGAGAGGCTGAACTCTTTATGGCGTGGTTAAATGAGTTGCTCTCACTAGTAAGAGCCTTCCTTTCTATTTCACTAAGAACTTACTGCCGTCTGTGCCCTAGAGTAAAAATCTGGATAAACAGTAGCCGTGAAGGCCTGCTAAATTGTATGCTCACTTAAAAGGTTGTGTGAGATTAAGATCAAGGATTTATATTTCAGAACTACCTAACGATGACCCACAGTGGTTCCATAACTGTGTTTGGAAACAGGGCAGTTTAAACCTAAAATTCAAGTGACTTACATTTTTGCCCTCTACCCATTTATTTATTTTTTGCTTACTTAAATTAGTAATAACATTTACTTTGTAGTACACTTTGTAACTCATATGCTTTAATTACCACAAAATGCGGGGACTTATAACATCTTTATCTCATTATAAATGAGAAAACTTAAGCTCCAAAAAGAGAGGCGACTTTTTTGAGGTCCTGCAGCCAGAAAGGAATGGTGCCCAAACTCAACATGTACCCCATCAGCCCACCTTCATCTTTCTGATCCCACACTCAATGCATATGCTTTCCTTACAGTCATATTGCCTCAGTTTACCTTTGCAAAATGATGGAGAAGGTACTGACTTTATTCTGACCTCCAGTACTATTTATTTGGGATTTAATTACATAATGGCTTCTGCTTTTATTTAACCTATTTTATGAGTTCTTATTTTCTTAATGACATGGTGAGCTTTTTATAGGCAGTGCTTCCCTCCCTGTCTTTCCCACATCACGCACTATCCTGCTAAGAACCCAGGGAGGCCAGTGGTAAATACTTGTAGAAGCAGCCTGATTTCTCACTAAGAAGGACTGACACTAAGACTGACAGGTTGTGGCTGGAAAGTGATCCATGTCTTTTAGTACCTCACGTAGTTGCCTTTTTAATGGAAGCAGCTGTCGATGCTGTGCTGCCCACAGAAACCCTCAGGTCGGTTTTCTCCCTTTCTATTGAGGCTTCCCCAAAGTACATCCGCTCACATCCTACATTCATCCACAGTTATTTGGCCCCACACAGCAAGTTTAAATAGCTAACATGCACCACAGTAAGACATTGGAGGTGTGCTGTAGGGACCCTTCAACAAGTTGTAGGCCCGTGAAGGTCATTCTCTCCATGACCGGGAGTTTCTGATGGCTGCGGAGAAGAATAGGTCAGCAGTGTGCCTTCCCCATCTCACTCCTTGACTCCCTTCCCCGCTGTTCTGGCCATGTGCTTCTCCTTAGCTCAGCATCCCAAGCATAGTTTCTATTTTGAGATTACCTAGTCTTCAGCTTAGTTAAGCCATGTGATATGTAACATGCTTTACTTTCCGTGGTTTGCAAATCCCCTTTGTTTTTCCTGAAGCTTATTTTAGTAAATAAGCTTGGTCAGCAAATGTCAGCGCTTCACTATCCTCCTCACCCTATTCTTACCTGTTCCTTCTAACATCTAACATCACTAATGCTGTTCTAGGCATTAGGGTCTTTGCAGGTATTCATTCTTTTAGTTGCATTTATTCACAGACAGTTTGCTTGGTGCTAGGCATGTTACAGAGAACAAAGCAGGCAGGATTCCTGAGTTTCCAGTTCTTACGGACTGATAAGGACTTAATCAAATGATAAATGTGGGTGGCAATTATGATAGGTGCTACAAAGGAAAACATACATGATGATTCACAGGGCTAGAACTAAATTGGGCAGACCAGGGAGCTTTGCTGGGGAAGGAACTATAGAACTGAGATCTGAAGATCTGAAGGTCTGAAGAGGAGAGCTTACAGTATATGGAGAAAAGAGCCATATAATGGGGCAATCATGGGACATACCTCCATACCAACATCAACAAATATAGCGGGTATGTGAAGGAGAGTAGGGGCTATGACCAGATGCAGTGGGGGGACTTGACATTGCCTGAGAGAATTAAGGAAGAGATCCCTGGTGAATGTCGATTAAACTTAATTAGAAATGGTGAGTAGAAACCATGTGAAGAAGAGGGGGGGACAAAAGACCGCACATGAGAGACTGCATGGAGTCCCAGTAACACTGGAAGGAGGCAATGCAGCTGGAGGGGAGGAGGGACACGGGACACTGTGGGTGGTACTTCAGGTCATAGTAATGTCACATCTTACACTCAGGGATAGTCATAGCTTACTGCTGCATCTAAAAAATTATCCTGCGGTAGAAACTTCTTTCCCCAACCTCAACAATAAAGTACTCTTCTGCAGTCCAACCAATGTGTAGGCATCAAGAAAATGAAATGATGGGAGGTTACGCCATCTCCACCAGCACCGCCAGGACCTCTGAAAAGGGTCCAGGTTGGTGGACGCCAAGTCAAAATTCGCAGTGAATGAAACCTGAATATGAAGAAACTAACTCTGTGAGAGAGTTGTCTCTTCTTACGGCCTCAGCACCACCACATTGCCCCCTTTCTTTTCTCTCTACGCTGAGTTTCCTGAAGGTGAGGTGGGTACTCCTGCTTTGTGAACTTCCTTAGATCTAGAGAACTTACCTTTGCCCCTCTCCCATCTGGCTTTCATTGTCTTCAGTCAGGTACTTCAATGAAAGGAGGCTTCAAAGAAAATGAACCTAACAAAATTGAATTCTGAGAGCCCATGGTTTTACTATTTTTCACGTTCCTCAATCTTTCTTATACCAGATAGAATCAGTGATGCACACGTGATGAATGTAGTTCCCGGACGCCTACAGGGAATTTTATCCCAGTAGTCTTTGTACAGTGATCTCTTCTAGGTGAAGAGATGAGGGGTTGTTTGGGGTGTTTTTGTTTTGTTTTCCAACAGATTGTGCTATGCCTCTTTGTTGTGCAAACAGAAGACTCTCTTGGGGCCGGGCGCGGTGGCTCAAGCCTGTAATCCCAGCACTTTGGGAGGCCGAGGTGGGTGGATCACGAGGTCAACAGATCGAGACCATCCTGGTCAACACAGTGAAACCCCGTCTCTACTAAAGATACAAAAAATTAGCTGGGCCCGGTGGCGCGTGCCTGTAATCCCAGCTACTCGGGAGGCTGAGGCAGAAGAATTGCCTGAACCCAGGAGGTGGAGGTTGTGGTGAGCCGAGATCGGGCCATTGCACTCCAGCCTGGGTAACAAGAGCAAAACTCCGTCTCCAAAAAAAAAAAAAAAAAAAAGACTCTCTTGGACAGTCAATATGTTATCCTTTAGAATTGTTCTTTGCATTCATATGTAATAATTATGCTCATTTGTTTACCAAGGAAGAAAAAACTTAAAGCATTTAGATTGTGTTGAAGAACAGAATCTTACAAACAACAATGGATTTTCATGACAGAATTTTCATGTTGTTCTCATACAGGATGAAGAGGAAGAAATCAAACAAGAAATTAACATGTTGAAGAAATATTCTCATCACCGGAATATTGCTACATACTATGGTGCTTTTATCAAAAAGAACCCACCAGGCATGGATGACCAACTTTGGGTATGTAGTGCTGTCCATATGGCTTTATATACAGGAAGAACAAACAGGGCCAAATGATTCATTTTTCTGTCCTCAGGACTAGATTTGATTAACTTCTCCTTTAACCCTCAGCCACCATAATGTCCATAACATAGTGTTTTCAGGGTTTTCTCCCATTTCCTTAAATACCTGTCTTTTCAGTATCTCTAAATATTCCTTCTGTCCCTTAATCTGGATCATCCCCAAAGCCAATTGTTAAGTTCTCTGTTTTGTTTTATTTTTCCCACTGACAAAAATAAAAACACAATGAAATTGCAAAATAAACACAATTTTATTGTGTTTTTATTTTAGGCAACGTGCTATTTACATTTTATGAACTGTATCATTTATTTTGCTTCTTTGACTTAGGTATAATTATTTTCCTAATTTCTTGAATGAAACTAAGGTTTAGAGAAAAATGAGTAAATTGTTTCAACGTCAACATATAGCTATCGATGATGGAGCTAGGATCTAACCAAGCTCTGTGAGATTCCTTGTCTATTATTAATGTGTGGGTGACTCTGAAACATAAACTTGAACTCTGTAAGTAGAATCTCTAATACAGTGTCTGGTACCAAGTAGGGACTCTGCAAAGGCTGTTCTCCTTTCCTGTTTCCCTGGTCCACTTAGCTATGTGCTCCTGTCCTTTATCTTATTTATTTATTTATTTATTTATTTATTTATTTATTTATTTATTTATTTATTTATTTTGAGACGGAGTTTCGCTCTTGTTACCCAGGCTGTAGTGCAATGGCACAATCTCGGCTCACCGCAACCTCCGCCTCCTGGGTTCAGGCAATTCTCCTGCCTCAGCCTCCTGAGTAGCTGGGATTACAGGCACGCGCCACCATGCCCAGCTAGTTTTTTGTATTTTTAGTGGAGACGGGGTTTCACCATGTTGACCAGGATGGTCTCTATTTCTCGACCTCGTGATCCACCCACCTCGGCCTCCCAAAGTGCTGGGATTACAGGCTTGAGCCACCGCGCCCGGCCCTAAAAATACCTTTTTAACCACTTAACGTCTTGCTCAGAGGTTTTGTATGTGCCTAACAAAAAAATTTTACCACATTAGCAAGAGCTTACTATATGCCAAGTACTGTGCTGAACTGTTTAGATCCTAGTAATAGCTATTTCATGGAGAATTCCCAAAGTACTCAGTGTTAGATAGAAGTAACTCTTTTAATGCATCAGACATTTCCAATCCAGTAGAGAAGACAGAATATAGACACTGAATGCAGTCATGCAATCAGTGACCAAAAAGGATATAAAATTGTTAGCTTATAAAACTAACAAGGTTTTCATGTCATTTGATACGAATACTCAATCTTTGGAAATGAAAAGAACTGTTGGGATTTTTTTCTCCGTTAGACTCATCTCCAAATGTAAAAGAAAAATAATTTGGGGGTAAACGCATTTTATATAGTTTATGTGATTCTGAAAAAGTTACAGTAAGGTTGTAATTGTGGCTTCTAAATGTATAATACATGTAAATATGAAGATTAAACATATAAAAGTAGTGAGAGAAAATAAATATGACTATATAGTCCTAAAGAGAGAGATATGACAACAAAAGAATCCATCATAAAATAGAATTTTGATATAAAATTGAATTTTGATGAACTTGGCTATATACATTTTTAAATGTCTTAACAAAAAAGTAAAAATGCAAATAACTGTGTAAAAATATTCATTTATATATAATGTGCAAAGAAATTTCATAACCTTCAGAAATGAAGCATTTTTATAAATCAATAGGGAAAACATGAATTACTAATAGGAAGTTTGAGTTAAGGAAAAGGTTACAACCAAAAAAGTAAGAAATATCAATTACCCATAAAGATATTTTTAAAAGGTTATTCTTACTAACAGTGTAAATACACAAGAAAACAATAGATACCATTTCTTGTCCAGTAGATTGGCAAAGATTTTTTTTTAATGATAATGTCCAAAATGGACACTCATATCCACTGCTCATGGAATGAACACTGGTTCAATTTAACTCAAGGGCAGTTGGCATGCGCACACAATGTACGTACACACACACACACACACACACACACACACACACACAAACACACACACAATCTTCCAGAGCAAGTGCCTGACTTTTGTCTCAGTATTTCCATAGGCAGGAATGTCTCCTACATAAGGTCACTTACTTAGGTAACTACATAAAGATGTATTTAGAAGTTAACCAATAGGGAATCACTTAAGGGACACTTCAGACTATTAAAATGATGTAGCTATACATTTATAAATGGATAAGCATTAACAATTATAGTAGGGGCTGGACACAGTGGCTCACGCCTGTAATCCCAACTTTGGGAGGCCGAGGCGGGTGGATCACTTGAGATCAGGAGTTTGAGACCAGCAACCTGACCAACGTGGTGAAACACTGTCTACTAAAAATACAAAAAAATTAGCCAGGCATGGTGGTGGATGTCTGTAATTCCAACTACTCCAGAGGCTGAGGCAGGAGAATTGCTTGAACTCAGGAAGTGGAGGGTGCAGTGAGCTGAGATCACATCACTGCACTCCAGGCTGTGTGACAGAGCAAGACTCTGTCTCAAAAACAAAACCAAAAAACAACAAAAAAAAGCAATTATAGAAGAACTTTTTAAAATCTTTTGAAGAGGTTATAACTAAATACTGTATGTTTTTATTTTTATGGAAAAAATATACAGGTAGTGACATGGTGGGAATATCTGAAATAATGCATAGTAATTGTGTTGAAAATATTTATTTTGAGGTAGTAATTTTAGTAATTTAATTTTAAAAAACATGTTTCTTTTATACCTGCTTTTTCCCTCTAATCTTTCTCTTTAATACATTTTCTTTTAGAGACAGGGTCTTCCTCTGTCCTCCAGGCTGGAGTTCAGTGGCACAGTCATAACTCACTGTAGCCTTAAATACTGGAGCTCAAGCGATCCTGCCGCCTCAGCCTTCTGAGTAGCTCAGACTACAGGTGCATGCCACTATGCCCAGCTAATTTATTTATTTTTTGTCTCACTTTCTTGCCCAGGATGATCTCAAACTCCTGGCCTCCCAAAGTGCTGGGATTACAGATGCAAGTCACTGAACCTGGCTTGAAATTTCTCTTAAGCTCAGCATCTGAACCCTTTCTGCTGCTGCTTTTGTTATTGCTGCCACTGGGCTGTCCTTGATCCTTATAAACTCCATCCACTCTCTGAGGGCAAGGATTGTGTCTTTTGCCTCTCTGCAGCATTTGGAAGGTACTGGGTAATATGATGCTGACAAATCATTGGTTTATGAATGAAAATTATATTGTTAGAACAAAACCTGGTTGCAGCAGGTACTTTTGAGAGTTCAGTTTCCCTAAGCCCTGAAGATTCAACAGGATATGACAAGGTGGCATGAGTTAAGTTCTCTTCGAGTTTCCAAAGCACTTCTACATTGTCAACAATTTAGCATTTTAGCAATGACCCTGAATTGCCAGAAGCTGCAGCAGAGGACACCTAGAGAAAGATACCTGTTATCCCCCAGTTTATTATCAGCAACCTGGAAAGTCCTCCTTGTGCTCCCTCTCAATCACTGCCACCCCAAGGAAAACCACTGTCCTGACTTTTTTCTCCCAGTTCTCTTAAGATATAATCAACAAATAAAAATTGTATATTGGCCGGGCATGGTGGTTCATGTCTATTATCCCAGTACTTTGAGAGACCAAGGCTGGGAGGATTGCTTGAGCCCAAGAATCCGAGACCAGCACGGGCAACATAGTGAGACCTCATCCCTACCAAAAAAATTAAAATTAAAAAAAATTTTTTTAAGAAAAAGAAATTGTATATTGTTGGTGAGGATGTAGAGAGAAGGGGACCCTTGTACACTGTTGGTGGAAATGTAAGTTGGTACATCCATATGGAAAATACTATAGAAGTTTCTGAAAAAATTGGAAATAGAACTACCTTATGATCCAGAAATCCCACTTCTGGGTATATATCCAAAAGAAATAAAATCAGTACCTCAAAGAGGCATCTGAGCTCCTGTGTTTATTGCAGGATTATTCATAATACAAGGAATGATAGCTGTTTTAAAGTTGCCTGTAGAAAGGTTTTTTTCTTTGGTCAGGTCTATGGTCCTGAATTAAAATAAAGCATTAGTATAGCTCTAAAACCACCTCTCAGCTTATCCACCTGAGTTAGGACAGCTATTTCTAGATGAGCCACACCTAACTATTAATTTCATTCATTTTGTGACATGGGCCAGATAGGATAGTTGATTTTCATGTTAAGCTGAATTATTAAAAGTGTGATGTTTATTTACAAATCAATGGTTGAGGGAAGAAGAGGGGGTGGTCAAGCAGGGCTTGACTCATTTTTACCTTTTTCCAGATCCTGAGATGTTTTAAGCTGGAAGGAGAATTAGTCATCTTAGACTTTGCTGGGTCCTAGTGAAGTTAATTGACTTTCCCAGGGCCTCAAAACTAATTAGTGGATGCTGCAGGACCAGAATGCAGGCATCCTAAAACATAACACTTCAGCTTGCTGGGAAGTTCTGTGAAAGCCCCCTGGAAGTTTTTTTTAAAAAATGAGCAAAATCTTTGGTTCATTTTCAGGCAGGTACTTGGAGAAAGCAGCAAGCCTGTTGGCATCTGAATGGTGTTAATGGGAGGTACTGTACTCTGGAAATGAGCCACTTCCCAGTAGTTCTCACCCTGGCCAATCGCTCCTGTCATGGAGAGGGCTGTTGTCGCTGGGAAGCAGGAGCCTGATGTGTTTGTTTTCATTTATTTATTCGCCAGTCATTAATTCATTCTTCCACACACACACACACACATATATATATATATATATATATATATATATACACACATATATATATACACACATATATATATATATACACATATATATATACACACATATATATATATACACATATATATATACACACATATATATATATATACACACATATATATATATACACATATATATATACATATATATATGTGTATATATATCAAGCATGAGCTAGGCACAAGGCACTCTTCCAAGCACTCAGAATATGACAGTGAACAAAATTTATCAAAGTCCTTATTTTAACGCATTTACATTCTTGCTGTAGACTACGAACAATAAACATAATAAATAAGACAATTACAGAGGATGCTAGAAGCTGGTAAGTGCCTGCTGGAGTATTAATGGGGAATGCAGGTAAGGGTTGCAGTGTGTTATGGACTAAACATTTGTGTGCCCCAAAATTCATATATTGAAATCCTAACCCTCAATGTGATGGTATTGGGAGGTGGGGCCTTTAGGAGGTGATCAGATGATGAAGATGGAGCCCTTATAAATGGGATTAATGCCCTCATAAAAATAATGCAGAGAGCTCCCTTGCTGTGTTTCTGAGAAGTTAGCCATCTGTAACCTGGAGCATGCAGGGCTTTGCAGACCATTGGAAAGACCTTGGCTTTTACTCTGCATTAAGTGGGAGAGCCATGCAGGATTGTGAAGGTGGAGTGAGGGGAATGGGGTCTGACCCACATACTGAAGGGAGGGGTTACTTCAGTTGCTGGATTGAGAATAGGCCAGCTGGGTCAAGGAGAAAAACAGGAGAGGAGTTAGGAAACCGTTTCAGTAAGTGAATCCCCTTCCTGAATTTGGATCTACAAGTAGTGAGCAGTTCCAAAATGGACCGCATGGGGAGGAATTTTGCCGGCTTACTCCACTTCAATTAAATGCAATTAACTGCAGCTGACAAAGTGTGGAAGTTACAGCCCCTCTATTCTGCCAGGTGTGAAGGACAAAGGGCCTAGCACTTGTCAGACTTGTGTCTATGCAGAGGGCTGCTCTGACCATTCCCTCTGGCCATTGTCCAGTAGCTTCTTTGTTACCGAAGATGAAGATAAAAGCTCTGGAAGACCTCATGAGGGCAACAATGTCATTTCTTTTCCTAGTTGCTCTTCTTCTAAGTGATGACAAATCAAGAAATAACTAGGAAAAGGAAAGACAGAAACACAATAGTTAGGAAATTAATATCAGATTACAATGTTGGTGGAAACACGGTCATAGAATAACAGTATATACTTATTCCAAGTCCTCTGACTCACTAAATTTGGGGCATTCTGTGTTAATAAGAACAGTGGTAGGTAATATCACCTGCTTATCATGTGCCAAGGACTATACTTGTTTACCTTGTCATATTATCTTATTAGATCTTTGCAGCCATTCTGCAAATTAAGTATTATCCGTACTCTGCAGATAAAGGAAACTAGGCTCAGAGAGCTCAGAAGTTTGTCCAAGGTCTTATAACAAGTCCGTGATGAAGCCAGTATGTTAGCTAACCCAAGCTATCCGATTTAAGAATCAAGCCCTGGGCCCGGCGCGGTGGGTCATGCCCGTAATCCCAGCACTTTGGGAGGCCAAGGCGGGCGGATGACGAGGTCAAGAGATCGAGACCATCCTGGCCATGGTGAAACCCCGTCTCTACTAAAAATACAAAAATTAGCCGGGCGTGGTGGCAAGCGCCTGTGGTCCCAGCTACTCGGGAGGCTGAGGCGGAAGAATCGCTTGAACCCAGGCGGAGGTTGCAGTGAGCCGAGACTGCGCCACTGCACTCCAGCCTGGCGACAGAGTAAGACTCCATCTCAAAAAAAAAAAAAAAAAAAAAAAAAAAAAAAAAAATCAAGCCCTTAAACCCTAGAACTACACTCTTCTCCTTTGTTCATGAAAAATAGTTCTGGTATCAGAAGTTAATGTTCTAAATAGTACTGAAGCTTTATGTTTAAATAAATTGCGTTGACTTCACCTTTAATTTGTATTCCTCTGTTTACCCAATATTCAAAGAGGGTAGTAAGACCTGTTCGCTACTAATAAGAGTGCTGTACACGCTAAGAAGTACATTTTGAAAAGGGCATTAGGTGCTTTGGGAGGGTTTTATCAAATAATTGCAAAGGTCATAGATAGTTGATTCTTTGTAGTAATTGTATTTTGTTAGGATTACGTTCATATGAAAATATTATGAATTATATAGAGGCATGACCTAAAGAAACCAAAAGCAGCACTTTCTACCATTTATTCCCTGTATTCATATTACATGAAATATTCCCCAGATATTTACTTTGCTGTGGCCTGAGGACAGGTTTGCATATATCCCACTAGCCTGTATATATGCTGTTTCAGGTGTCTGATTGAATTATAATCTGTTTGAATCCTATCAGTCTTGTTGTAGATAAACTCTTGTTTAGCACTAGCTCTTTGTGGAAATACAACTACTTCTGATAATGGCCTAGCAATTCTCCTTTATCAACTGCTCAGGGTCTGATCCGGATATCAAAAAAGAGAGCCCTTTCAATAAAGATTCTGATCTCTCGGAAACAAGGCAAGCTCCAACACACAGCATCTCATTCTGTGGCCTATCAGTGATGAGAGGCTCTCCATTTTGCTGCATGCCTTTCAGACACCGGGAGAGAGTGAGAAGTACTGTTTATTAAATGGACTAATTTCTCAAAAATTAGAATGTGAACTCACACATACTTTGCTGTCTTTTTTGATACCACCATAATACAGGACTAAAATATCTTGTAACAGGAAATAAATTTGTGATCATCTTCTGATATGTAGGATGGTTAAGTAAGATAACAGATTTTTGCCCTGTAATCGCTCAGTTAGCTATTCATCAGGCTTTAACACCATACACTTGCAGAGCCAAGAGTTAAGAAATTATACTGTGTGCGTTTTAAGGACAAAGATCTGAACAGCCTGGGAATCTGGAGACCCAGAGTCGAGCCTCAATAAAGCCAGCGTCTCTGCCATTTGGGTTCTACCTTAAAAAATGGTAGGTAATGTTGGACTAGCTCTTAGTTGGCAAACTGTCAGCCTGGAGGCTAAATGCTGCCACAATCAATATGTTGAGTTTGGTTCACATAAGGTAGTGGTAGTTTAATTATGCCAACATTAGAAAAATTGAACAGTTTCACAGAAAAGTCTAGATTCCTTGAAAAGTTTAAAAAAAATCAAATGATCTAGAAATATTGGGTCTGAAATTCCAAATAGCAGCAATATGTTAGAGCAGTGTACTCGCTGTTTACAGGGCACATATCATTGCAATTTGTACCAGAGGCCACAACATCCCCTGTTGTCTTCCAGACATACTCAATTTCAGGTATTCACGTTACTTGCCCAGCCCCGTGTAAGATCATCTCAGAGTGAAATGTTGAGATGAACTAAGAAACACACCCAATAACTACCCATGAAAGGTCCTTTTCAGCATCTGCACTGATGTAGGCCACAACTCCTAAACCTGATTCTGCTGTATTTTGGATTTACATTGCGATAGCATCTTGGCTTGGTAAAAATCATCCCCACTTCAATTTTCATTGTCTTAACATTTAAATGTTAGGTACTGCAGATAATGCCCTCAAAAATTTAACCACCCTTGTGTGAAGTTTGTAGGAAAAAGAAATTAACCACTCATGACTGAATCTTTTGAATAACTATCTTTTGTTTGTGCTGTGTATCAGAAATGAGGCTTTTAAAACTTGTTTTGATTAGTGTTTGTTACTTTTTAAGTAAAAACTCCTTTCTTTCAAATACAGAGGCTAGGAACCTTTTCTGGAGAAGTTATTTAGTCTTGTTATTTGTGAACAGAAATCTTCAAAGGTTGAATTTGGCAGATTGAATCTGAGTTTGGCGGATACCATATATATGCCTAACATGGTGAGAGAAATTATTGTAAACAGTCTCCCAGCTTCAGAGCTGCCACATTGCAAAACCTACGAAGACACAGGATAAGTTACACAGATGCAAACAGATCCGAAGTTACACAGTACTTAATACGTTGCAAATAGTTTGAGTTGAACTTTAATAGACCCATTTTATGAATTAATGGGGGATTCTTTGGTAAGAATGTGAAATTGATATCTTCTTTTGTCCCAAAAATTTCATTTGAACTTTGTTTAAACTTCCTTTCGTCTAAGCAAAAGGAAGACTTTATATGTACTCAAAGTTATTTTGCTAATGGTCCATACAACCCTTCTGATTCCTTTTCACAGATGAATTTTGAGCCAAAGTTTATGATCCTATTTCTTTTTTTTTGAGATGGAGTTTTGCTCTTGTTACCCAGGCTGAGTGCAATGGCGTGATCTCGGCTCACCGCAACCTCCGCCTCCTGCATTCAGGCAATTCTCCTGCCTCAGCCTCCTGAGTAGCTGCGATTACAGGCACGCGCCACCATGCCCAGCTAATTTTTTGTATGTTTAGTAGAGATGGGTTTCACCATGTTGACCAGGATGGTCTCAATCTTTTGACCTTGTGATCCACCCACCTTGGCCTCCCAAAGTGCTGGGATTACAGGCGTGAGCCACCGCGCCTGGCCCTCTTTTCCTATTTTCAACCTGTCTAGAAACTGGTTCACCATTCCTCACCACACATTCTTCTATTTGGGTGTAACATTCTGACATGCAGGCTTGCAAATGTCTTCAACCTTAAAGTTATCGTCTATGATTGGGTCTTTGGACAAAATTGACATGTAGTGACTTAGTCCTACCCCCGCAAAAAAAATCTACAGAAGATTTTGCATGCATACTGTGGAATTTGAGTCCAGACACCAAATACAAGATGCAGCTAATGTCCTTAACATTTCCTTGAATGCTATCATGCTGACTCTGGGTTTTCCTTCTGTTTAGACATAGGCAACTTGAGCATTTGGAGTGGGCCTGTCCTTTGGGCAGACTTCTTGTTGCTAAATATACTAGTTGGCTCAATATATTCAAACTGTCCTTGTCATTTTCAAGGCATAAAGTTGTTCACTATCCAGAGCTTTATTATAAAGTCTAGGATACTCCCCATCCTTGGGACTCATCTTTTTATCTTTGGAAGTCTTAAAATTTACAGTTTAAGCATTCTCTTTTCAGTCTAAAAATATAATTCAGAAACCAAGAGTTTTTTTTCCCACATACTGTACATGCTAGTTTAAAAATGAATGCAAAAGGCCATTGAAGTTGCTTTTTCAAATATGAAGTTTCCAAGATTTGCTTTATTTTAGTTGATTGAAAGATACATGTACTCATATGTATACCAATTTTTGTATTTTGTATTTCTCTACAGACATTTTATATTTTGAGACTTAAACTACCTTTTGCAAATAAAGCAGCCTTTGTACCAAAGTTACTGAGCTTGAACTTTGTTTACACCATCATAAATCATGCAGATGAGATCTGTGGTTATTTTCAGCCACACATGATGAAAGTACTCTCTGCCTCATTGATGTTTCCAGGTTGAATCTTTGCAGAATTGTGTTCTTGGAAGTTTCTCTTTCCTGTTATTTTCTTAGTGTGCCCTTTAAACTGTTTGGTGCAAACTCTTCTCACTTTAGAAAGACCTTTATCTTCCCGCTTGCTCCTCTTCCTGCCCCCTGCCTCCAGCCCCTCCTTTTACTGTAAAAGAGAAGGGATCTGTTAGTAGTCATTTATTTGTGTGGGTGACTGACTAGTGACATTTAGGAGGAATTAGTTCCTGTCAAGGAATTCTTGGTATTCTGGGTAAGTATCTGCAGTTTTAAAATACTATTCTAAGACTTCATTTCTCATTACAGGAACTTAAAAACCAATAAGCTAGCAAGTGAGTGAATACTTTAGGGGCCCCAGGAATCATCCAAACCCTGGACTGCCTTTGAGAATAAATCTTTTTAAATTCTTTTCGAGGTTATTAGGGCTAGAAAGGGAAGTTTAGATGAGGATCACATCTGGTGATTCCATGCTGAAGGCCCCCTGTCTCTTGTGAAGAGACAACCTCAGTGCTGACTCAGTATTCTGAAATGTCTTCTGGGATCAGCCAATGCTGAAGACTCTTTATTTAAATATTGTCCTGGAGAGGGGAGAAACACAGGAAGGCATACTAAGTAACCCCCCACCAACCTCTAGGAGAAAACATCCTACTTATCAGAAATGTGACAACTGACAAAAACAGCTGACAGTTAACCATGCGAATTGTGAAGTGTCAGAACTCTTTGGTTTTTAAAAACCAACCTTTGTTATTCAGACAAAATAGCTACCCATGTCTAAATAATCCAAGCAATTCCTTTCTCTGATAAATTGGCTGCTTCATACTATGCTTTTTTTGGACACCTTCTCCAGGACGAGGCCTAGTCCCTATCCTGCCCCCAACCACCTTGAACTTGACCTTCCTTCTTTCTTCTCTAGTGGTATGCGTGTTTATTTCAATTTCTGACCCAGTTATTTATTTAGGCAGTGTTGAGTTAAAATTTCAAATATAAGATTCTTTTAAATTCCCCCACCCCCATCACCACTGTCTTCCAAATAAAAAGATCCATTGCCCTGGAATGTACCATCATGTCTTCTTGCTGTGTGGTACAAACTTGAAAAAGAGACAAGTCTGTAATCCCAGCACTTTGGGAGGCCGAGGCCGGCTGATCACGAGGTCAAGAGATCGAGACCATCCTGGCCAACATGGTGAAACCCCATCTCTACTAAAAATACAAAAATTAGCTGGGAGTGGTGGCGTATGCCTGTAGTCCCATCTACTTGGGAGGCTGAGGCAGGAGAATTACTTGAACCTGGGAGGCGGAGGTTGCAGTGAGCCGAGATTGTGTCACTGCACTCCAGTCTGGTGCCTGGTGACAGAGTGAGACTCTGTCTCAAAAAAAACAAAAGAGTGTCACTGGTGCCCTTTCATTAATAGAGGTTTTAGAAAAATGTGCCCAGTGCCTTTTACAAACATCTTTCAGCCCTGTCTCTTCATCGCCCTCCAAGCGACGTAGACGTAAGGGAGGTATTGATGCTATCTTCCATGTCAGAAACTCTTTCTTTTTGTATTTTTATAAATGCAAAATAGAACAAATAATAGAAACATCATAAAAACATTTTGAGATTTCTTGGCTGATAGAAGCTTTATATCCATAAACACAATTAATATTCACATCAAAGCTGTGAGGTTGATGCTTTTATTTTGTATTTTATCATAGTGGTAATAGTGGGGAGAGAGACACTGTGAAGCCCAGGGTGGTTAGGGAACATACCCAAGGACACATAACTAATGATTAAGAGAGCGATATCCTTTCACCCTGCTCATGAGTGAGTATGAGTGTAGACTATGGATAAGGTACAGAGCTGAACCTTAACTGAGCTGTATTTCCAAATACAGAAAAAGAAAGTAAGGTGAAGGAGAATGAACAGAGCATTTGTAAATCACTTCACCCAGCGCCTGGCACATGGTGAATTCTCAGTAAATGTTAGCAAGTATTATTATCCCAATATAAACTCTCTGAGAACTTTCTTTTGGGAAAAATGTTAACAACCCGTTATTTCTTGTGAGATGTGAAGTTATTGACTTATCACTGCTGAGCTTGGCATGTTGAGCTCTGTTTCTGTTTATTAATGTGATGAGATTACTTATGGAGAGGGAGGGTCCCTGCTGTGTGGTGGCAGTAATTATCAGCGTTGCCGTGTGGCTCTAGGAACTGATTGCTACCAATTGCTAGGTTTTTTTCTTTCTTTTTTAAAGAATCCCATTATATAGTTTAACAATCATTTTGTTCCATAGTGAGATGAAAAGAATTTAGCTGCCTTCAGCTGGAGCTGAATGGAAAAGGAAATTATAGAAATCACTGACAGTAGTGCCTGGCTAGAGTAGGATTGTTTCCTACTGAATATTTGAAAGTATTTTGTCCAATCTAATTTTGAAAGACTCAAGTCGCTGGGCTTCCATTGCTTTCCTTAGGAGCTATAATTACATGGCCTAATAAAGCTCAGTGGTGGGACATTTTCTCTAGCTGATACAGGAGCAATGGATGTATTCACAGGAGGCCTGGTCAATGTGCTTTTCAAAATGAGACTTAGAGAAGGGACACAAACATGTTTTGCTCACTCAGGAAAATATTCATTTCCTGCTACCAAAAGATGTTTCTTTGGTCCATCCTGCTGGCATTAAACCCCAATTTGCAACATATGGGACTTTCTTTAACTTTGTATTGTGGAGACTCCTAAAAATACACCAAAAAAGGCAGAACAGTGTAGTGAACACCTATGTGCCCAAAACCAGCCCCAACAGCCTTCATCCAGTGGCCAATTCCACCCCATCCACATGCCCATCTACTTTGGCCCCTCTAGTTATTTTGCAACAAAACTCATATCATTTTTTTTCATTCTGGTAACATAAACATAACATAAAATTTCCCTAAATTTTTTTTTTTTGAGACTGAGTTTCATTCTTGTTACCCAGGCTGGAGTGCAATGGCGCAATCTTGGCTCACTGCAGCCTCTGCCTCCTGGGTTCAGGCAATTCTCCTGCCTCAGCCTCCTGAGTAGCTGGGATTACAGGCATGCGCCACCATGCCCAGCTAATTTTTTGTGTTTTTAGTAGAGATAGGATTTCACCATGTTGACCAGGATGGTCTCGCTCTCTTGACCTTGTGATCCACCCGCCTCAGCCTCCCAAAGTGCCGGGATTACAGGCGTGAGCCACCACGCCTGGCAATTTCCCTAAATTTTAATTACTTTAGAATGTGTAACTCATTGCCATTAAGTATAGTCACAATGTTATGCAACCATCATGACTGTCTAGTGCCAGAACGTTTTCATCACCCCAAAAGGAGACTGTGTACCCATTAAATAGTCATTCCTGTTACTCCCTATCTACTGTCCCTGGCATCCACTAGTCTACTTCTGTCTCTATGGATTGCCTATTTTGGATATTTCATCTACTGAAATCATACAATATATGGCCTTTTTTTGTCTGGGTTCTCTTTTACTTAGCACAGTGTTTTCATGATTCATCCACGTATCATGCATCAGTATTTCATTCCTTTCCATGGCTGAATAATATTTTGTTGTATGGATATCCCACATTTTGTTTATCTCTTCTTCTGTTGATGGACATTTTGGTTATTTCTGCTGTTTGTCTACTGTGAATAGTGCTACTTTGAACATTCATGTACAAGTTTTTGTTTGAACACCTGTTTTCAATTCTTTTGAGTATACATCTAGAAGTGGAATTGTTGAGTCTTGTATCAATTCTGTGTATAACTTATTGAGGAACCAGTAACTGTTCACCACAGTGACTACACCATTTTACATTCCCATTAGCAGTGTATAGAGCTTCCGATTTCTCCACATCCTCACAAATACCTGGGATTTTCTGCCTTTTTTCCCCTTGTTATATTAATATCCATCCTAGTGGATGTAAAGTGGTATCTCATTGTGGTTTTGGTTTGTATTTTCCTAATGACCAATGACATCAAGTGCTTCTTCATGTCATTGTTAGCCATTTGTATATCTTCTTTGGAGGAATGTCTATTCAAGTCCTTTGCCCATTTTTAAATTGGGCTGCTTGTCTTTTTGTTATTGAGTGGTAAGAGTTCTTTATATATTCTGGATATAATTATCAGATATATGATTTGCAAATACTTTCCCATTCTGTGGGGATAAATACTTATCCCACTCTCTTGATACTATCCGTTCATTGACAAATGTTTTTAATTTTGATAAATTAATTTTTTCTATTTTTTTACTTTGGTGCGTGTAGATTTGTTGTCATATCTCAGGAGCCATTGTTAAATCTAAGGTCAAAGAAAGTTACCCCTATGGTTTCTCCTTAAAGTTTTATAGGGTTAGCACTTACATTTAGGTCTTGATCCATTTTGAGTTAAATCTTTACCTCATATCCTATACAAAAAAATTAACATTACTTTTTACATGTGGATATCCAGTTGTCTCAGCATTATTTATAGGAGAAACTGTCATATAATTTTATCCACAAGTATTTCAGCATTTTCCTCTAAAAGATAAGAACTTTTTTTTATAAAACCACACTACCATTATTATACTTAAAAAATATTAACCAGATATCCTGAGTATCCTCAAATATCTAACTCTGTATTCAGAACTGTAATTATCTCAAAAATTTTAACATCTCTTTTTTAAAAAAACCAATGTCTAAATAAGGTGCACACATTGCAATTTGTTGGTATATCTCTTTAAGTGTTTTTGAATCCACAGGTTTTCTTTCCATCTCTTTTTTTCCTCCCTTGCCATCTATGTGTTGAAAGCACTCTCTGTCTTGACTAATATCCTGGTCTAGATTTTGTTGAATGTATCCCCAGGAGGTTACATGTTCCTCAGTCCTCAGAATTTCCTGTAAATCAGTGGTTGGAGCTAAGCTTGATCAGATTCAGATTTTTGTTTTTATTTTTGGCAATACTACTTCCCAGGTAATGTGTGTTCTTTTATCAAGAGGCAAATTATATTTACTTTTTAAAAATGTGAACAGTCATTGATGATCACTGCCTGAGTCTGCTAGCTTATTAAGAGGCACACAATAGTGGCATTCTACTTCTACCATGTTTTCCTCATTTATTACATGGAATACCTACTTTTTATGAAGAGAAACTTTCCCTCTTTTATTAAACTACCCAGTGGTAAGATTTGTATTAAAAAGGCAGTAGAAACTCTTCATTCTTTCCTTTTATTTGTCAGCTCTCAAAATAAGTTGGTTCGTTATTTTCTTCTAACAGTGCCACTCATATTCTTTGGGGGGGTGACTTTATTCAGGCATTTGATTAAGAACATTTAAAGTTCTTAATTACAGCTATTGTTCTTATCGATGCTCAAATTATCCCATCTTTCGCCACTTGGAGTCTCTTCAAATTGAATCCTTTTTGACATGACGTTGTGGTCTTTGGTAGTTTCTGGACTATTACATGTTGTAATTTACCAAGTTTTATCTGCTTGGAATGTAGTCTACTTGTGGAATTTCCCAAATTTCCTTATAACACTTATAAGTCTTACACCTTCCCTGGCTTCTTGGAGAAGGTGGAAAGGTTTCCCTAGCCTTTGTGGAATCATAAGAAGACAGGTCAGAACAGGCTTTGGAAACTTATTCATGAAACTCATTTTATGAAATTGTATTGGGTTTCTGTTAGGTATACAGAGAAAAAGAAAAAAACAATTTCTGCCTGAAGATTTTGCAGCCTGGTGAAGTATCTTTTAGGATGTGGAAACATAGTGCTGATATCAGGAATGTAGATTTGGACAGAGCCAAAACTATCAATGTGATTTTATTAAGGATCCATTTAGTTCTGTCTCTATTACCAAGTCAGGAATTGATTGCTAGTTATTATGAATTCTTTTTATATAATCATAAAAAAAATGTGAGTACCTAATAAGGTGACCTTTGCTGAAGATATTTTTAAAGGTGAAAGTCTGGAAATGGATGTGTTTTTCTAAGCCTAGAAAAATGCATGTAAAAGCACATCGATGACTCTTTTTTTTCATATGGTCTACATCCCATTAAGTAAGAACAATGTTTATTTTCTGCCTATTTTATAAGTTGCTAAGTACTGTAATGAGTTTATATTTATAGAGTGCTTGGAGCTTTTGGATGAAAGGTGCTAAATTAGAGTTTATTGTTTATTGAATTTATTTGATGTGTCCAACCTCCTGGGAACATTCGCTGAAGTTAATTAAAAACAGATAGTTCCCCACACTGACAGCTTACAGTGACACTTACAAACCAATAACATAAACAGTGTGCACTTCTGTAACCCTAGGTTGGGACACCTAGAGAACCATAGTTCTTTCTGATAGTGGAATAAACCTAATTTATGTGAAAATTTGACTGCTGAGTCAAAACAAAGAGATTATTAATTTTGTCTGAGCCACCTACCTACTCCCATTAGAAAAAAAATACTTAGAGGCTGGGTACAGTGGCTCACACCTCAAATCCCAGCACTTTGGGAGGCCACGGCAGGTGGATCACAAGGCCAAGAGATCAAGACTATCCTGGCCAACATGGTGAAATACTGTCTCTACTAAAAATACAAAACTTAGCTGGATGTGGTAGGCCCCTGTAGTCCCAGCTACTCGGGAGGCTTAGGCAAGAGAATCGCTTGTACTCGGGAGGTTTAGACAAGAGAATCGCTTGTACCCAGTAGGCAGAGGTCGCAGTGAGCCAAGATTGCACCACTGTACTCCAGCCTGGCAACAGAGCAAAAATCTGTCTCAAAAAACAATCAAACAAAAAAACTTAGAATATGAAGGGTTTCCTCAACTTTGAACTATAACTTACAGGTTGAAAAATCTAAAAATAGTCTTTCCTCTCTATCATTTTGGGAGTAGATGAAGGTAAAAGCTTGTGTTTTATATGTTGTTTTATAATTACTTTTTCTTTGCAGGAATAGCATTCCAAACTAGCCGATTACTTGTGCTTTCTTACCCCAACTTAATAGAATCTGTGAAGCTTCATTAAAATAATGGTTTGTGTGCTTCCTTTGCTAGTTGGTGATGGAATTTTGTGGTGCTGGCTCTGTCACCGACCTGATCAAGAACACGAAAGGCAACACATTGAAAGAAGAGTGGATTGCGTACATCTGCAGGGAAATCTTACGGGTAGGTTACAAGCGGGGTCTGGTCCACATCCCAGATTCTTCAAGCAACACATGATCTCCTGGGGGGACTGAACTTTGTTCTGACTTTCTAATGAAATTCATAAGCATATCAAAAACCCTTTAACAGTTTATCCTGTAGGTGTTGGTGGTGGTAGTGGTGGTTGTTTGGTGTGAAGGTCTGCTCTAATGGATGTGTGAGCCATTCTGGAGATAAGCGATGAGCATATTTTCATTTAGGTTGACATTGGGTGACTTGGCTTAAAAAGGGATTCATTCTGAATGCGGTTTCCAATCAGAAACCTGATTTTAGATCATAAATACAGTGTTCCACTTAGGAAATGAATTATTTTAAGAGAAATTTTGATCACTCATTTATCTCTTTGTGAAAGTTAATAACTAATATATTACTCTTAACGGGGTAATACCTTCCCACCATATAAAGTTTATAAGGATTGTGTGACTTTAGTCATTCCTATACATACAACCTAGTTTAACTGATTTTACCTTTAAAAAAAAAATCTCTGAGACCTAATCACTTAAACTAATCAAAACAGAAGAACAAGACTGCCTGTTTGACCAGTTGTCCTACAAATGCCCCAACCAGGAAATCTAGACAATAGTCTTATATCTGCTGAACTGAGTTCAGGAAAAAGAAAGTAATTGGGCATATTTTAGTTCATTCAGACTAGCTTAATCATCCCTTCCTACTAATATGGAGGTTATGATATGTCTACTGAGCATTCTTACTGGATCTCCCTGGCCATTAATATTTATTTATAAGCTCTGCCTCCTTAGCTTAAGGGAGCAAAAGTTAAAACTTTTTAACTGTGTGTTCAAGATATGCCTTTGAAAGCTAGATTATATGCTTTGGGTGGATGGATGAAATGACTACAACTTAAAAAGGAAGGAAGGCATAAGAAGATATCTGTTCATTAAATGCAAACCAAATTAAGCAAAAGTCAAATAGAAAATGGAATTTTAAAATTATAGCATTGATGTGAATGACTTCTATCCTGAAAATGACAAAATATTACTGAGAAATATTAAAGAAGACCTTAATAAATGGAGGTGAAATGATTTCACGGGTTCAAATACTCAATATTGTAAAGATGTCATTTCTACCCAGTTTGATCCATGGTTTCATTGAACTTCCAGTTTAAATTCCTGTAGGTATATTTGTGGAAATTGATAAAGCTGATTTTTTAGAAAATTATATAGAAATGCAAAGGGCCGAGAATAACCAAGGCAATCTTGAAGAAGAACAACAAAACTGGAGGATTTATGCTACCAGTTATCAGGATTTGTTATAAAGCTACCAATAAATTAAGACAGAGTAGTACTGTTACCAGATTAGACAATGGTCAAAGGAACAAAATCAGGGGTTCAGGAACAGACCCACATCATATGGGGGTCTGTGACAAAGGAAAGGGTGCTTTTTATCAATAAGTAGTACTTAATCAATTGAATATGTATGAGAAAATATGAAACTTGACAACAGCTACATACCATATTCAAAAATTAATTCATTCTGGGTTATAGATGTAAATGGGAAAAATATAAAAATTAAAGATCTTAAGAAAAAACACAGACCTCTGTGGCTTAGGGTAGGCAAAAATATAAATTACATATTTTGTGTTCTTAAACAGAACACAAAATAAAATTTGAGGAATAACAAGGAAGCAAAAATATAAATTATGTATTTTGTGTTCTTATACAGAACACAAAACAAAATTTGAGGAAAAACAATGTCTTTCACATCTGATGTTTATCTCTGTGTTTTGATGGGCCACTATGCAAACTTACTTTGAATTTCTGACTTAAAATTTTGCTCAGTCAGATAGAGCATGATGAATTATTTAATCATCCTGACCACTCAGTGGGTACCAAGAACCTGTCAGGTCTCTAGGGCTGGTTCTGCCCAATGTGCCTTTCTGCACTGCTGGGGAACCCTACAAGCAAGCAGTCATTCGATCTAATCTTCATGGTTCTAAAAGTAGCAGGGATGTTTCATCACATGAGTATCTTTCAGTACCTTTCAGCGTGTGAAAACAGTGCTATTCCTCCTTTTTCCAATACATTCTCTGGAATGACATCAGCATTTCAGACATGACTCACTGGAAGAGACATTTGATCACCCAAAGGTCTCTGGCCACAAGAGGTTTTAGAGATGACCTCCATGCATTGTATGATCTAATTAAAAGAACTTTTGGCTCACTTCCATCCTCTAATTTCTGCTTTCAACCACTTCAGTGGTGAAAGAGGGAAAGGGATCTTCAGTCCCTCTCTTAAGGATTTATGGGGTGCGTAAATACTGTGAAAAGCACACATTTAAATCTGCTAGATGCCTACCTTGTGACAAACTTAACAGATAAGAAAGGCAATTTTTTAAGACCTAAACTAGTGCCTCAAACCCTTCTATAACATAGTTTTTGTTTCCTAATATTTCTAAATGCATATATGGGTCCTTTTGGATATCTATACTTTCAGGCTGAATTTCTTTGACAAGAGAATTCAGGTATCTAGTTTTGTTTCTTTTTGTGTCAACTTCATTTTTCATACCATGATTTTGTTGTTGTGGAGAAAAATTAAAAGAACAAAGAAGTATAAATAATAAAGTAATAACACTTGGGTACCCAATGCCTTGAATTATCAAGTGTTAGCATAAAATAATTTAAGACTCCAGTTTTAGATTCTTTTAGATTATAATTTATCTGAAAACTATGTGACTACTTTAGAGTAAGTCTGTAGGTTAAAGAATTCGCACCACAAAAAAGCCAAAAACAGAGTAATTCATGAAGAAGTGGAACACAAACAGGTTTAGTTGTCACTGAATAATTATCTCACATAATGAGCACAAAGTCACGAATAGAATAAACTAGCATAAACTAAAAATTACAGTGATAAATGCCAACAAAGGAAATAGAAATCGTATTCCTTCTTAAATGTGAAGCAAACTGGCTGCAGCCGGTCTGAGAAATATTTTACTATGCTTAATTAAAATTGTATAACTAGGCCAGGTACTGTGGCTCACACCTGTAATCCCAGCACTTTATCATCTAAGGTCAGGAGTTAAAGACCAGCCTGGCCAACATGGTGAAACCCCGTCTCTACTGAAATAAGTTAACCAGTCATGGTGGAGGGCACCTGTAATCTCAGCAACTCTGAACCTGGGAGGCAGAGGTTGCAGTGAACCAAGTTCGTGCCATTGCACTCCAGCCTGGGCAACAGAATAAGACTCCATCTGAATCAATCAATCAATCAATCAATCGATTGTATAATAAAAAGTAAATTTTAACTTTTAAATTCAAATATTGCCAAAAATTCTGCAGGGATTCGGTTAAATCAGGTTAGTTTTCTGTACAGAGACTGTGTAGATGGTTCATTTTCAAACTAGCAAATACAAGCAGTCCTTGCTTTTCACAGTAGTGTTAACTGAAACACATGTTCATGTCGGAACCATATTGTCACTTGCGTGGTTTCCTGATACCTGATAATCAGATCCGATATGCAAGCATTTCATTAAACACAGCACCATGCATTGCAAGGACTGCCTGTGTATTTTAATTTATATTCATCAATTACCTACAGTTAGAAAAGCACTATGAACACATGAAAGATGTGATTATAATTCTGAAAAGTATGTCTGTGTGAGTATAAATTTTTTGGATCATTAACATTCGAAATAATTTATTTGCATCTTGGCTTATGTTCCTATTAACCCTTCTTAACTCTCCATCACTCCAGGGGCTGAGTCACCTCCACCAGCATAAAGTGATTCATCGAGATATTAAAGGGCAGAATGTCTTGCTGACTGAAAATGCAGAAGTTAAACTAGGTAAGAGCAGAATCCTGTGAGCTTTGGTATTGCAGGAAGTGATGCGATTATACTAACAGCTTTAAAAAATTAGTTAATTTGTCACTGTGGATTTGGAGGGCATTGCCCTAAAAATAGAAAGGAAAATATTTGTCTATTTAAAAAAAATTTCCTCAAGGCATTCTGAGGAATGAATATATATAATGTAGGGACAGAACCATTTGCTTAATCAATATGTAGAAATAATTAAGACTTTTTGGTCTCAGTAGAGATTAGAAGTGACAAACTTTTAAATGGGCTCCTATATTGTTTATATTGTTGCTGCTACAACAGAGCACTAGGACCCAATTTTTTTCCCATTAAAATATATACAGGCATATTCAGAATAATCAATTCCTGCTATATTCCCATAGGTTTAAGTTATATTTACATTGATTTTGTTATCACCTTGGGCTCCTGTGCAAAATGGATGCTCAATATTGTACTTTAGGTGCATGCCGATTATCCCCACATCCATTAGTCAGAGAATTCTTTTCTTTGGTATCTCCATTAGAGTTTTTCCCACAACAAATCTGGGACTGTCCAAATAAACTAGAGAGTTACCACGTGCATTTTCCTGCTTGGTGTGTATGAGTAAGAGCACGAATTGACAAATATCCAATAGGATATTTGACTTGTCATCTAGAAAAGGATCACTGTCCACATGATTGTATGTTTTCAGAGAGATTTCAACATCTTCTATGTTTATGTCCCAAACATTTGCTCTTTCTTCTTGTTGAAATATATGACTTCCATTTTTTTCTTAGTTAGCATTTGGGGCCAAACTTTCTCATCTCATGAATATTCTCTTTTAAAAACAAGAGTATACATTATGTAGGCTAAGCAGTTATATATGTACCAACTAGATAAGCTATCCTGAGAGCATTCTTGCATCCCTAATTAACAGTTACTTGTTGAGTGTATATTATATGGCAGGCCCTGTACATGACCATTTTCCATAGATTCTCTCTCATAAACATCAGAGCAACTCTATGTAGATATCAACCTCATTTTACAGAGAAGGACACCGGAGCTCAAAGAGGTTGATCTGCTAGCCTAGGTCATACCACTAGTAGGTGGCAGAAATGAGCAGTCTGACTCCAGACTTTTGCTTTTAATCATTTTTCTTGTATCCCCAAAATACTACCCTTTATGGCAACCAAGCTTACTTTTTTTTTAACACCTATTTTTGGTCCCTGTGGAGCCTTGGTGTAACTAAACATAACTCTTTGTGCCTTCCTCATTGGTACGCTTCATCCATTTTTACATGCAGTTTAAAAACATATATTCACAGCATAGAAATGTAGAAGCAACCCAGGAGCCCATCAACAGATGAATAGATAAACAAAATGTGGTCCATACATACAATGAAATATTATTCGAGCTTGAGAAGGAAGTTCTAACCCATGCTACAATGTAGATGAACCTTGAGGACATTAGGCTAAATGAAATAACCGATCACAAAAAGGCAAATACTGTGTGATTCCACTTATACAAGGTAGTCAGGATAGGGAAATTTATAGAGAGGGAAAATAGAATGATAATTGCCAGGGATTGGGACAAGGGGGAATTGGGAGCTATTGTTTAATAGGTACAAAGTTTCAGTTGGGGAAGATGAGAAATTCTGGAGGTGGTTAGTGCTGATGGTTGTACAACAGTGTGGATGTACTTAGTGCCCCAGAAATGTACGTTTTAAAATGGTAAAGTTATAAACTTTGTTATGCATATTTTACCACAATAAAATAATTCACATTCATTGTATTGCCATATAAAACCTAAGATCATAGACTTGACTTACTTGTCTTCTCTTAAATAGTGGACTTCGGAGTCAGTGCCCAGCTTGATCGAACAGTGGGCAGGAGGAATACTTTCATTGGAACTCCCTACTGGATGGCACCAGAAGTTATTGCCTGTGACGAAAACCCAGATGCCACATATGATTTCAAGGTGTGACTTCTATGTTATGTTTCAAAACTATGCCTGCCATCTTATCTGGGGTCGTGCAGTTGGAGAATTCTCACATGCCTTTATATTTATGATTTATGTGACCCCAAGGGCAAACTGAAAAACATTATTTGAGTTTAAGACTTATAAGACATTCAAGTGAGGATCTTTTTTTCTTCTCTTTTTTATTATACTTTAAGTTCTGGGATACATGTGCAGAATGTACAGGTTTGTTACATAAGTATACATGTGCCATGGTGGTTTGCCTCACCCATCACCACGTCATCTAGAATAGGTGTTTCTCCTAATGCTATCCCTCCCCTAGATCCCCATCACACCCCTCCACTGAGTGTGTGAGGTTCCTCTCCCTGTGTCCATGTGTTCAAGTGAGGATCTTTTTAATGAATTCACCTATCATATCTGATTGCCTTTTGGAAAAAAAAAGCTTAAATCATTTTCTATATATTTTTAAAATTTACTCATTATTATTGGAAAATAGATTAGATTTCCATTTTGGTTATGGTTTAGGTTTTCGGAAGATTATTGTGATAGCTTTTTATGTTAAACTAAGATGTTGTTTTCTTGAGTCATCTTTTTCTGATTGAAAATAATCAGACTTACTCGTTTCTACAATGCTCAAAGTATAATTATCTGGTTTTCTCTTTCTTTTTTTATGAGAGGGAATCAAATGGAATACTGGTCACTACTTTATAGTATTTCTGTTGTGTGGCCTGATGTTTCATGGAGATTTGACTTGTGACTTGTTACTTTATGTTATAAGCTAGAAATTTGCTAATAAATTCAAAGCTGTGTTAAGTAGATTTCTCCAAGAAGCCCTTCTCTTTTCTATAATGCTAGCTAATAATCAAACATAATTTTGGGTTATTACCCTTCAGTTTTATTGTCTGGACTGTCAGGTGGCATGGCTTTCTAATAAATTGTGACTGAAAGTCAAGACAATAAAAGTGGGGGCAATGGGATCTAGGAACTGAGTGTGGGTTTCCAGGTGGTGCATTCGGTAGAGAGACACCCTGTGGTCTTTGTGTACATTACAGGACAGCTTTGGCAAAATTTGATCTACCCGGGCTGGTTTCAGAGGTGCATGAACCTTATACCAAAACACTTTAATGATCCTCTGTAAGCACTCTCATCTTACAGATGAAGAAACTGAGGCAGAGGTCTGCAGGTGCTCACCCGGTTAGTGATCTTCTCAGAAGTAGCACCTGAATGCAGGTCTCCAAACTTTCTGATCAGAGCTCTTTCCAATGTGTCACCTTGCTCCTCTGTAATGTACTTCCAGATACATCTTCAATTTACCGACTGAACAGTATATTTGAAGAATTTCACTTGTAAGGAATATTTTTAGTTCTTGACATGTGGGGCCATTGTTGAAATCAGGTCTCGAAGATGCAAACATTGCAGCGTTTTTAAGGCCCCATATCTCAGTGTTGACAGAAAATTTGCCTCTTTGGGGAATTGCAAGCGTGGAGATCTGAAAACATAATAATCCCCCATAATTTTCCTCCTTCCTTCAAAGTTAGGCATGGTAATCACCTGACAACAATCTGTCTGAAAATAGCTGCCAAGTCAAAAATTAATCTCCTGCCAAAATAAGTGTCATTTATTTAAACTGCTAATGATAAGCATATTTAAATCATTCCATTTGCAAATCCCTTCAGAGAAGACGCTACAAAATATACATCCCAGGCCATGTATGTGTATCATGATTAGCTACAAGCAATTCTTCAAGTCATAGTTATACCTAACAAGTGCTAACTGGTCTACATCTGGGCCACAGATATTCTAGACTACTATGTAACATACCATGGGGAATGAGTGTTTGCAGCTTTTACCCTTAGCTTAATCTTTTTTTTTTTTTGAGACAGAGTTTCACTCTTTTTGCCCAGGGTGGAATGCAACAGTGCAATCTTGGCTTGCTGCAACCTCTGCCTCATGGGTTCAAGCGATTCTCCTACCTCAGCCTCCCAAATAGCTGGGATTACAGGCGTGTAACACCACACTGAGCTAATTTTGTGTTTTTAGTAGAGACTGGGTTTCTCCATGTTGGTCAGGCTGGTCTCGAACTCCTGACCTCAGACGAACTGCCCGCTCAGCCTCTCAAAGAGCTGGGATTACAGGCATGAGCCACCTAGCCCAGCCCCTGTGCTTAATCTTTTAAGTATTATGACTGACCCTATTATATATGGGACTTTTGCTATGTAAATAAAGTAGGTACCTACAACTGACTTGTTTTCAGCGGGGTTCCTAGAAGAGGCTTTCCTTCTGCCAAGCCAAAGCTTGGAGTTAAACAGATATTTGGGTCCTCTTTCCTCAGATTATGGTTAAGGAGTATGGTTTAAGATCATTGTAAAAGGTATGAGACCAGTACAGAACTCTAGGTATGGGCAAAGCCCGGTGCATGAGTAACCACAGAGGTTGTAATGTTGTACGGTGATTTCAGAGGTTCTGGAAGGTTTACCTGGCTATAAAAGTATCCTGAGACATTAAAAAGATTGAAGATGAATTTCTGTGTGTTTTATTAAGACGTAAAGGATCCTGATAGAATAGGTTCAATTGTATCAGTCATTTAGACCTTAGTGCAAATTAATTTAACAGGATTGTCATAAGTGTAGGTTGTGCACGAGGAGGAAAAAGTCATGGCAGGAATATGAGCTTCATTGGTTATTTACTATGGGTAAGGAGAAGGATGACAAAAGGATGAGTGAGGAAGACTTTTCTACAGAGGAATTTATCATATTGAATTATTTTACATTTAAAAACATTCATAGTGGGCTTCAAAGACATCTTAGACAAATCAAATAGTAAATAATCAATAAATAACAAATCAAATAACAAAACCATGCCACATCCTGTTGGGGTACAGTGGAAGGTTTGGGGATTGTTTGCAGATGTATTTCATCCACTTAGACAGTTTTACTGTGGGCCAGAGAAGAAGCTAATCTTTAAATAACCTTACTTCTTCTTTCTTGGCACCATATATTATCCACTTTTCTGTTTAATATTCCTTTTTTTTTTTTGAGACGGAGTTTCGCTCTTGTTACCCAGGCTGGAGTGCAATGGCGCGATCTCGGCTCACCGCAACCTCCACCTCCTGGGTTCAGGCAATTCTCCTGCCTCAGCCTCCTTAGTAGCTGGGATTACAGGCATGTGCCACCATGCCCAGCTAATTTTTTGTATTTTTAGTAGAGACGGGGTTTCACCATATTGACCAGGATGGTCTCAATCTTTTGACCTCGTGATCCACCCGCCTCGGCCTCCCAAAGTGCTGGGATTACAGGCTTGAGCCACCGCGCCCAGCCTTAATATTCTTAAGATTGTGACCTGTCACCAGGGGACAGCCTGACAAAATGCTGACTTTCAAAATTATGTATTCATTCACTCAGTGCATGTTTAGAGACTATCCATTGTGTATAAGTAATTAGTCAAGCTGTATCTGTGCATCCAGTTTCTGATAGAAGGTTCATTTGAGACCCCTTCAAAGCTCAAGGACTCGGCACTGTGTGTTTGGGGGTCTGCTTGGCCCAGTGGTATATCCCAGCCCCAGAAAGTTGATGTCAACACTTTGGGCCCTCCATGCCATAGCCACTTTCAGCTGATTGTGTGGATTTAGAATAACGGATGACTTGGCCACTGGACTTCATTAGATTTCTTACCACAAAAGTCCTTCCTGTGAAATAAAGCCAAGAGGCAAAAGAAAAGAATATAGCCTAGTTTTGTTATTTGATTTATTATTTATTATTATTTGATTTGTCTAAGATGTCTTTAAAGACTACTATAACTTTTTATAAAACCTAAAGTAACCCGACAATATAAAGTCTTCTGTAACAGAGTAGTCTGAAGAGCTCCTGCTTTTTTATCGCAATCTGGTTTTGTGTGATATCTACTGGGCTCAGTAAGTAACTCACTGAAAATAGACCCTCTCCTAAGGAGGAGCGCCAGAATCTCATTTGCCTAGTGTGCTGGCTTTCCCCTGGAGGCCCTTCCTTTCTTGTTTTCAGAAATTCTGTCAAAACACTTCAAGTGAAAGGAAAGGTTTCATTTCCCCGATAAGTATGTGGGGCAATAATGAAAGCTTTCCCATTTAATAATAAGCATTCAAAAGATTTGAAATTAATAAAACTGTTCAAAATGCCTAGGCTGTTTAAATTTTTTTAACCTACTTTGAATTTCATTTTGGTTGGATGGGATCTGCCAAGCATTTTATAGTCCTGTGTATTTATTGCTTTAACAGAACCACCCACTAAGAAAGTTCTGTGGCTGAATGCCACAGTATAGTACACATAATGTAGTCTTATTCACTTTCCTACCCCATGGAGACAGGCAGACGGACGGACACACACACACACACACACACACACACACACACACACACACGGGAAATCTATAAAGAACCTGGAAAAACTTAATAGTATTTATTTTGGATAGGGCATGTGGATGGAAAACTTACAGTTTCTATTTTCTATATCTTTCTGCCCTGTTACTTTTTTTTTTTTTTTTGCCATTAACAGGCCTTGCTGTCACGTTAAGCCAATGAAGTAAGAGATGTACAGTGAAATGGCATGCCCCCTCATCCAACTCTCCACCAGATTCCTGTCCTCAGGCCTGGTCTGTGCCAGTGTTGTTTATTATCTGCCCAAACTCTGTTTATGAGACTTTCACACAGGTGCTGCAGATTATTTGCAGACATGGGTGTCTTGGGTGTCTCCTCCAAGGTTTGGGTGAATATTGTGCTCTCGCTGTAGAGAAAGCACTCTTTTCCCCTGTGTCACAGATAATTGGCATTATTCAGGCAGGGTGGAGATACTTCTTCTAAGTAAGAGGTTCAGTTGGAAATAAAGTGAGCAACCTAACTAGTGGCAGAGTTCCCTCCGTGCAGGGTGTCACCTGAGAGGACAATATTCAGATTGCAGAATGATGCATTTACACTCCCAAACAAGTCCTGGCATCTGTCTGCTGAGATTCAAACAAAGGTCCTCCCTATTCAGTCAGAGGGAAGATGACCCAGATACCAGATTAGTGTCACCAACAGGAAACTGGAAACCCTATTCAACATATTTCTGTGGCTCCCTGCTCACACCCACCTATAAAGGATTCCTTAGTCAAATGCAGCCAGTACCTTCTCCAGGCAATATGCTGATCCCAGGGGAAGAAAGTAAGCTGTCTAGTATTTTTCCTTTGGTCACATAACAAGTAAAAATGGACAAAGAACTGAAGATGTCTGTCCTCAGTTTGTTTAATGTGTGAAATGGAATTATTAATAACTATCTCCACTTTAGTGACCATAACTCACCACCTGAGTCCTGTCTAGATAACATAGTATATAAATATATAACATAATTAATAAGAGTCAGTCCTTTGAAGTCAGATAGGACCAGTTTAGACTTTGCCTCCTATTTGCAAATTACTTCAGGGGAGTTGTTTAACTTTTCTTAACCCTGCATAAAATGAGAATAATAAATTGTTTATTCTGAGGTTATAAAAGAATAAAATGAGAATCTATATAAAGGGATTAATACAGTGCCCACCACTTGATAAGTACTCAATATATGATAGTTTTGTGTTTATGTTATCATATGGAAGTATTGCTACTTGAGGCCATCTTTTACCCTTAAAAGTCAACCGTTTCATATAGTTCAACCTCATATTTGTGTTACACACCTCTAATTGTCTGCTTGCATTGAGCCAGAATCTGCTTCTCTATAACTTTTACCACTCAATTAAGATGTCATCCCTAGTGACCATACATACAATGTGTCAATTTCTTTTTCCCACCTGGAACATTTCAAGAGAATAAACTAGCCACAAGTAAGTTGCCCAACAAAAGACTATTTTCTTTTCTGTGAAACTTGATAGAATACACTGTGCTGGCTTTGCCCATTATTAAGCTATTGTCTGTCAACTCTGGACTGCCATGCTGCCCTCTGCTTTATGATAATGGGGCTAGGACTCAGCTGTCCTCCTTTCTGTTTGTCCATCTGACCTCTTATCAGGCTCTGTCAGCAGGGAGCAGTAGAGAACGGGAGGCCAAGTCTGCAGGAGAAGGGAGGACACGTATTTTCCTGTTTGCTTCCTGTAAGCTTCTCGTTTTTGTCTGCACGGTCCTTGTGACGTCTTTGTGCACCACTGAGTACCAGAGCTCCCTGCCGTCTTACCTGATTCTGGTTTTCTGGTTGAACTGCCAGTCGGTGATATCTGGTCCTAAGGATCTATCTGTACCCATATTGTTGAATACTCAAATGCATCATGTACTGCATTGTATCTTAGGCACTTTGCATATATTTCCTTATTAAATTCTCTTACCGAACCTGCAAGATATGTGTTTCTTTCATGTTGCAGTTGAGAAAATGGGCTCAGAGTTGTTAGTTGTGTCAGAGGGGTCTCGCTGCAGAGCATAAGCATAGCTTCTACCTCACGGTGCACACTGGGGTTCTTGTCTTGTACCGCACTGCCTCTCATTCTTATGTGGCTGGTTCAGACATCCAAAAGTATTGCTTTTCTTCACTGTGTTGAGCAGCCCAGCCCCAGAAGGAATGCTCTCTTGCTCTGTTCAAGTTGCTTGTGTATCAGCTGTTCCTCACTCCACCCTTTCCAGCAGCCAGAAGTTCTGTCTTGCCTCTGACTTCCCAAAGGCACTAGAATTTGTCTCTTTTCTGTTTGTAATGCACACAGTGCTAGGCCATTAATCACACCACAGGCTAGGCTGCACAGCACCTCTGGAGTAATGAATTACCCAGCTCCTGCCAAAATGAGTCACACCATGGCCATGAACAAAACTTATCTCTCCCTGACTCTCTCCTCATCTTGTTCTTCCCTCTTTCCTCTCTCGTCTCCTGTGATCTGTCTTGCCAGTCGTAATTGGAGCATTTTCTCCTTTATTTAAGTTCTGAAGTGTCTTTGGGACTCGCTAATGTATCCAAAGGCTTAAACAAGGCCTGTCAAGGACATTTATGGCTTTCTAGCCTGGGCAGTTAAGTGTAGCTTACAAGCAGCTTTGGGTATATACGGCCAGGAATATAAATGTTCCTTTTAGAAAACAAGAGAACCCCAGGAAAACAAAACAAAACAAAAAGATCCTAACAATGGTATCAAATGAAGGCTTAAGGAAGCAGCAGAATCTGCTGGGTCATGTGACTTACCAGGTATGCACAGGTATTTGTGGTCATGTGACCCTTGGTTTGAAAGGGGTGTTTGGGGACTTAGGGAAAGGCTGCCCCAGTGGGATCCCGAGATGATGCATACCAAATAAAGTATGTATCTTTTCCCTAAACCTTCTTGCTTCCTGGAGGATAAATCCAGGATTACCTAACAAAGGAGACCTCTCCATTTTCCTACTGCCAAAATATGTTTCTTCAAATTATTGCTGTATATGTCTGTATGTTTCTTTCTTTTTTTTTTTTTGAGACGGAGTTTTGCTCTTGTTACCCAGGCTGGAGTGCAATGGCGTGATCTCGGCTCACCGCAACCTCTGCCTCCTGGGTTCAGGCAATTCTCCTGCCTCAGCCTCCTGAGTAGCTGGGATTACAGGCACGCGCCACCATGCCCAGCTAATTTTTTGTATTTTTAGTAGAGATGGGGTTTCACCATGTTGACCAGGATGGTCTCGATCTCTCGACCTCGTGATCCACCTGTCTCGGCCTCCCAAAGTGCTGGGATTACAGGCTTGAGCCACCGCACCCGGCCCTGTATGTTTCTTATGCCACCAGAAATCTAGAGGCAGGCAGTCCAGGTTTGATGTGATGGCTCATTGATGTCTTCAGAAACCACTCCTAGCTTACTGTCCTGGCATCATTAATTTGTTGGCTTATTGATGCATGGTTGCAAGATGGATACTATAGCTCTTTATTCAAGGCACTAAGAAGTGGGAAAACGTTAGCAAGACACTGGGTATATTTGTCCCTTATTTGAGGAAAAGCAGAAGCTCCCAGAAGATGTTTGCTTATGTCTCATTGGCGAGAACTGTGTCACATCCCTAACTGCCATCCTCAGCTTTAAGGGAGTCAGCAGAGGCAAGTGAGGCTTTGCTATACTCTGAAATGGAAGCAGCAAGAAAAATGAGGGTTGAAAATGACCACTGGGTTCACCAATAAAAAATTTCTGCCACAACTAAATGGAGGGAAATCATAGAAGACTAAGTTGGGCAAGCAAAGGTAGTGTCACTTGACAGTGGAGAAGAAGGAAATCAATCATCTTGAGCCCCACTCTGTGCCACATTTTGTGCTAGCAGCATACCTGATCAATGCATGCCTGCCACGGTTATTTCCATTGTGCAATTGAAAAGCCAAGCTCTGAGCAACACTCTGCATGTAGCTGAATTAGAAACCTCGATTTGAATCCAGATCTGCCTGATTTAAAGGCCTTTTGTCAGCCTGGTGTGGTCATGCCCATAATCCCAACATTCGAGAGGCCAAGGTGGGAGGATTGCTTGAGCCCAGGAGTTCAAGACCGGTCTGGGCAACACAGTGAAACTTCATCTCAATCAATCAGTCAATCAATACGTGTCTATTTCTTTCTTTCCACCATTCATGTTGCCATTGGGAAACTGAGGCCAGTTTTATAGTATGAAACTGGAGTACTCACTGAATCTCGGCACCTTTATTGAATTGCTAGCACGTTCAGTCATGTGGACAAAGTAGGAATCTGAAGTAATTATTTTATGAATTAAACAAATGATAAGGGAAAAAAATGGTAAATACGCAAGTCCTTGCATTATGATGATAGTTAAAAGAGAACTGGCCTAGGAGGCAGAAGACTTAGCTCGGTTTAAAACCAGCTGCTAAGTTGCTCTCTGGTCTTGGGTAAGTCACTTTCCCTCATTTGTGAAATGAAATGCTGGGGCCGGGTGCGGTGGCTCAAGCCTGTAATCCCAGCACTTTGGGAGGCCGAGGCGGGTGGATCACGAGGTCAAGAGATCGAGACCATCCTGGTCAACATGGTGAAACCCCGTCTCTACTAAAGATACAAAAAAAAAAAATTAGCTGGGCATGGTGGTGCGTGCCTGTAATCCCAGCTACTCAGGAGGTTAAGGCAGGAGAATTGCCTGAACCCAGGAGGCGGAGGTTGCGGTGAGCCGAGATCACGCCATTGCACTCCAGCCTGGGTAACAAGAGCGAAACTCCGTCTCAAAAAAAAAAAAAAAAAGAAATGCTGCGCTAGATATCTACGAAGAGTCTACCAGCCCTAGAACCTTAGGTTTTGCTACTTTCTCTCATGTATCTTTCATTTGTTCATTCATTCAATAAATATTTATTAAGGGCCTACCGTGTGCCAGGGACTGTTCTAGGTACTTTGGATACATCAGACAACAGGGCAAGGATCTTTGTTCTTGGCCTTTGTTCTCGGCCCTGTGGCCCTTATGCTCGTCTGTATGTGTGTTGGAGGTAAAGGGCACGAACAATGAACACAAAACATGGTAAATTGGTGATGAATGAACATGTCGTATGTTAGATGTAATTAGTTCTGTGGGGGACAAATATGGGGAAGGGGAATGGGAACAAGCAGTGCTGGGGGAAGGTCCCAGTGGACCTCACTGAGAATACATAGGTTGAGCAGGCTTTGGGGAGTGGAATCAGCCAGCACATCACTGGTGAGGTGCTGCAGGCAGAGGGAACAGCTTGAGTTAAGATCCAAAGGTAGAAGTATATCTGGGCCTTATGAGCATTTTCCTTCTCCACCACCTGAGGCCTGGCCTCAAGCTCTTCTTACCTCAGAACCATCATTTTCTTTCACACATATTGGTTTTCAACTGAGCTCAAAGCTTCCTGGACTTAAAAGCTATTTAAATGTGAACCTTCTGTTGTAGTTACTGCCACCTTCTTACTCATGCCTTATTTCACACTATAGAAACACTCAATTCTTAGGGATTTGGGGTACATGGGGGCAGAAGTACCAAGGCCTGGAGATACTAGAGTCTTATTGAAATAGCACAGGTACTTTTAGAGCCAACCTACCATTTCCAGACTATTCTTGCTGTGTTTTCTGTTTAAAGTCTCCTGAACAGTGAATGACTCAGTGTTTCTGTCATGTTCCCAAATGATGATCTTTGTCTATCAACCATAAAACCCCAGGTGCAATAGAATCGTGTTTTCATCTTTACCAGTTATTGCTCCTGAGCCAGCTTGTAATAGATGGGCTGAGCCTTCCCCATCACCTCTGGAAATAATCTCACTAAGTGAGACCGAGAGCCTCCGGGAAACTCAGTCACTTGCTAGGCTAGAGAAATATGGGGTGCAGATTGTGTTTAATGAAAATCTTTGTGTACATCTTAAAACATAACAAAGAGAAGGGACAAGGGTTGCCTTTGTGAGTTGTGTTGTGTGCAGAGAGTTCCTTGGAGTTTTAAGCTGTTGGTGTTGTGAAAGGGCATTGCTATTCCCAGTTGAACTGAGAACTGGTAACATTTGAAGAATCCCCCTTGCTCCTTGTGTGAGGTTACACATGAGCTCCAGCCACCTGCTTTCAGGTGGACTGTGCTTTAGGCAAGAGCCTAGATGCCCTTGAACACCCCGTCCACATTTTATGGTCCTCTGCCCAATTACCGAACAGCCCTGAGTGTCACTCCCAGTATATTGAGAAACTTAGTTCTAGGGATTGACTCAACATGAACGTTATGAATTTTATGAAGCTCTCTTTCAGTGATATCTCTTTTTCACGTGGCCTTGACATTTGTTTGATGGCAATAGTGAGGAAACTTAACTTCTATCACTCTATTCTGAGAGAAGTTTGAAAAACATACAAAATGCATAAGGTATTTAAAATGAGATATCTAAATTAGGATGTGGGCCATTGAACCAAGTTTGGTATTAGATTTTCTTACCAATCTGCTGTGAAATGGAGGCAGCAAGCCTCTCTTTGGGGTTTTCTAACGAAAGCTTTCCCTATCTCTTGATTTGCCCTCTCCCATGCAATATTTAGAGACTACTGAGCCACAGACACAGAGTTTAGGAGGAGAATATTGTTAGAGATGGAGAGGTAGAAGTGGAGGCATTGGCCTAGAAAATTCTTTTCTGAGAATAAAAGTCGGTCTGAGCATAAGGAATAATATAAATGTATACTGTCTCTATTTTACATACTAATCTACTTACAGATAGACAGTTTATCTATTCAACAAATATATTGAGTACCTCCTACTATGCCCAACTCTGATCTAAGCACAAGAGAGACGTCAGTGAATGTCATCATCAGAAAGTCTCCCTGTCCTCCTCTTATTAGGTAAAACCATATGAAATTGCTGTTTTCATTGGTTAAAAACAACTGAATATAAATAACACCAAACATATCATCCAGCCATTCCACTCCCAGGTCTTTACCTAAAAGAAATAAAAGCATACACCCTCAGATTTGTACACCCCTGTTTGCAGCAGCTGCATCTGTAATAGCCCAAACGGGAAACAGTCCAAATGCAAAAACAGTGAGATGTCCGTAGAATGGAATACTACACAGCAATAAGAAGGAGTGAAGTACTGATATGTGCTACCACACATGGACTTCAGAAACATTATTCTATGTGAAAGAGAGCAAATGCAATAGACCACATATATTATTTCACTTACATAAAACTTTGGAAGATACAAACTAATTCATAGTGATAGAAAGCAGATCATTGGTTGCCTGGGGGCAGAAGAGTTGGGATGGGTTCAGGCAGGAAAGGAAGAAGGCAAATGAGATGTTTGGGGGATGAGGGATATGATTACTGTCTTGATTGTGGTGATGGGCTCACAGGGGTGTCCCTATGTCATATGTTATCAACTGGTGCACTTTATGTGTAGTTTATTATATGACAATTACAGCTCAGTGATGGTGTTATAAACAGTCAGATGGCAGCAATTTCATATGCATCAATCTACAGATAAATTTCAGTCATTAATTTAAACATTTTTATATTTTTTTTTATAAATTTATTGATAAGCTGCCATGTGCCAAACTCCGTGAATGGTATTATCAATGAAAAGTGAATAAGATTGTTTCTGCTTCGAAGGTTAGTGGAAGAAACAGGTTTGTAAACAGACAACTGAATGCCTTTCCCACCAGCAGTTCTGAAGCAATTACAGGGTTTAACCAAGTTTTCCTTTGTTGATTTAATTTATGTGTGTGTCTGCCTCTTCTTTTTCAGAGCGACTTGTGGTCTTTGGGAATCACCGCCATCGAAATGGCAGAAGGTGCTCCCCGTAAGTACCTTCCTCTGGGGTGAAATCTGTTGCTGGTCTGCTCTGCAGGTACTGAAGTTTCCTTGCCAGGAGCTGCAGTTGCTTTACTTCCACTACACCGAGCCCTGCATGGATTCAAGCTGGCATATTTAGAAAGCAGAGTCACCCTAAATCAACCAGGAATCCATTCATTTCAGAGCAGTGGGAGAATCCTGTTTTTATTAGAAAAAGGAAGAAAAAGAAAGCATACTTTGGAGAGTCTTGTTTGTTTTACAGATTCTGTACATGGCTTGTCCTTTGACTCCTCATGTGACATGAAACTGTGACCAACTCACAAAACTAGAAACTCCAATGTGTGACAATTCAAAATTAGTTTTCAGTGCACAGGTTATACAAAGAGCGACTTGTGGTCTTTGGGAATCACCACCATCGAAATGGCAGAAGGTGCTCCCCGTAATTTCTATCACTCCTCTTAGAATACTGATGTTTAGAATTTTAGATTTCCCTGCTATTTGGGGCAGAGTGGCCAGGGCTCCAGCAGTCTTGAGAATCTCACTTCCTTGAGATTTGGAGTATTGGACCTGGCAGAGAGTCTCTGTCAGGAGACTGTGCCTCATGATTTCCATATAGGAAGTGTAACTTGTTGTCAGCCCCAGCGGCTGCAATGGCACCAGGCCGCACCTTTCAAGGGTCACTCCCCACCAGTGACCTAGCACAGTGGGGATACTAAGGCAGGCCCTTTCCTGGAGATACAAGATTCCTTTATAGGTAACTTTCACCCAGGTAATCCCCCATGACTTTGCAGGACGTGCAGGACAGTGTGGGATCCATCCACCTACCTTTTCTCCCTCTCTCCTTCACTCAGGGTCAGACTTGGATAGCAATCTGATGACTTCCCATTCTGCCTGTCTCCTTCCCATTTCCATTCACATAGTAATTTCCACAGTAATATCCTTGGTGTCTGCATCTCAAAGGACCAGGACAAAAATAGGAGCTTTATCTGCACGACAGGTCGTTATACTTAGGACTTTTACCTTCAGGTTGTCATGGTTCTCTTACTTTTCGGTCTAGAATTGGTAGAACTCATCTGTAGCATGATTGATTTGGAGTGCTGGTTGACAAAATTGCCCTCATTCACAATGCTAATAGGCATGTGTGAATCAGAAAAATAATATATTGCAGTCTTAAACCATATTATCATTCTTGATGACTGGTAGACAGGGCTAAAAATAAACTTCTGCCCACAGAATCCTTTGGCTTTTAGGGAGCATATTTTCTTATTCTAGCTACAAAGCAGAAATTCTCCCAGATGTTTAAAAAGTAAACTAATAAAATGTTTTTATTAAAATAAGAACATATGAGCGCTTTCACTATAAACGATAATGTCATGTTTACAAGAAGAGATCTTTTTATAACTTTGTTTTTCTGCCAGACTCTGTATGACTTAATCCTCTGGGCTTCCTGGGGCCAGTGAATTTAAAAACAAAATGAAACAAAACCCTTTACAAAACCTGAAAAACCATTCGGGATATCTGGAAGCAGAGAAAATCGGGCTCTGGTGTTTTGGACTCCAAAAATCTGTAGATAAAGTTGCATTTGGATGAGCTGTCAAGCAAAAGAAATAGCCTGGATAATCAAATATCTTTTATTTATGGCTTTGGCTTTTACTAATTATAAATAGCTTACCCTCTCCATTGTAGTTGTCATCTGATGGTATTTACTTTAAATGTCAGGTGGTCATTCACGGCAAGGAGGGCTTGTTGTTGATCCTTAAACTTTAACATGAAGTAGATGTGTATTCACTGGAGATGTTAGCAGTAGCTATATAAACCGTGTTGTATTTGATGAGACTCCTGTAAGTGGACATTGAATCTTTCAAATGCTCATCAAATGGAAGCATTTGGATGTTCTGACTTTGTGCTCAGTGATCGTGTGTAAACTCAGTGGGTCATCGGGCAGCATTACTTGCACAGCCAAGACAGGCTTGGCCTGGCTTTGGCCTCCTAACTGTATCTGGCCCTTGTTTTGGTCTCTTGCAGCGCTCTGTGACATGCACCCTATGAGAGCCCTCTTCCTCATCCCCCGGAACCCAGCGCCTCGGCTGAAGTCTAAGAAGTGGTGAGTCTGGTCTTCAGTGTTTTGCAGATCTGAGGGTGAGGTTTGCTTGTGATTCGATTTTGGATTAGCTCTAATCTCTAGGTCCTGCTAATAGAATGAGACTAATACATATTATGACTTGGTGAACTGTCATTCATCTTATAGTACATATTGAGCAGCTACTATTTGTACAGCGAGTCTTTATTCTCCCACCTTCAAGGTAAGAAAGTATTGGCCAAAATGCATAAGTGAAGCCCAAGTGATAACATGAAAGCTCTTTGATTTTAACCCCAAGTCATGTCTTTCCTGGCAGCACAGAACAGATCATCAGAGAGGGTGATAATTTAGAGTCCACCTGTTAGATGGGCTGATTTCTCTTCTGTTTCTTACAACAATAATTCCCTTAGTTTATATACATACCAGGTAATGTCTGAGATGATTTCTCTGGCACGTGTATGAGCATTTGCAGTTTTTTGTTATCACTACTGTCTTCACATATGGCAGGTGATACTGGCTTCTTATTTGGGGCAGAGCTATAACTTTTCCTTTTAATAAACTTACATAAAATGGTGACTTACTTTAAAGAAACTACATGAATAGTAGTATGAGTGGTGTGAGTTATGGCAAAAATTATGTTGCTCAGCTGTGACTGACATTTGGGAAACAGTTCTACAGGTTAAGCCAGATGTTGGACATTTGACTTTTTTGAGATAATTATATAGTCTGGATCTTTTTATCTTATCATTCCACAACCAAAATTCACAGCTTCCTCCTTTCTTCCTATGGAAATGGTGTATTCTCCCTGATACATTCTTGAATATCTGATTACTCTTGCACTGAGGCCAAGTCCTGCACCACTTGTGACCACCCATCATTTTTCTAGAGATAAGTTCTGGGCAGTGAGCCCCTGAAGGGACAGGATCCTTCTGCCCCTTTCCATAGCCCTTCATGATCAGGCGCCTCACTGGGCCCTCATGTTTCCCACCCACCCACCTACCCACATACAGGGGGCAGCCTTAACTACTACCAGTCATCACCTAATGACAGCCACCCTGGTGGAATGGCATGCTGCACAGAAAGAGGGAGGGAAACAGCCAGAAAAGGGATGGCAGCCTCAGAACTGCCAGCCCTGCGAGGGGAGTGAGAGTTGCTATTGGTAACAAGGAGGCAGAGCGTTCCCTGCTCCTCCTTCCTCTGCAGAAGGTCACCGTGGTACAAGACAACCATTCTCTCCCCAGCAACAGCCCTCCCATTGGGCGACACACATCATGTGATCGGCAAAGCACCCCAACACCCTGCTTCCCCTCCTCCCTGGATCAGACTCCCGGGGAGAGGGGCTGGCTCCGTTCTCTTTCCTAGTAGTGACAGTGACACTACAAAGCCCTCTGCTAGGTTCCTGCTTGACATCTGAGCTAGTCTGCTGTGTTCAGCGGGCTTTACTTACCCTGTTCCCGGCCCTCTCATATCGTCCTCTCTCTTTACTGCTGCTAGACACGTATTCTGAGCTTTTCCATAGAAAAGGACAAACGGTCCCTCCACAGATGTGTTTTATTTGGCTGTCACAGTGTGGTCATACACCCCGTTTTAAAAATATGTGTATTAATTGGCAACACCTGAAAATCTGTCAATGGAGCAGTACATTTAGATTTCTGGCCTTTTTTTTTTTTTTTTTTTTTTTTAAGACGGAGTTTCGCTCTTGTTACCCAGGCTGGAGTGCAATGGCCCGATCTCGGCTCACCGCAACTTCCGTCTCCTGGGTTCAGGCAATTCTCCTGCCTCAGCCTCCTGAGTAGCTGGGATTACAGGCATGCGCCACCGTGCCCAGCTAATTTTTTGTATCTTTAGTAGAGACGG